>CM026206.1:16450290-16800447 GCA_014839995.1 Xenentodon cancila
GTCACACCTTGGTCTATGCGAACAAAGAAACAGAAAGGGAAAGCCTTTTCTCAATTCCAAGAAGGCCAAGTTAGGAATTCTGTATTCTGTAGCTCATATTTGACAAGTACGACCCAGGAGATCATACTATGGAGGATAGGCGGATGTCCTTTGGTGTTTCTGCAACTAGAACAATGACGTATTTATGAACTTGATGACATCACAGCTCAGCTAACAGGCTAACATGCATTCAAAAATGTGTAGAATTCAATCAAACAAAAAATAATCATTCACGTTAATATGGGTCATAATGAACCTTGGACTCCTTTGGCAGAAATCTTTATAATCCATTATGTATCTTTTAAATGGCTTTTATGCTGTGGTACACCTGAATAGCTGTTATAAATGAAGCTGGGTAGCCTAGAAATCTAAATGTACTGCTCACAATTTTAAATGTGCTTTGGAGCGCCGTCTGGTTACCAAATATCGCAGTTCATTAAATATGCCCAACAGTCATGGAGGGCCAATCAAATCCGCCTGTCCTCGTAGAGAGTCTCTGGACGGGTTTGACATGATGACGGCAGAGCGGATGTAAACAGCTGCAGCTGAGGATTAACGACCGTTTGAATTGGCTTTGGCATCGACAGTTAAAGAATCAGGCTTTTTATTTGAAAATTTGAACAGAAATTGTCTTTGAAATCATTCTTTTACAAGGGTAAATATACTTGCTGTTTTGCCAACAGGCTATGCCAAAAGTTTAATTTTCTCTTCCACACCAAACCTCTTTCATTGAGTTGTTTTCATCGCTCTGAATATGTCACTTTTTTCATTAACCAACTGCGTGCAAAGCCAGTTTGAAAAGCAACCGTTGGTGCTGACCCTTGGATCGGGAGGCCCTCTGGATAATTTCTACTACACCTTTATTGATGTTGGTCTGATCTATCTGGCTCAAAGCTGGGTATAAACGAAAATAAAAAAACACAGGAATTTTCTAAATGGCTTTGTCTTGACAACTTAACCACAAACATCAAATTTGAAATTATAATAACTATTTTCATGCAGGAAATCATCCTAAATGTACATTATATTACACAAAAACAAAGTTATAACTTTCTCTGCTATTGTTAGTTCTGCTTGTTGACACAAAATGCATCGTGGGATACCGTTTCAAGTCTACACAAGTCTCCACTGACTGCATTCTTGGTAAAATGAGCAGTGCAAGAACACATCTGGGAATTTTGACTGTACTTGACTAGATGCAGACTTTGAACTAGAATATTACTTCAGTTGTCACTGATGACATTTCAGAGGTTACACAAGACAAACAGAACAAGCCGAAAACGTTGTCAGTTGTCAGTTCAATACTTAACTTGTTTTCGTTCGTTCTTCTTTGCCAGCTTTTTCCTTTCCTTTTTAGAAGTGGGCAAACGGGAAAATGGCACACTGCTGCTACCCGCTGGTTATGGAGTTGTAGTTTACTGAGTCAGTGGGTCCTACCGGGTTCTTCACTATACTGGACACGTAGCAGCTGAAAACTGTGAAGAGCGTGACCCAGTTACAGCCTCCTGGCTTATACCTCAGACCATCTTTATTGGAAACCCATCTCAACATATAAACAATCACAAAAGTGATCCTTGTTTTTTTCCCTTCTTTTTCTAATAATTAATCAATACATTTTATATAGATTAACTTCTCAACACCGCTTCAAATTGAAATAATGTAGAAGGAATCAAGACACTGCAAACAACTAAACCCCTTTTAATTTAGTTACTATTAAAAAAACTGAGGAAACAGCTGAGGACATAAGACTGAGAGAGAATTTAAAAACACAATGAATAAAAGCTATAGTAATGGTAAGTTATTGTAGGATTTTTTAAAAACTGGCAATGACAGATTCAGATTAATTTAAGATTACGTATTGTTTACAGTAAATTAGGACTGGTGTGTGAGATCAGTCCTTAGTTGTACAACAATGTTAAGACTAAATACAATGTCAAAAACTGCAGTTAGCTGTAGATTGCGTAGTAATTCCCCTCGTCCTTGTTGAGATTGTGCCTTTTTGAATAAAGACATTTGCCTGAGTCGTGTGTGCTCTCAGTTGCCAGACTGACTGCTTGTCAATTCCCATACTAATTTGTTGTGTGGGCCACACTACGGGGGAGCGAGATAGTCAAATTGCATGCAGAGAGACGGGCAAACAGTCAGATAAATGTTGAGGCAGAAACACAAAAAGGCCAATGTGAAACCTTTTCTAATAGAAAGACCTCCATGCAGATAGACAGAATCATTATCCCGCTGAATGGCATTTCCTTTAAGGTGGCCGTGGCTCCTTCTCCTTATCTATCTGTCATGCTAACTGGCTCTCTGGCGGAGTCAGACGCTGCGATGGAAAACAAGAGACGAGGGGTATATTTTTCGCATTTTACAATGAGCTTGTGGCACACACCTTCAGAAAGCAGCTCATTGTTTGAAGCAGTCTCTGAAACGCCTTAAAATGAAAGCCTCTGCTCTCTGCACTTTAGACTTGGAATCATTGTGTCATTTAGCTATCAAGGTAATTATAGCACAGAGACATCAAACAATGGGTTTCTGTCCAAACACTGAGTGTGGGGTACGGAGAGCTTCAGATACCTCCGCTGGCTTAACTTGCCCAGTGCTCGGAGAAGAAAAGATTAGTTATCGCTTTATATTGCGATGTCGTTGTGTTCAAGGGAAGGTATCTCTTAAAAAAAAACACAACATTATACAACACTCAGACCTGCTGTTGATTGTTGTTTTTGCCGTAGACTAAACGAGACATGTGACACCGTGCGTCTGTAGTCATTTTTGCAGTCGTGGCTTGTCCCTTTAGTTGTGCAGTTGGTTGAAAAACTATACTTATTCTCCCGGATCCTGCGTTTGAAAGGGTTTAGCAAAGCTTTCCTTTTTTTTTTTTTTTTTTTTTTTTTGCTGTAACAACTCTGTTATGACAGACGAGAGAAATTATTCCCAACAATACCCAAGGCAATAGATTACATTGTTGGAGTTCCATCAGTTTAGATAAACTTGCAGCTCTTTTATTCAAAACTTCATGTAACATCTTTGTGATATGCCTTTTGCCATCATAGGTTTTCCCGCTCATGACTGCCTTCTTTTAGATTTCCTATTATGCAGCAACAACTTGTGTTACTGTCACTCCCACCATTCTGCAGTTATGTTACTGTGTGGTACACCAACTGCACTAAAGGAAACCAGAGGATTGTGGGAATCAAACGCCCCAGTCTGGATACAGTTTATGCTCATTACCCATAAAATCAAGCAACAGTTGTAGAAACTCAGCCCACCCATGTCAAAGTCTATCTATCCCTCGTGCATTTGGACAAAAAAAAAAAAAAAAAAGAAATTACATGAGCATTAAGAAATGCACCACGAGGCTGAAGAAAAGCTTTAAAAAACTTGCAAAAGTCTTAATTTGGGCTGATCTACGCTGTTTTGTACAAAACGGAAATGGACGTACAGTAAGTGTTTTTCTGCATTATTCCTGAACCCAAATTCAGCTTTAGACTCATGGGCTCTTTATGTGGCTCCCCAGTCAAAAGGAAATGTAATGTTGGAAATGTTGAGGTGGTACCAAGCAGAATGTTAAAGTTTTGACTTTAATCACAAGAAAAGACACTGACTCTGCAGGAAGAGAGCAGATAAAGAAACACAGAGGGAGGGAGATATTGCTGGCAGCAAAGCCAAACAGTCTTGGACTGTCAGCTCTTGTCGCTGAAAAGAAGAAAAGGACTGAGCTGCTGGCTTTACCTCTGAGAGTATGACAGAGGGAATGGGGCCAAGTCAGGGGTGAGTGTGGAAAAGAGGAAAAGTAGAAGGAGAGAAAGGGTAGATGGTATGACAGGAGGAGGCCAAAGAGGAATATTCAGGCAAATGAGCAAAGAAAAGAAAAGGTGAAGAATCAGACTGATGTCAGGAACCAGTGAACAGGGATGCATGAAGAACGGGGGGGGGGGGGGGGGGTGAAGGAGGGAAGGCAAAAGACGTATATGCTTCAGTGCAACAGAGTGAAAAAAGAAAAACAGGAATGGTGAGACGGGATAATGAAAGATGTGGGAGAGTCGATGAGAAACAGACGGTCAGAGTATCACAGGAAAAAAAAGGAAACGGAAGCTTAAGTTGAAATTGAATCAAAAGGAGAAGGTAGGGAGAAAATGATATAGAATTAAAGAAAAATGGGAACCTTTTGAAAAATGTCTCAGTTATAAAGAAAGAATGGAAGATGTAACACAAAAGTAGAAAAGGGAAAAGCACAGCAAAAGACTTTGGAAACGAGGAGTCTACAAATGGAGAAGGATAGTTTGATTTAGAAAATGAGGCCTCTGATAAGAAAGCAAGAAAAAGAGGAACGGGTTTGGGAAAAAGACAGTTACCAGAGTGACAGAAACTGAAAGAAAGACTGCAGGGATGAGAAGGAACATTGGAGAAAGAGATTAATTGAATGGATTAAAGACGAGAGGGTAAACAGGAAGGATGGAGCGTTAGCAGAGACAGATAAAGACCTCATAGTACAGATGAAGAGGAAAAAAAAACTGGGGAAAATGAATGAAAATGAAAGCCAAGAAAAGCAATGGAGGGATACAGAAAGAGGAGAAAGCAGAAAGAAGGGAGGCATACAGACAGAGACATCAAGGAAGGGAGGGGAGCTTTGAGCTGCAGCAAGAAATAATGAATCATGAATAGATTTAACAGTATCTGCTCTTATTTCCTCTCCACCTCCTCCTCCCCCTCCCTCTCTCCAGCTTCCTCCTTACATCCTGTCAGGATCACTGCTATAGCCTTCCTCCCCTCTCTGTCTCTGTCTCTAGCGCGTGCTCTGTCATTATCAGTGGCAGGGCCATCTCATGTCCCAGCATTAATTGAGCTGTAACAGTCATCTCTTGCCTTCCTACCCTTCCTTTGAGCCACTTTTGATTATTTTCTCTCCCTGTCTCCCTCTCCTTCTCATTTTCCCTTTTCCAGTTTCACTCTTGCTCTTTTTTTTTTTCCCTTTCACGCGCCTCTTCATTCCTGTCTGTGATGATTGTATCGCAACAGTATGAGGACACATAGAAGATAACGTCTCCTCCCTTTTTCCTAAGCTGCATGGATAGAGTGACCTGCATGCACGTGCGCGCGCGCACGCACGCACACACACACACACACACGCACACACACACACACACAATCTCACTCGGTTCCCTTCCATTATCATTTCATATACACTAGCTGAATCCCCAGCAGCAGCGAGGGAGGCTATAAGGACTTTACATTATTCTTGGTGGTTGTTTTATATTCATTGATATGGCACTTCTGCGGCTGAGGTAGTTATTCTCTGAATCCTCTGTGATGTGCATATGGACAACATGCATATTCACTCACTTTCACACACTAATGCGGACAAATACCGTGCACCTTTTAGCACAGACTAAGCGCGCCGTCGTTTTAAAGTGTGTGGCGATTGAACTGGAGCTTTTGTATTGACAGACACCTTCACGCATCCATCGTAGTTTTTGTTTGGTTTGTGATTTTTCTTCATAATTCTTTTTATTTTGTTGTTATGTTTTGATATCTTTCCTACACGACGCGAACGAGGTGGAGTATTGGATCCACTCAATAAATGCATCTCTTTTCTTTTTCGGTTCAGGTCCATTTCACCTGAATTAAGGCAGCTGCGTCTACTAAGACCCTTCTCCTTGAAAGTCATAACTGCAGTAACTGTTGTTTTCGTTGCTTTTATGTGAAGAGTTTTATTATGTGGTAAACTATGCAGCATCTCTTAAAAGAATGAAAAATGCATTCAATTCAAATGACAGCCCCCTTCACACGTGTTCAATTGAAGTAGCAGTGGAAAAACGACGTGGAAAAATGACTCACCGCTGTCAAAAAGTAAAAACAAAAAACCCTATAAAAATAAGACCGAAGCAAAGATGCACTAGATAACAAAGATGTTGGGAAAAACTCAAACTGCGCTCAACTGTAACGCCACAATATCGCACACATCTTTTTCCTTCTTTCTTTTCTGTGCGTTCCCTTCACTGTATTTTAATTCAACTGATGTCCAAATAAGGCCATTTCTTTTTTATCTTTTGTTTGTTTTTATTACCGTTATCACACACCACAATGTCAGAAAATGGTGACTGAAGTAACGTGCATTAATGCAACACATTACAGCTGTCATTGATTTTATAACTGCAGCGTCAGCTGATGGCGCCACCTTTGATGACATTTGTATTTTGAGTTCGGCTCCATTTATGAACCAAGAATCGGAGACATTAGAGTTCACAGGTGAAGCTCAGAGTCAGAGGTCAAGGTCAGAGCGAGGGCAAGTGAGCGGAAATCTGCCACAGTTTGTCCAACTTGCTGTTAGGTTTGACGTGAGTTGCTCTTTTTTTTTGGGAAAGGGAGAAGGAGAAGTCTCTAAGTTAGTCACCAGAGAAAACGAAATCTAGTAAACAAGTTTGTCTTTTTTATACATACTGTGGATTTCATTTATAAAAGACCACTTGTCAATTTAAAGTTGGTGTACCGTTCATCTCTAGTCCCAACCTGCAATAATAGTTTCCGATGAACACCTCCAAGTTTAGATTACCTTTTTTTTTCCCCCAATCTTTTTTTTTTAATAAGGGCTGACCTTTATTATATTGCTTATAATCTGCTGTGGCAACTCTTAAAGAAGGTAAATTGGCTAAAATAAGGAAGAGAAGGTGCTTCAAATGCAGGGGGCTTCTAGAGGAGGAGGAAATGTTTCGTCTCCTGGATGTAAATGTCCCCGTGGCTCACCCACACAGGGGTCTCGCTTAATTCTTAGTTTTTTGTTAATCCCACAACAATCAACCTTATTTTATTAAGTTAATATTATCACATGCTTATAAGTGCACTCATGCTCCTATGTCCACACTGATGACATGTTTTAACAACCTTTGTAAGAGTCACTAGTAACTTGCTAAACTCAAACTGATGCACATGTATGGTTTAATAATGACATTTGAGCACAGTTGGAAAAAATACCTATAAAAAAATGACATAGAATAATTGTATATCTACAGATTTGTACATACATTATGACACATGTTACTTTACTTGAAGCCCTAACGCGTTGATGATAGCGGCACATTTCTTCACCTGGGTTTTGGAGGGAAGGTTGATTTTTGACTCAAGCACATAAACTACACATCTTCATTTTACGAGGTAAATTGCAATTTCAGCAGTAGGTTTCATTATTTCCTTCCTGGGATAGTGGCCCCTTGAAAGACCCCTGAGGCCGACAGGGAAGTTACTGAGGCAGCAGTTTCTGCAACTATCTTGGTAAGTGCTTCTCTACAACAGGGTTGTAATCCGACGCCGCATCACAAAAATGGATAGATTACATAAGGGGGTTCATCCTCAGACTGCCACTTTATGTACACTTTACCAAAGTCTTATCAGACACACATCAGACACTTTTTGTGTCCTCTCTCTCACAAAACAGCTATGCACTCTTAGACTCATTCGTATGGACAGTTGAAGATCACCAATCAGCCTAACACATGTTTTTTTAGACACGCGTGGTTGGTCTATTTGAAATAACCTTTAACACAAAGCTTTGACACTTAGGTTTCGTGGGAGAAAGGGTTAGGTTGTTTGCATTTTAGTAGCCTGGACATGACGCTGGGCAGGCCACTGACTCGGCAGCGAGGGTAGTTTAATTAGGGATTAAACAGCGGGCATCTGAATGGGCCTGTGTGGTTGAACGCTTGGCTGTAGTTGAATTGTTATAATAGTCCACGTTAGTCGATGAAAAAAAGAGGACAATGCAGCATCAGAACAGAGTTTTTATCCTTAACTTTTTTAGTTATTTAGTCAAAAACCCAACACGGTGTAGACAGGAGCCACTTTTTCACAGAGATTGATGAAAGGCTGTCTGTTTTCGTTAGATGACAAAAGATGATACTAAAATACTTAAGAGTCAAAAAATTATGAATTTGTTTTAACAGTACTGTGTTGAGAGTATGTCTTTTATTTCAGCCGGCTGTTAAGTTAAAGTATCATCCTAATACAGTATCATTTCTATCCCTCGCAGATTGTTTTCATCGTGTCCATGCAGCTGCAGCATTTGCAAAAGTTGCATTTCCATTAACTGTCTTGCATATCCTGCATTCCTCCAGCACAAAACATATTCAGTTGATTTACACTGACCTGTAAAATATTACTGCCTTCTCCAGTATTCTGATCATTAAACCAGTTTTAAACCTATCTGGAAGAAAATGTGTGCATAAGACATTGTGTAAATGACACGGTGATTAAATAACTTCATGCCAGATGCATTTTTAAAAAAATACACATAATTATTCAGCAGGCCAACAGACAGAAAGGTGGCCAAGCAGTGAGAGAGCGAGCGTCTCCTTAGTAAAAAGTGTCAGTGCGTCCTTGAGCAGCATACTGGACCCCCTTGCTGGTTACTAATGTAAAGCAATTTGGGATGATAACGGCATGAGATAAAAGCATAAAAAGTAGCAGCTGGGAATTGATAAAGCCAAACCTAAAATTCACCATAGCAGCAAGATGATTTGAATAGAGAGATGCTGCAAGAGTGACAAGAAGACGCAGGACGGACAGGAACCAGCCTGTTCCCATGTAGAGAACAAGCATATTAACATAGCATGTATGTGTCGTATACAGTGTATAGGTAAAAACACGGCGAAGCTCACGGACCAGGCAGGATATTATAAGGGTCTGTGTTTGGCAGTCAGGATGCTCTGCAGTCAGACTGTTTCCCCTGTGGGCTCCTGAGGACAGATGAAGCAGCTGGCTGTCCTTCCTTCCTGTTTCCTCCTTTCATTTCACCACCACATGTATGAGGCTGAGGATGTGGGAGTGTAGGAGTGTATGTGTGTGTAATTTTGTTTGACGAAAAGACAGTGAGTAACCCACACTGGGGAAAGACGATAAAAAAAAAAAAAATTTGAATGGAGGTGAACGGAGAAAAGATGGGAGAGTGAACAGAAAAAAAGAGAAGTGGAGACTGCAGAGGATAAAGAGAGAGGCAGGATTTAAGCAGAGGAGGAACATTACATGAGATATTGTTTATGTGCTAGAGTTGTTTAAAAAAACATGTGCAGGCGCTTATCCGCCCGTCTAATTATCCTCAGCTGTCTGGCATTTTTATGCATGCGTGTGCACATGCGTCCTTGTATGTGAGTATGTGAGTGTGCATGTTCTGGTACGTTTGGCTGAAGTTGTGACCTGAATCCTCGTCTCATTGGGGAGACGTGTCATCATTTTCAACTCGCTGCTTTGCTTCACAGTAGGGTCGGCCTTCTGTCCCTCTCCGCCTTTTCCTTCCCTGACTGAGTCTCGATCGTTCCACGTCCTGCAATTTCTGCTTTTTCTTTCATTCTCACCACCCAGACTGTCCATAATCCCATGGTTTAGATATGATCTTTTTAAAAACTATTTTTATTTAAAAGTCTTAAGCGTAGACTGCGCATGTGGGTCAACTAGAACACACTTTGGAGAGGTCAGCGCTCCCTCTTTGCACATGTTGTAGCATCTGTGCTGTGTGTGTGTAGCTTTGATGTCTCTCTCTCTTTCCTCCTCTCACTCTCTCAGCTCAAAGTGTGTGTGTGTGTGTGTGTGTGTGTGTGTGTGTGTGTGTGTGTGTGTGTGTGTGTGTGTGTGCGTGCGTGCGTGCGTGTGTGCGTGTGTGTGTGTGTGTGCGCCATTGGATGCAGCAAAGCTCAGCTGTGAATAATGGGGGGTAGAGACAGAGAACTAGATATTCGGTGATATAATCTTTTAGGAATGATAGAATATAAGTTGAGAAGGGAAAAAAAAACCCAGCAACTCGAGAGAGAAATATGAGTGATTAAATTCCCAGTGAGATAGTGCTTTTTTTTTTTAACATATTTAAACCCTGTGAGAAAAGATCTGAGTAGCTTCACAGACTGGAGAGTCCTGTGTGCGTTCGCGTCGGACGCGTGAGCGGCGCTTGTATTGTCTCGTAGCTAACACAGACTGTCGCATCGGATGCCATCTGCTGGGGAGGCGTGGACGTGCGCTGTCCGAAACAACCAGCAGACGGAGCACAGAGGGGAAATGTGTCGCGATGGGACGACCCACCCCCACAACCCTTTACAGGAGAAGGGCAGAACAAATTAAATGATCTTTTAAAGTTTTTCGAATGAGTGTGTATAAACTTTGCTTTGTCATCCCATCCTACACAAAAGTCTAACGTTTGATGAATTGATTTAGACTTATTTCTTTGTTAAACAAGTTTTTCCCCGAACTGCAGTACAGAGATGTACATTTATTAAAAGAATCATTAATATGTTTGTAAGTATTAAAAACATAGGTTTGTTAACAGCAGCCTGTATTGTACTATGTATTACTAATTGTTAATGGTATCGTTTTAATTTATAGGATGACAGTTATTTGAAGCTTAAGTTATGAGTCTTGCTTCGGGCGCCGTCTGACCTTCGACCAGCATTTATGTCAAAGTAGCTACAAAAGACGACAAAAAAAGAAAAGAAAACTTGTTTCAAGGAAATTAGTCTTAGTTTTTGCCTCGTGGCTAGATTATTTTCATACTTTTAAGAATTCTAGTCAAGAAAAGATATGTTACGCCACTGTCAGGGTTATTTATGACATTTGCCTAGATTTAGGAATATTAGGCTGATTCCTAGAGGGACCGTGTTTGAAGTGTACATGTGGTTTCCTGCTCACTGACCGCTCGTGGCATCACAACAAATACATGTCCCGTACTGTCAATAAACTATTTTCAAAAATGGTCACGTTTGGCCACTTTCCAACTTCCTTTAGCCTTCAACTGCTTTTTGCAGATGTTTTAATTATAAGTGTCTTCCGGTAAGCTGTTTTTTTTTTTTTTTTCAACTTGTAATTTAAATAACAAATGTCACTTAACAGGAACAGATGAGAACAAACTGATATTTGAAGAACTGCAAGCAGGAATTTAAGATCGTTTTTAAAATCTCTGGTTGACAATATAAGACTTAAAGTAGAGGTTCTTCTGTGCAAATGTTCCAGAGCATAAACTGTGGCGGTCCAAGTCACACTACCCCTGTGGCAGTAAGCCGCATATCAGCAACATAGTTGACCTGAACCATATTGATCATGTTTGCATCAAACGTCTTCGAGCACAAACCAAAAGATGTTTTAAACAATATGGAATAGTTTAAGTGAGTGTTCAAATGTGAGACATTTAGATTCTTTTTCCTGCAGCCAGCCTTGCTGCTCTGTGTGGACTATCTTCTGTCTGCTTGCCTTGTGGATGGCGTGACTTTGAGGCTGTGTACAGTCTGGCAGTGCAAGATGGTGAGCTGGCACAGTGTGAATGTGACTAATGGCTTTGTGTATGATATAGTCAGAGAGGAAGAGATGGGGGTCTAGAAAACCACTCTGCAACGACTGTGGGGCACGGGGCTTGTGCGTTATTGTCACATCCACGTGTGCATGTACATTATAGTTCGGGAGCCATTTGCCTGGACCGTGCAGCTGTGTCCTCGACTCCACATCAATGCGTTGGTGTGTTCGTAAGTGCATGTTTCAAACTGTGATGGACCTCCGCATGAGATCGAAGTGAGCTGTCTGTCTGCATTTTTCATTCTAAATGTTTCCGCTGCCGTCTCTTCTGCCCATCTTATATCGGTTCTGCACTAAAGGTTGAATTGGTGTCTTCGTGCGTTTATGTGTCAGAAGAAATGCGTGTGTGCTTGTTGGCTTCGTGTGTGTGTGTGTGTGTGTGTGTGCATGTGTGTGTGTGTGTATCCTTGTGTTATTGTGTGCCCTTTTGCTTTAAGATTATGTGCACAACTGTTTGGGGTGGCTTATGTGTGCATATTTGTGAGTGTAGTTGAATTCACTCACGGATACCCACAAGTCTGAGTATGCGTGCATGCACGTGTGTGCACGCCTTGGAGTATGTTTGTATATGTTGTGCACTTTGCTTCTCGTCTTTGCTCTCTCCAGCTTTCTCTCTGTTTCCCTTCCTCTCCTTCCAAAATAGAGGGGCCATCAATCAGTGGCAAGGGGGATAGAGGAAGGGAGGGCGGGAGAAGGGGAGCTGGCGCTGCGCCAGAGAAGAGGAGTTGGCACACTGCCCAGAGGAGAGAGAGAGAGAGAGAGAGGGAGCAGAGCTGAGAGAGGAAAAAACAGGAGTGAGGAAGAAAAGAGAGAATCAGAAGGAGGGCAGAGAGAGAGAGAGAGAGAGCAGAAGAGTGAAGCCAAGTGCACTGAGGGAAAACAGAGCGAGAGGACACAGAATAAGAAAGAGAGAGAGTGCAGAAGAGGAAAATGAGCCTACAGAATTGAAAAACAGAAGGGTTGACAGTGTGGAGAGAAAAGAAGCAAACAAGGAGAAGGTGGGGGTTCTGAAAGAAACAACTCAGTACTGCAGTCATTAGTACGTCATTGGGTACAAATATTTACGTGGGACTGTTCAGAAGGGAGGTCAGTCCGGTTAGAAGGTGCAAAGAAACAGAGGCTGTGGCGTGTCGGACGGCGTGCTGCAGGGATGCACTGTCCAAAATAACACTCATCCTTAAAAGCAAAACAAAAACTAATTCACCAATTTGATTCTGTAGGAGTGAGGCGTGAGTCTATGTATTTTCTCTTACTCTGATTTGTGGTTCTGTGGTCCTGTGATACTTCGGAGGCTCACTTGGATCCACGGCGACCCTCCTTATGGATGAAAGCTGGGATAGACTCCAACGCTGCTGTGACCCTGAACGCGATGGAGCTCTTATAGAAAACGGATGCATGGATGGATTCTCTTTTGACAAAACCAAATAAAACGTTTGTCTGTGATGGTGCATTTAAATCAAAATAAAAAGATTGAAATGTTCATACTCCAAAATATTGAGAAGCATTAACACAGGATGAAGACCCTGACAGTAAAACCCAGCTTATTTATTGAAAAACTACCCAATTGTTTAGTTGTTAGGTCATTGATTAGTAATTTCTGCTCTGAATTAATGTTTTTGTTGCAGTGGGGACGTTTCAGACACAGTTTATGTCTCCTGTTGATCAACGTGACAAGCAGGTTCCCATTGCTGTAAGACGGTGTGCAAACATGAATTCAGACATTTTACACTGTTACATGTTTACACATTTACATTTATTTGAAATCTTTTGGCTTCGGCAGCTTGATTGCTCAACAGCTCCATGAAAGGAATAATAAAAGAAAGGGTTAAAACCCAAAAAGCAATAATATATCCTCTTGATTTTTGGATCCCGAATGATTCACAAGTCATATGAAGAACAAAATTCAGTCATTTATTGCAACTTCTGTTAAAGGCAAAGTTGACATAAAGTTGTACATTCTGGCTGTGAAATGTGTTCCCTGTTTTTTGTGCCAGATGTATTCCTCTATATTTAGAGATGTTTCAACCATTGCTCATTCTTATTCCCAACCTGTGTCCAAGGATCCAAACCTGCAATTATTTCTGTAACAAACAAGCAATAAGTTGTGGTCGTAGGAACAGAATAAGAGCTATCAAACAAGGCAGAGGTTTTTGAGAGCAATTATTGTGAGTAGAGGGGTATCGGTCATACCACGCATGCAGACGCCCCCACCGACCCCCCCCCCCACCTACGCTCTCAGCCACTCACCCACACTCACTCACATAAAGCTGGCTCACTCGGTCCTAGTGGGACTCGGAGGCTGGCACAGCTGGCCGCGCCAGAGCACACTGGGCATCATCTTCCTCCTCCTGTGCCAATCTTGTCTCACGCTCATCACATTCAGATTCACCAAGCTTTGTTGGCATGAGGAACATGGTCACTGTTGCTCCTTGTCACACTTGGAGGCCAGATATAATGCTGCACTGTCACAGGGAAGTTGCTTCCTTCGGTTGCAGTTGAAGTTTACTTAAATGTCATTGTTACACAGATCAGAATAACCTGTCATCCCAAGGAAATGGTTTCCACTCCAACGGTGCGCTGTCCCAGTGAACGTTTCGCTGGGACAGAAAAGAATAAATAAAAGAAAAAAAGAAATCAATGGATATGAAGCTCTGCATCGTTAAATTCCATAGTACTAGAAGATATATTCCACGACGTCCGTCACACACATCCGTTTCCCACATCTCACTTCATTTATCCAGCTTTTGACTTCTGCTTAAAGTCATAGCCAAGAAGAATTACATTTGAATTTTGTAATGTCAAAGAAAATAATGTTATCAACTCATCCAAACATTAATATTTAAAGTTATCTCCAAGTATGTTCAAATAGGCTTCAGTGTTGAAATTCTTGGCTCTTTCGCTTTGCTGTTGACATCAGAAGTTATGTAATTCACTTAGGAGAGAAAGTTGCTAATAATGCATGACCAGTATAAAAAATGATAACTTCTTACAGGCGTTCATTCATTCATTCATTCATTCATTCATTCATTCATTCAGTGGGAAATCTGAAATTCAGATTAATATTTTGTTATTTTGTCCCCAGCACTGGGACTCGCCACGTCAACAACAAATATCAGTGAAATGTTGCGTATTTAAACAATAGATGTTAATATTATCCTCTAAAAAGCAAAAACATAGAAGAAAGGAGCGACAAGCCCGGAGTTTATCAAGAATAAACGTGACAGAGAAATTACAGTGTGATGTTGACTTGTCTATTAACTCTTAATTTACTCTCATGTTATTACCGGTGTTTAAGTAGAACGTTGACAGTCACTCGTGTGCTGTTGTGAGCTTTCAGGTTAGATCACGTATTCTCTCATACAGAAATAACTTGTGAACACACGTCGTCATGGAGGTGCTCCAGCTTTCCAGACCTACTTGTTTTCACGCAGTACAAGGAAAATGATTCAAAACCCCTCTTCAGACAACCTCTGGGTGATGTCACAGAAGGTTTGTCCTGTAACTACACCGTGAAGACCAGCACCTGTGGATGGAGCTCTACAGACACGGTTGAAAAAGGAGCTGTTGTACTTGATCAATGAGGTGTTTTGATCGAAGTGTAACTCGTCACATTAAGTACTTGCAGGTGTCAAAAGGGCATAAAATGTCTATTTTAATCAACATATAAAACACCTGTTTAAACATTTTAGATATTAGATGTATAATTATATAATATTGTGTGGTTTTCCTCACAGATCTCTGCTTTGCATCGTTGTGTAGCACGGAGCACTGTGATCATGTGACTGTTTTGCTGTTTATCATCATCCCCAGTTAATGACCTGATGAGATGGCATGTCTAAGCATGCTCATAGCATGTGTGCATGTGTCGCTTTCAGGCTCTGAGGCTAATCCACAGCTTCACGGGCAGAATGTCTTCTCTTTCCTTTAGTCACTGCTTTCTCCTCTTTTTTCCCCATTTTTACAACTGTTTGGAGAATTTTCTGGGGTAGATTTTGCTCTTCTGATTGAAAATATGTTGGGGTTTTTTTCCCTCTCCAACCTATATTGGATCTGTTTCATGTGGAGACTCTCTCTGTCACTATCTGTTTCCATGCCAGCTGGCAGCATATCTGCCCTCAGGTGTTTATTGACGAGTTCCCTCTCTTGCTTTGTATCTGCCCATTGATTCATCCCTCCATCCGGCCAGTCTTTGCCAGTGCTCCCAGGTGGCTGCGCTTTAGCCGGCTGTAGAATAAGAATGCGATGTGTTCACTTCTGGGGTTGCGCATCAGACTTTTCTTGGGTAGACTTGCAATACAAAATGGCAAAACCGGATAATGTATGAGGCTAAAATCAAAAATCGAACTGCATCAGACTTACAGTTTGTCACGTTGAAATCCATCATTCTATAAACTAATTTCGCCTGCACATGCCGGGTAAATTTGTTTTCCTCGTGGATAACATGAAAGCTGATTTTTCTCTTTTATGATGCAGAACAAAGAAATGATTTACTGTAAATTTTGCCATTGACAAAGCACAGGCAAAATGTCCCAATGTGCATCTATCCGGTTACATTTATCAGGATAGCTTTCAACAAACGGCAAATGAAAGTGGCTTCAAACGCTGGCCACGGTCAGGTCAGCTCTGTCAGATGCTGTTTGCTTCAGACATATGGTGCGGCATCAGTGCTGTCAGATTGGCTTTTTGTGGCCAGAACTGAGCCAGGTAATCAGAATCGATCCGTGGGAAGAGCACAACCTTGATAGGCCGTGGTGTGGTGTATTTACAGAGAGATAATTTGAGGAGGGTGGTTCATTCAAACTACGTGAAGCTTTTAAGTAAATGAAAGAATGACCTGTGAAAGTTTGACTTGTGTGTCAGAGCCGGCCACAAATCAATAGTCAGTGGCGGTGGACCACTCCGCTAGATGCTATTTATGTACCTGCAAAAATCTTGACGTTTGGGTCAGATTTCGCCAGATTGTGAGCTTTCTCGACAGATAGGAATCTGGGACACGCTGGGTTCGATGCAAACACTAAAACAGATGCATTTGTTAATGGAGCTGTAACCTGGCCATCTTATACATCATTATTATTTTCCGTTGGCATCATTATCGGTGTCAAGACTGACACTCTGCTCTGTATGCAGATCAGGGCCATTATTTCCAGCTGCAATTTAGTCGAAGAGATTTGAGCAAAGCAGGAAACAGTATAGTCAAGCAGATACCACTTGAATGGAGGTAGATGATTGCTTTGAGTTTAAAGTAGTGCAGGTCTCACACTGGCAGTGGCTGCAATTTACAATTTTTGGGAAAAAAAAAATCCTTTCTATCAGGTTCCTTTTTCTCTCTCCCACTTCTTTTTTATGGTCAGCACACACACACACACACACACACACACACACACACACACACACACACACACACACACACACACACACACACACACTCTCTTTCTGCTTGCATAGTACAAATGCACAATCCACAGAGGAGCTTAGGCACAATTACCTGTCCACACATGCATACAGTGACACATGTGTGAGGAGACAAAGCTGTGTCTGTGCACAGAACACGCTGTGTGTTTGGTGATGGCTCCTTTTTGAAGTCATGATGGGAGTAGCTCCCACTCACGGTGTGTGTGTGTGTGTGTGTGTGTGTGTGTGTGTGTGTGTGTGTGTGTGTGTGTGTGTGTGTGTGTGTGTGTGTGTGTGTGTGTGTGTGTGTGTGTGTGTGTGTGTGTGTGTGTTTGTCAGAGCCTTTGTATGATGGTGTATACACCTGTCAGTCTCTCCACTGCCCTCCATCGCCTCCTTCGCTGGCTTTCTTTCTTCCTCTCCAGCATCCTGAAGTGCCAGGAACATGGGTTAGTGAGGATGAAGTGACACACAGGCAAAGCAAGATGGGTAGAAAGAGGAAGAACAGAATAAATTCAGCTCTGTCTGTCTTACAGTGTGGCAGCAAAGTAACAAGGAAAAGAAATGGAAGAGAGCGACTGATGTGGAGGAATAAAAAGGGCAACTGATGGAAAGTAGGGAGGATAAATTATAATGGAGAAAAAGAGAAAAGTAAAAAGATGGAAGAAAACAAAGCGAAGGGAGGTAGATGAGAGAGACAGAGAGAGAGAGAGATGGGGGAGAGGGAAGGGAGGAAGAGGATGAATAGGGTAATAATGGCTCAGTGTGAGGGCTGTTGTAGAAAAAGAGAGAACGGCTGAGTGAGGAAGAGAACAAAATGAGGCTGAGGGCACTCAGACAGATAGAATTAGAATTAGACAGAGCGCAGAGGTTCGGTGTTTGTGCACGTCACGGTGAGAGCGTGTGTACTTGTTTTTATGTTTCCGTGTACCCTATGATGCATGCAGCCAGCTGTATTCTTACGATGGGTACTTTGAGTGTGTATGGATGGATAGAGAGAAAGAAACTAAGATGTTTTTCACCATTTTCCAACAAAGACAAAAAAAAAAAAAAAAAATCAAGTTTTTTAGGAAACGAGTATAAGAACATTCAGTAAACGCCTCGGCTGGTCCACATGAACATGTCCTCACATGTGCTTTTGCAGGTTTGATGGTAAGAGTGCGAGACAGAGAATTACTGAAGTGGTTAAGAGAGTGAACGACGCAAAATGAGAGTGTGAAGGTGCTAAAAGACCTGATGATGACTGGTGTTTTAACACTGCTTCCATTCCACGTCTTGTACTGTTCACTCCCACATCCCCCTGTATTTTTCATGTCTCAGTCTCCCAGACTTGTTACCAACAGACCTCACTCATTAAGAAGATGTTTGAATGCAACCAAGTCTTAATGTGCTGTAAAGGTGTATCATCTGCTGTGTGTTCATTGTCTACTTATCATCGTACAATATGCAGCATAATTATACACCCCCTTCTCTCTCCTTCTGTCTCTCTTTCCATCACAGGCGGAGATTGTCAAGCGTCTCAGTGCCATCTGTGCTCAGATCATCCCTTTCCTCTCTCAGGAGGTAAGTGTCATCGCTGCCAGACACACTTAGGAGTACACAAAATATGCACACACATAAAGGGGACACAACCATTTACACCTGAGGTCTATCAATGGCCAAACATGAATGTAACATTTTGCCGCAAAGCAAGTTGAAAGGTGTAGATATCAAACACTAGATCTAATTCGCAGCAGAGTTGTTAATTGATACAAATCATATACTCATTAAACCATTCCGCAAGCATGCATATTGATAAAAGCACGGCTCATTAAGTTTCTCTTGTCGATTGCGTCTACAGAAAATTAATCCTGTTTCTTGCGTAGTCACCCTCAGCATTTGCAACCAGAAGAAAAGCAAGTCAGTCAACAGATTTTAGTAGGAGTTAAGAGTATAAGATAAACAGCAATAAATAAATCAAAGCAAACCCATTCGAACGTTGTGCGTGGATGGAAACAGAATTCGGAGAGAAGAGCTAAACAGAGCTCAGCTCTGCTCTTTTATTTACACCATACTGGCAACATTTTGGCTCCTGATGAAAGTTAAGCACATGGTTTTGAAGTGTATGCATGTATACTGGTAGTCATAAGTATTCCCCTCATCGTTTGCTGTTGTGGCAAGTCCAACTTCCATTGCTGCATTATGATCAAAGCAGCGTTTCTGAGCTGAAAAGAGCCCACGTCAGCTCACGGTCATCTGATCACGGTGGCAATAAGATATGTTTCGTGGTGTAAACATGTTTATACCTCAGTGTGCTTCATATGTGGTCCTGTGGATTATATGATCTATCCAAGGGAAACAGCGAGAAGTCCTGGTTTTGAAGGCATCTACTTTGGATCTAAAGATTAAAGGAACTGTGTTCAGAATATTTTCATCCCATTTTCTGTAGAATAAATTCAGCCCATCCTTAAAAATGTTTTCAGCCCTTTGATGATTCACCAACATCGTCAAGGCTTGTGAATGTGTGTTTTAATTCTTAATTGCTTCTTTACGGCATATTTTAATTTATATTTGTTCAGTAAAGAAAAAAAAAAAAAAAATATATATATATATATATATATATAAAGGGAGAAATCATAGAATTACAGAAGAATACATTATTTTGTTGCCTCAACTCCAGACTAGACAACAAATTTATTGTTTAAAAAACAGTAAACCCTTATGTTAGCTTCATTTCCACTGTGTGTGTGTGCGTGTGTGTGTGTGTGTGTGTGTGTGTGTGTGTGTGTGTGTGTGTGTGTGTCTACTGCACACAAATACTCGGGTTTGATGTGCGACTGCGTAGATGCAACCCTGCAGAGCGCTCTGTTTGTCTCCGAGTGTGATTGTGCACTGATGAATGTGCTACCCGGAGACAGCAAGGTCACAGCTCTGTCACAGCGATCAATATTGACACTGCGCGTCTGTGTGTGTGTGCGCGCGCGTGTGTGCGTGTGTGCGTAAGCCCTGTTGCATACATGTAAGTTTGCATTTGCGACTGCTTAGCCTGGAACTTTGTGTAAACGGAGCAGAGATTTCAGCTTGTGCGGCTCTGAGTTCGTGTCTTAGACCAGTGCATGTGTTTGTCTCCAGCATGAGCGCCCGCGTGCGTTTGCCTGAGTTTCCGTCGGTGTTTGTGAAGTGTGATAGTGTGAGGAAGGAACATATTTACATACGCATACATGTGTCAACAGCCTATGTTCACACTAGAAAGGTTCATTTACAACACGGATAATAGTTCAGCGTCTCTTAGCTGCCACTCCGATCGCTTAAACTCTGTGTTTGTAAGTTGCACTAACGTCCCGCTCTCGGTCTGCATTTGTGTCGGTGAAGCACCAGCAACAGGTGGTCCAAGCAGTGGAGAGAGCCAAGCAGGTCACCATGGCTGAACTCAATGCCATCATCGGGGTGAGTCACCTCCATTCGTCTACATAAACACACCTACACACTTGTTAACTAAGGTTGTTTGAATTAAATGACTAATGTTAAGTTATTTTCGGCATCGCTCAGACTGTTTACCGTTTCTGACTTGCGCCAACCACAGCGAGGTGTACTTTGAGGGGAGATTAATGAGTGAAGTATGTGGAGTCCTCACTCTCACAAAGGCTTCTTACTTTTAACAAGACTAGATTGCCATGGTAACCAACGCCGAACACATAACCTGTCCTAGAGGCTGTTATGCTCTGGGTTTTAGGTTAAATCAGATTAAAAATGTAAAACTCCTTTGCAATGGATTCTTTTCCACATGATGTTGTCTGTGAGCGATGCAGCAAATGATCACATAAAGATAAACACTTCTAAATGAAGCCACGCAGTCATTATATAAAAGCACAAACTTTGTGCGTTACATTGGCAAAAGAACATTCATGTGCAGGCGGTTGGGTTGTTTTCATGCTTGGTCCTTGTTCGCTGCAAAGTTTGTTTTATACAGCTGATGTTGCATCTTATAGGTTACAGGTCTGAAGATTAATTGCAATTACTATATTGGCAATTGCAACTAGTGAGATAAATATCTAAAAAAAATAATTATAGTCTGATGTTCACAGAGACCAAAACCCTCAATGCTTAAGGTGTAAGACCTTGAATGTGCATCTTTCATCTTTCAAATAAACAGAAGGCACCAAGTGGAAAAATGTTGACGTTAACTTGGTTCATTTATAAAACCAACAATTTTCCTCACTTCCACATTCGTGTTGATATTCTGCACATAATTGTCTTTTGTAAGTTTTGGCAGATTTTGGCTGAAATAGAGGTCAAATGTTGAGTTAAATTCCTACGTGTGCGAAGGCAGAAGAAAACCGCAGGTTAAGACGGATAATTGATGACTGCAGCGGTGGTTATCTCCGACAGGTTTTAGGTTGTTCTCTTTTTGAGCCAGCTCTAAAGGGGTGTAAATGAAATGTGCTGAGTCAGAAGTCAGACAGGAATGATGAGATTATTGAATGCTGCAGACCTTCAACAATATCCTATTAATTAAGACGGCTAATGGACAATTTGCGTCTGCGTTGGAGAGAAAGAAGGGACTCGTCAGTCGGTTTTTACTGGAGCTCTGATCCTAATAATGTGAACGTTCTGCACTGTGCACTCAAAACGGATCTTCAAAGTTTCTGTGGTTACGGTTTGAAGTTCATCCGTGGATTTGGAACAGCATTTTATTTTTTTAAATGACATGAATAGGCCCTCAAACATGGCATGGTGTAACAAAATTAAAAAAACAAAACAAAAACGTTTTAAACAGTTATTTCACCTTCCCACACGTCTAATGGTGCCTGATAAAGTGAACATTGGCAACATCTCGCATGTCGTCGCTTGTACAGACAGGACGGTGCAGCTCTGCTCACACAAACACAACACCACGGCAGACGGGGCTTTCTGCAGCTTGTCACAGCTCTGATCATCTTACTGTTACCTTAAAGCTCTTTGTTCCTCCGGAGCTACAAACACTGATGTCTCCACGCTGAATGTTTGTATGTGTCTCTAATATGCTGGCTTGACAAAACAACACAAAGAAACACACCATAATGCTCCCCTCGGGATAATAGCCTCTCTTTATCTGTAGCTGCTCTATTGCCCTGCTCCCTTTCTTCCATCATTGTTCTCCCCTTTCCTTTTTTTTTTGTTTGTGTTCATTTTCTTTCTGTATTTTACTCATCCATCTCTACATAATCTTTGATAATTGTCTTTATTCGGCTTTGGCTGTGCTCTCATGTTTCCTCTCCTGTGTTTTGTTCTTGTTTCCATTTGTCTTCTCGGTCTCGTCTTTTGCTTATTGTGCTTCACACTTCTTTTGGTTCTTCCATGATTTCCCTATTTCTCGTCTTGTTTGCCCTCCAATTTACTAATTTTCCTCCCTATTTCATCCTATCTTTTTAATATGTCTCTTCTCGCTCCCATTTGCCTTCATAATAAATCCCATCCCCTCATAACTTGCTCTTTTCACCCTCTCTCATTCCTTATTCACTTCTTCGATTCTCAGTCCTATTGCCTTTACTTTTACTGTGTATCCAGATTTCCCTTATTTTTTCTTTCCTTCCCCATTTCTCATTCATGGTGTCTAACCCTCCTCATAATCTGCTAATCTTATTCATACCCTACCTACCATAATTTCAATTTCCTCTCAGGCATGAATTTCCTTTTTTCCCCTTCACCTTCTCTGCTTCCAAAATTTCTCTCATCTTCCCATTTTCCAGTCCTGTTTGTCACTTTCCGGTGTTCATTCTCATACCTTTTCCTCTTTAACGTGGCTCTTCTAATCATCTACTCGCTCTTTATGTCTCCCTCTGTTCCCGGTCCCTTTTACCCTGTGGCCACAGCAGCAGCAGCTCCAGCACCTGTCTCACCACACTCCGGGCATCCCTCTGACACCACACCCATCAGGCCTGTCATTGGGTGCGGGGGGCTCAGGGCTTCTGGCGCTGACCGGGGCTCTGGGGGTCTCAGCCCACCTTGCCTCCAAAGATGAGCGGAACCATCTTGACCCTGAACATCTGAGAGGTAAACAACTTTAGACTTTCAGTCCTAAATTTAGCCTCCGAAAGACTGTTCTCTGCCTAAAGTATAAATAATCTATGCTACAACAATATACTATACTACTTGTAAAAAATGCAAAACCGGTACGAGTAAGACAGCGATAAATTATCTGGGTAAATTAACCAGAATGCAACTATTTGATATATCGTTTTTTTTAACATCTCCTAAAGTCCAGAATTTCACAAAAGCTGGGCCACTTTTCTTAAGGAAATATTCTTCTTGTATCTCCTTCCTACAAGACAGTGCCGGGTCCGGCTCTGCACATATTACAGCAGCAGAGCTCTGAAGTGAAATAGTCTGGGTGCTAAACCTGCCAGCAGCCCAGACACTGGCAACATTTCAAAATAAGATGCAGCACAGTTGACTCCAAACTACTGAACAGCTGAAATTCTTCATCAAGTTACAGTGACAAGTTACAGTGACAAAACATTGAAAGCAAGGCAGTTAATTGTTACATTAATAAATGTCTAGTGTTGAAAAAATAGGTAAATAAAAAAGCTCTTGTCTCAAATTGTTTCCCCTTTAAATATTTTTTTTGTTGTTTTCAACACATTATCATTTATTTTTAAAAGATATTTGAACTCTACTTAAACGTATTTAAACTGATATGAAACTTGCAGATTTCTCCGTTTGCATTTCTTCTTTTTATATTTGTTATTAGTATTATTATTATTTAACAGATTGAATAATCTATTCCCTTAGAGATAGGGAACTTGCGAAAACTGAAGCAATGCAAAACATCCATCCATTTTCATTCGCTTATCTGGAACCAGGTCACGGGGGCAGCAGTCTGAGCAGAGATGCCCAGACCTCCCTTACCCCAGACACTTCCTCCAGCTCCTCCGGGACGATTCCAAGGCGTTTCCCAGGCCAGCTGAGAGACATAGTCTCTCCAGCATGTCCCTGGGTCAGGGGTCTCCTCCCGGGACTGCCTGAAACACCTCTCTAGGGAGACATCCAGGGGACATCCGATACAGATCCCTAAGCACCTCAGCTGACTCCTCTCGATGTGAAGGAGCAGCGGCTCTAGTAGAAGCTACTCCCGAGTGACTGAACTTCTCACCCAATCTCAAAGGAGCGCCCAGCCACCCTGTGGAGGAAACTCATTTCGGTCGCTTGTATCCACGATCTTGTCCTTTTGGTCATTACCCAAAGTTCATGACCATAGGTGAGGGTGGGAGCGTAGATTGAGCGGTAAATGGAGAGCTTCGCATTTCGACTCAGCTCTTTCTTCACCATAATGGTCCAGTATATCAACCGCATAACTGTGGACGCTGCACAAATCCGTCTGTCAATCTCTCACTCCATCTTTCCCTCACTCGTGAACTCCTTCACCTGAGGCAGGACATCTTCATCTACCCAGAGAGGGAAAGGCAACCTTTTCTGGTCGAGATCCATGGCCTCAGATTTGGAGGTGCTGATTCTCATCCCAGCCGCTACACACTCAGTTACATATCACCCCAGCACATCCTGAAGGTCCTGGCCTGATAAGGCCAACAGGACAACATCATCTGCAAAAAGCAGCAATAAAATCCTGTGGTCCCCAAACTGGACCCCCTCTGGTCCCTGGCTACGCCTAGAAATTCTGTCCATAAAAATTATGAACAGAACTGGTGACAGAGGGCAGCCCATGCACTGGGAACAGGTCTGACTTACCGCTGGCAATGCAAACCAAACAGCCCTTAGCAGAGGGTCCCGAATCTCATACTCACAAAGCACCCCCCACAAAATGCACGGTCAAACACAGACACAGTCGAATGCCTTCTCCTGATCCACAAAGCACATGTGGACGGGTTGGGCATACTCATAAACCCTCAAGCTGATCTCACTCACTCCTAGTGCCTTGCCACTGAGGAGCTTACAAACTACTTCAGTGACTTCAGCTTGGGTGATGAAAGAGTTCACCACAGAGTCCACAGCCTCTGCTTCCTCAGTGGAAGGCATGTCAGTGGGATTGAGGAGATCCTCAAAATATTCCTTCCACTGTCCGATGATGTCCCCAGTTAAGGTCAGCAGCTCCCCAGTTACACTGTAAACAGGATTGGCAGTGTACTGCTTCCCCTTTCCAAGGCGCTGGACGGTTTGCCAGAATTTCTTCAAGGCCGACCTATAGTCCTCCTCCATGGCCTTACTGAACTCCTCCCAGACCCGAGTATTTGCTATCAGGACTGCCCAAACTGCAGCTTGCTTGGCCTGCCGGTACCCATCAAATGCATTAGGAGTCCCACAGGCCAACATGGCCCAATAGGACTCCTTCTTTAACCTGACAGTATCCCTTACTTCCAGTGTCCACCACCGGGTTCGGGGATTCCCACCACGACAGGCCCCAGAGACCTTGCGTCCATTACTTTGAGCTGCCACATTGACAATGGAGGCAGAGAACATGATCAACTTGGACTCAATGTCCCCAACCTCCATCGAAATCTGGGAAAAGGTCTCCCAGAGGTGGGGGTTGGAGACCTCCCTGACAGTGCTCGGCCAGATATTTCCAACAGACCGTCACAATACGTTTGGGCCTGCCCGGTCTGTCCCGCTTCCTCCTCCGCCAGCGTATCCAACTCACCACCAGGTGGTGATCAGTTGACAGCTCAGCCCATCTCTTTACCCAAGTGTGCAAGACATGGGATCGTAAGATCAGATGAAAAGACAACAAAGTCCTGGTGTCCTGGTGCCACGTGCACTGATGGACACATTTATGCTCGAACATGGTGTTCGCTATGGACAGACTGTGACTAGCACAGAAGTTCAATAACAGACCATCGCTTGGTTTTGAAGTTGGGAGGTCGTTCCTCCCCATCACGCCCCTCCAGGTATCACTGTCATTTCCCAATGTGAGCGTTGAAGTCCCCCAGTAGAACAATGGAGACCCCAGTTGGAGCACTATCAAGTACCCCTCCCAGGGCCTACAAGAAGGCCAGGAACTCTGTACTGCTCTTCAGCCCATAGAACAACAACAGTAAGAGACCTTTCCCCGACCTGAAGACGCAAGAAAGTGGCCCTCTCATTCACCGGGGTAAACTCTAACACATGGCTGCTGAGCTGGGGAGCTGTAAGCAAGCCATCACCAGCACCTTCAAATCCCAAACCCAGGCCTGGCTCCAGGGTGGGGCCCCGGTGATGCCAATTTGGGTGACGTGACGCTCCTTGTTACTCTTCTAGTCAATCACAAATCAAAATGCAAATCAGTAGACGACATAATCATTTGTGGTTGTCCGCTTGTGTAAATGCAGTGCAAATTTCTCCCAATGAACTTAAATTCACCCCCTGATGAGACATCTTATCTTTGTGCTGAGTTTCAGGCAGTGAGCCAACAGTCTTTCTCATGAACAAACTGAGAGCCGGGATAAAAATGGGGAAGTCAGTGAGAGTGGAAAGAGAGAGAGAGAGAGTGTGAACCAGTGCATTGATATTGTCACGTTCAGCATCTGTGTAATAGCTTATGCGTGTCTGCAGCTGTGTAAGTCTCTGTTCTTACATTTGAGGAGAAGAATGAGGCAAAAGATAGTGAAAGAAGCAGCAGGGGAAGACAGAGGGCTGTGTATTGTTGGAGAACAGAGAGAGGGAAAGATGGCGAGGAGAGGAGGCACAATAGCAGGACTGTATCTTTATTAGAGGGGACCAGTCATAGTTGAGCTTAACCTTGGCTGGCTCTGTTGTTGTTATTATTATTGCTATCAGGACTGACGTCAAACTTTGTCTCTTTTCTCTGTCCCTCTCCCCTTTTCTCTTGCCGTCCCTTTCTTTGCCATGACCCAGAGGGAGCTCCCAGCAGGGTGAGTAGTTGAGTGTGTGTCTGCATATTGATATTAGGGTTTTATACACGCACATATCCCTCTGTGTGGCCTTTGTGACAGTGATAAACTGAAGAAAGTTGGGACGGACTGTCCCACGGTCTCTTAAGAAACGCTGGAAGTCAGCCAAGAGTATCACAGCTTGACACGATCGTCACCATCAACCTTGGGCTTCTTACGGTTTCCTGCATCACAAGAGTGTAGAAGAGGTCTGCATTTTACTGGAGAAACACAAACTCTGTGAATGGATGAACCAGCAAACGTTTGCCAGCATAGCAAATGATCTGGTAATCTAGACTAACAGAAAAGGTGTAATGTCTTTTATCGTGACATTTTGTCATCACAGACCCGGCGTATAACCTTTTTTTTCATTTTTTTAATAAAGAAGCAGCCACATGTGCGTTTCTGTGTGCGAGAAAGTGAAGAATTAAAACTAGGAATGAGAATAATAAAGAAATTTAAAAAAAAAAAAGGAAGAGGTTAAAAAATGCCAAATGTCATTGTGGCTTTATTGTGAAATGAAAATGATTTAAGAGCACCGCTGAAAATATTTCCCTCCCCTCACGAACTACACACAATGAAACCCTTCGCATAATTCAACTCATAAACACAATGGTGATTGTTGAGCACGTGGAAAATATTTCTCTCCTGAGTTGGGGTTTGGGTTGAATTTACTGAAGCATTAAAACGTTTGTGAAGGAAGGATGGGGTTGGGTGGGTTCGGGGGTGGGGGGTGGGGGGGTGCAAATCTTTTGGCATTTAGAGCCTCACACTGAAAACATGTTAGAATTTTAAATAGCGGGAAGAGAAAAGGAACAGCCAGCAGAAGTCAGGAGAAGAGAGTCAAAGACCATAAGAGAAATAAGACTTTACTTGTGCTCCTTCCCGTCGTTCCCATCGGCTCCAGCCGGCATTACTCACTGAAACCCTCGCTGTTCTCGTCCTCCCCACAGGGGGACATTGAATGACAAGTGGTCCTCAGCAAACCTCTTGGCCTTACCCCAGCACCAAAACAGCACAATGCTTTGATTGGATTTCTTTAGCACCGAGGACGGGCTGTGTTGTAAATATGCCTGCACAGCTTTATTACCCAATAATGAGAGTCATATTTTACACGAGGACTGGTGTGTCGAGGGCAGAGCACTAATTAGCTTTATCGGCTGTCCTGTGGGCTACTATGACTACAGCTTAGCCTGTGCTTACATCTGCTGTTCTTGGCCGTGTCTGTGTCGATCCCAAGTGTTACCCCTCACCATTACCTGCACAGCAGACCTGAGGGTGTGTTTACTGCATGTTTGTACCAAGAGACAGATTGAAGATCAGTTCATGAGTCAAATGTGATGTTTTGACCCGGTCTTTCATCACCTGTTCTGGCTGCGGTGTGTGATAATGTCCACACTTGGGTTTGTGTCCTTGTTTTTCCTCAGAGTAAGTCAGTGTCATCAACAGACAGTCAGCCCAATGAGGACCGTCAGGGCCCATCGGGGGGATACTCCTCCTCACAGGGAGGAGCTGAGGCCAAGAGGAGGCGCTGTGATGACAAAGAGCCCCTCCCGCCGCACTCCTACGTAAGCGTTTTTGTGTCTTTGTCCTAGATTGGGTTGGAGAAATTGTATTATATTGCATTTATCTTGTTTAATTCACCACTCTTAAGGCTATACAAGCCATGTTTACTTGTCCCCAAGCACATTCATCTTTTTTTTTTTTATTTAAAAAAAATGCACATTCATCTTTCTTTTTTTTTCCTTAAATGCACATTCATCTTTTTAACTTTGGGGTTTCAGGATTTCGCCCACATATATACTTTGGCATGGTTCGGGCTCAAACTTAAATCACCTCACGCTAAACCTTAAATTATCATATATGCTATGATAAATCAGCATTGCATATATAGAAATACAGCATATAATTAAAAATAAATTGGTATAGCGGGAACCGACAACCAAAAATAGTATTTTGACAAAAAAACATGTATCCACTCCCAAGATTTTCACAAAGTCTTTGAGGGCGTGTATGTGGTTGTACATGCTTGGCATGACACTAGGACACTATTGGCCATGCAGGAGTTTGAGACCCCACTTACAATTAGGGTGGTGTTTGGTTAAGATGGGCTGGCGGGGAAGAACGAGCTGCCAGAGGGGATGTGATGCCAGAGGAGAGACAGCCAAAGCAGATAGCTTTAATGAACTAGATGGAGGTGTGTTTGCAGTCTGGAGGATTGATTGACAAGTATCCTGCCGTCAAGACGACCTCCAGCTAAATCAGCTTGGCATCAACAACAACAGCCCAGATCTTACCTATTAGTCCAAGGTGGAAACAGGCAGTAATAGTTTCCGCTTTCAGAAAGTTTTTCCTTTCTGTCCGTCTATCCGTATTTTAGCTCCCACTTGTCTCTGCCTTTTATTCCTCTATATTTATCAACGCCTCTTTCTCAATTTCTTGTTTGTCCCCTCTCACTCCTCAGCTTCTCGTTTCTTCTTTTATTTTGTATTCCATCTTTTTTTCTTCTCTTCTCCCACATCTCTGCTATGTCTTTCTCAATAACCGTTTTTGTATTTTGGTTCCACAAATGAGTTGAAAGCAGCGTCGTGTTTTTGGCTCTGCATAATTAGGTACTGATGTCACTCCCCACACTGATGTCAATAGGAATATCCGGCCATCATTACATCAAAGTGTGGTTGCCATGGTGACTAAGTGCCGTCATTCTCACCCCGCAAAAATTGAGAGAAAGAAAGAGATAGATGGTCGGGCAAAGAGTAAAAAAAGAAAAAAATCTGCCACGGAAGAAGAAAGACCGGCAGAGTGTGTGTCTGTGTTACTGTGGGAGATTGAAAAAGTGATTGTGTGAGAATATATGATGTACAGTATCTCTGGGTCTAATGTTGCGTGGAAGACAGACAGTGAGAGGAAGCGAGGAGCAGCCAGTGATATTGATATATCGAACCGCGTGTGCGCGTTCGTGCAGCTGTGCGTGTCTTTATTATTAAAGTTCTCTATTTACAGGTACATTATTCTGAGCACACACACAACCCACACACAGCTGTGTGTGGGTTGTGTGTGTGTATATACTCATATAAAAATAAATCTTCCATGACATTTTCATGTCTTTGCTCCTCAGGACAGTGATGGAGACAAGAGTGAAGACAATCTTGTAGTGGACGTCTCCAATGAGGTGAATTGTCTGTTATTTAAATAATCCTTTCTATTTTCATGATTAAACTGACAATAACCAGTTAGATTTCCAGACTCTGCCCTTTCTTTCAGCTCTGTGAATAATATTGGAAACTTAATATAATTTTTAACAGCACATTTTTTAAAGTTTTATCTCTGTCTTTAACCTCGGTTTTCACTTTTGCAGATACTTCTGATAGACTAATTGTAAAGTACCTGCACCGGTACTGACCACCAGACAACCGTTTAATGAATTTTATAGAGCATTTAGGAGCTTAATAGTTGGATATTTCTGTCAGGGAAAGTGGAGATCAAAAATAGAGCTGAAAGTTGGTTGGGTGTCCCGTCTCAATGACTGTTCTACCTCTACCATGTGGTGACTAGAGACGCATCTCTAAATAAAAAAATTAACTTTAAAAATCAGCCCTGTCCAAAGTTTTTTTTTTTTTTTTCCCTGACATAGTTTTACAGAGGATAATCATCTACGGCATCAAGTTGCTTTTTCTCAGCATTTGAGCCAAATAAACAAGCGAAAGCTTTCATGAAGTGTTTTAGCTGCTTCTGAAGCTTCATGCTTTCTCTAATCACACAGCATGTTTGGTAAATTGACATGCATTTTTAAGGCAAAACAACAAGCATTGCGTAAGTTTAGATTCGCAGTGTCTCATACAGCTGCGCTGCACACAAAAACTAGAGACGTGTTGTCCTCCAACACAGTAAGAGATCCCGTTTTCCAGGAGTTGATGACAACGATGTTGTTACTGTAGTGAAGCCAGTGAGCCTAAATAATGCAACGCTTCACACAACCACTACATGCTCGGGATGCTGAAATGAATCATTATGGTAATACAATATATTGAGACTTGGATTCTAGGAGGAATTTGTTGATATACATAACTCGTTGCGTTCACAGGCATGTCTCGGAGAAGTTCGAGGAAGATTATCAGAAAGGTGACCACTGTCCGAGTGACTGAATGATAAAATAATTATACATTCCTCACATCTAAATAGGGTTCATATCTACAAAAAAAAGGATAGAAAGTGTATTTTTGAACAGCACAAAGCAAAAGGAAAGAGGCACACGCTCTAATTCAGAGGCAAAGATGAGTCATAGCAGCAAAAATGCCTCAGACAAGAGCAGCTCTCTTTCCTCACCCCTGGATCTGTTTTTACTCCCAAAAAATGAATACAAAGTATGAGCTCATCCAACCGCCGAATCCTTTGTGGCAAAAATAATTATCCCCAACACACAGAGAGTGCAGATCTCAGTCTGCATCATGTTTTCTCCTCTTTTCTGGCTGCGTGCACACTTAGGTGGGATGATAATCATGCAGGAGGTGCAAGTCAAATCAGTTGTGATGTTTCTTAAAAATATTCCCAAAACATATAAATGTGAGCAGAGTTGTTCCTGAAGCACGTAGGAACGAAGTCGGGAGGTTTGTAAATGAACTAATAATGGATTCATTCATGATTGACCTGCAAAGGTCCCGTGCACATTTAAAGACTTGGCCATGGAGTTGACGCTGCACGATGATATTCATAAGTCTTGAAATATAGTTCTGGTTTTCAGTGTTTATTTTGTAAATGATTAAAAAAAACAGTTTCACCTGTCAGGAACATGTGAGCTGTTTGCTTTATAAATTGTGTAAAAGGTTTATGAAGGCTCCAACCTTTCATAACACCAACACACACTATCAGTAGCATTTGCAGTAAATTATCCCAGATTGTTTTTATTTGAACTCTTCAAAATAGTCACTTGAAATACTTGCTGAAAGTAAAATGTATCAGACTTGAAAACTTCATCTCCTCTCAGCTCCATCCTTAGAGAAGTACATCTGTGTTACAAATAACGTCTTTGATTTTCTTACAAAGCCACAAGTGACAGGCAGCCTTTGTGTTACAGAAACTCTCTGTCTCCGTGCTGCAGCCCACACATGAATAAAGCATGAAGCAACACCAGGAGGACCAGTGTTGCTCATGAGGACTAACCATACGTGTACTAGGGACCACTGCATAACCCCGAGAGCCTGAAAGCTGGAAAATACACACATTTAAATATCTGCCTGAGGAACGAATGTAGTCTTCCTGCATTGAAAGACTGAAACCCACAAACATACAAATAGTTGTGTAACTTATCTCCAACAGGGATGATCTGTATTTAATCTATAAAGTGTAAGAAAATAGTTGCAATGTCCACCCCCACAAAAAAAAAAAAAAAAGTGATGCAGCCATATTTTTACATTTGAGGAGCACAAATTCGGAATTGTTGACATTTTTGTTTGACTTCCACAAAGTGAGTATGAATATTGTGGGAGATACAGAAACCATGTATGCATGGGTGTGTGCGTGTGTGTGTGTGTGCGTGCGTGCGTGTGTGTGTGTGTGCGTGTGTGTGTGTGTGTGCGCGTGTGTGTGCGTGCGTGTGAGCATATCTTTGAAATGTGAAAGGAGTCAGCAAGTTGCTCGTTCAGCTTTCCGCTGCAGTTTTCTTGTAAATAGGAAAAACTCTTGTGTAAGCTCATTATCAGCTGCCACTGTTTGTGCTCTCTTCTTGTGAACCTTGTTCACACACACTTCACATTCACAAATACTTTATCCCATTTCCCCTTTTAGCTCCTCTGTGTGCGTTATTGCCGTAGTACACGCTTGATGCTCCTGTTCTGTCTCTCCACTCTCCGCTTCTTTCATTCCTTCTTTTCCACAGCTCTCTCACCGCTCCACCTCCTCCCCACTCTCATTAGATAACTGCAGTCTGGTTCATTTAATATATGCAAAGCCGTTTATGCCCCTGGAAAATTTTAGTTCTTTAAATACTTCAAGCTGTGTACAAAAATATGTTTCATCTAAGCCCTCTGTATTTTGATATTGCACACAAAAGCGTAACTGGTCTCCTGTGTGATTTTTGAAACTAGTACACAAAGGAGGGGGGGGGGGGGGGGGGGGGGGGGGGGGGGGGGGGGGGGGGGGGGGGGGTGACACGTGGGTAATAGATGGAAAGGGAGAGAATACATGTCGATCAGCAACAACGTCAAAACCACTGGCAGGGGAAGTGAAGAACGTCACACAGTGACGCGTTCACCTGTTGTTCAAACTTCTCAAATCCCCATCTGACAGCATCAGATGGCATCTGTAACGAGCAAGCCCTTTCCATAGGAACCTACGACGGAGAGGAAATATTGATAATACTCAGGTACCAGATGCTCCAGAACACTTCCAGAGGAAGCGTCCTGAGGAAGTGTCCAGAGCGGTTTTGGTGCCCTGAGGATGACCTGTTGGACAGTCAGTTATGCTTTCTCTGATCGGAATTCATGTTTCTGCTGAAGTATAAGATGAATATTTCACACTACGCTGATGTCTGTGTGGACGTAAGTGTCCTTAGAGCCTTACCTTGGCCAGTCGCACCCATTCACTTGGGAAACATTCTTGTTCATGGAACGGACCTGGTGCCCCTCCCATTCACAGCCATTTTCACCGGAGCAGAACCCAATCACAATGAAACAGGGTGGGGTTAAGCAATGACTGCTGTGATTGGTAGGTTATCTGTCCAAGGACGTCCACAGGCACTTTCTTCTCCGTCTGTTGGCACCGATTCGTGTAAGTCAAAGTTGAATCCAGAAGAATCAGACTGATTATTTTATCCAAGAATAAAATAAGACGTCCGGCTAGGGTCATATATGGTAGCACTCGGGTATCTTTCTGTGACAGTCCTACACCGCGGAGTGTAAAGGATTTTGGGAATTCAACAGATGCAGACGGGTTTCTAGACAGTTCTCCAAGCATCTACCAACATCTGCCTCTTGGAGACAATGCTATGGTGAAAATTACCTGGAATAATAGCTCGGGCAGTAAGAGTAGTCCTTCCATCAGATTGTTCCAGATATTTCTGAGCCTGCCCACGAGTGACGGCATCATCCTCTAACATGTAGACATGTGGTTGCTAAGTGAACGCAGAGCAGTTGCAGAGGCATGTTCAAGGGTTCGCGTAAGCCCTGTGTGTGCATGTGTGTAAAAGGCTAAAACATCTGTGCAGCTCATTGTGACCCAGGGAGAAGTGCTCGTAATGCAGCTGTCTCCTCTGGAGGAGGCAGCGGAAGCTCCGCTGATGGACGCTTTTAAAGGAGCAACATTATCTTCAGCTCCACACACACACTGCAACAGTCACGACGTTACCCGATCCTCCCCGAGCTCTCACTTCCTTTATTAATCACAATAATGATTTTCACACCAGCGTTCCTGGGTCGTTTAAGGAAGAATGAGGAAGAAAAGAATAACCGGTAGGGAGGGAGGTTGAGAACCAAAAGTCTGCGGTCTGAAAAACAGCGTGGAATTCAAAGCTAAGACTTTAATGCTTATTTTGTGTGTGTGTGTGTGTTTTTGTTTTGTTTGGAAGGTCTGAAACATGGATAATGACTGGAGACTACCTGTGAGTGTTGAATGCCACAACAGCAGCTGTGGTGGAAGGAGAAGGAGCTCTGCCTAAATGGGAATCTCATTTCCACACAGAACATTGTTTCAACCTTTGTTTTTATGTGACATTCGGTGTTTTAATGAAACTGCTGGTATGCCGCTCATGATCTGCTTTGTTATTCATATGATACAGTACATAACTGTGCTAAAATGGCTTTTTAACTTTGCAGTCTGTTAGAAAACTGTCACAAGTGGTCATAAATAAATATCACAATTATCTACATTGTGACCATTGTAATCATGTTAATATTGATCGTAGAAGCACCAGAAAGCTGGAGGTCAAGTAAAGACAAATCTGAGAGACGATCATTTTGGAAAAAAACGTGAACTCATCCGTTTTTGCAAAATAGAAAAGCATGAAAATAGAGATATGATTTGACTTTGGCAAATAGGTGTCCGTTATTTTACTTTAAAAATGACATTTAATTGAAATAATAGTACTAAAAACCCTAAGACATCCCACTTAAAGAAAGAGAATAAGTGAACTGAACAGGGAAGAAAGCTGGGACATGAATGAGTGCTTTAAAGGTGGAGGTGGAGAACAGCCAGGTCCCTGTGGGATCTGTGACTGAACACGCACAACCGAGAACTGCATTTCAACATGAGTAGAAGAGTAAATCATTTTGTCATCTGGTTTTTGTCATTCAGGAGCCCAACTCTCCTGCCGGCAGCCCTCCTCACTCACCTCACGGGAACGGGCTTGACCGGGCACCGACCTTAAGGAAAGAGCTCCCAGGTTCCTCGAGCACAGGTGAGGCTGCTTCCACGCCGAACCCTCGCAGTCCCACACCAGGCAAGGCCAAGGACCCTGCACAGGTAAGTTCCTTCAAAACCTCTTAGTTCTTTTATGCTAAAAAGAGAAGAAAAAGGATGTTACTGTAATGCTGTTTGTATTTAATGGGTTCCTTCACGCTGTTCATTGCAGGTACATTTTTCTTAGTCATTTATCATGTTTTCCTCTGGGAGTAAAAGACAACTCATACAACATAGTCTTGTTATTTTACTAAATCCCTGATGCAATATCTGGTGCATCAAGACGAACCTTTCACTTTGCATCAATATTGATAAAAAAAAAAAAAAGAAGTTTAATTTCTTAATTTCTTAAGATTAGTGCAAACAAGAAGAGCAGTGGCATCATGCCATGTGTTTTCCTTTTTTGCGATTGATATCTCCACAGATGGATAAGTCTCAGTCTCCATTGTCCAAATCTGGCACCCCGTCCCCATCCCACCGTGAAGCTCTTACCCCAGGAGCGCCGGGTCCCAGCAACTCCTGCCTGCGCCTGGTCAGCAAAGCAGCAAGCAGTGCAGATCCTCTTGGTGAGACTCTCCCGAGCGACTGAATCAAGCCTGCTGACAAGTCGAAACGATAAAGCCGCAGAGCTGCAGATAAAATAGCGTGCTAATACAAGGTTTCGCAATATTAATCCTGCATTACCCCACCGCACATGCATTTAGAGCTACTCTTCATATTTGTGAAGCCGGCCTAAAGTTTTTATGTAATTACGCGTCTTGGCTGTTAGTGGGGGAAGGAGTCGCATTATTATTTTCTAAATTAGCTGCTTGACTAGAGCACATGCATTTCTTTAAATGAGGAGAATTAGCTGGACCAAACAGCACCTTTAATTCAGCGGCTGTGACTTTGAAATTGCCCTGCGTCTGCTTTTGTCCTTCAAGCAATATATCCTCCTATCCGTGATGCTTTGAGCCACTAAAACCTTAAGATATCTGGACTTGACTCACTTTGTTACTGCGGTGCTCTTGAGCAAGCCTTTTAATTGATAAGTCCTTCTGTGGTCGACACTAAAGACTTTTTTTTTTTTAACATTTAAAGTTTGATGAAATGGGAAGTTCTCCATCCTGTGTTTGTGCTTGGGCACTGCACATTTTTCTCCCTCATTCTTCCCATCCTTCAATTGCTCCTTCCTCTTTCCCTTCCTCCCCAGCTCTCCGCAGCCCCTTGTCTGTGCCCCCCGGTTCATACCCGGCTCATTTTGGCGTGGTGTCCCATGCAGGACTGAATGGTGAGCTGGCCAGCCCAGGAGGATTCGGAGGGGCTCTAACTCTCTCTCCACAAATCAGCGCGGCAGCCAGCGCCTACTCCCGCAGCCCCATGGTGAGCAGAAGATATATTAGTCCTCTCTGTCACCGTTTCCTTGATTGTTCACATCCAGCCCTCCAACTGTCACCGCATTGTTGAAATACATGATGAATCGGCTCTGCGTTGTCGCTACTAGTGGATCGCATTCATTACACTCCCCAATTTGTCATGTTGCATTCTTTATTTCACCTTTATGAAGATCAACAGATGCAGAGCAGTGACACCGTGGAGCTGGTAGCTTCTGAAAAATTGCACAGCCTTCCTCAAAATGATGCATGTTGCCTTCAGATTTAGTTTGTTGTTCTGCAGAATCCTATCTGTAAGCAGGAAGGAGTCCAAACAGGCCAATCACTGTTTCCTGCAGCTGAATAGTTATTGTACCTTATTGTCATCATTGTTATTATATCAGAACAGATTAAACATTTATCTTCGGTTTTTTTTTTCTTCCCACCAGGTGGCATATGACACCCGCTCTCACCTGAGGGCTCCAGGGCTTTCTTCCTCTCTGCCTGGTTCCTCTGGAGGCAAGCCGTGAGTTGACGCTTCTCTAACAGACTTCGGTTTAGTCTTTTCTCCAGCCATAACCACAGGTTTCATTTAATCAGCATTGTGGCTCATATGGTCACTGAACCCGCTCCGTCCTAACGGGTTAAATACGCAGTGGACCGCACACGTCCCGCTGTCCACGTGTAGTTTGTCAGTACATGCATGTTTACATTTTTGCATGAATACTTGCAGTTCTGTATATTACCAAGTTACAGGAGGATGTTAAACTCTAAAAACTGAAAGCCGTGTGGAAGAACTGAGCAGGAGGAGACAATGGTGGGAAAGATGAGAGCATACAACCCCCCCCCCCCCCCCCCCCCCCCCCCCCACCCCCCCCCCCCCCCCCCCCCCCCCCCCCCCCCCCCCCCCCCCCCCCCCACGGTGGGAAGAGAGCTGCGGATGTGCACTTCATCTACTTGGACGCATTTGCACTTTCTCCCCTGTCTTTGCCAGCTTATGGACATTGTCCTGCTTTTGTAATTTGTTGCAGAGCAGCAATTCATTACTGTGTTGCTCATTTGAAATCATAAAACAGCCTAGGCTTCGAGCCACTGCAGTATTGATCAGCTATTAGCAATGCCACACTGAGTCTGCACTGGAAAACAATCCGCTATTAAGCATTCCCGCCCACAGTTGCTCTGACTGCAGTCATTTCCCAAATATGAGTACATTTTTTTTAGAGTCGTAAGTTTATTACAGCGTCATCAGGCTTCCCAGCCCCTCACAGAGTTGTGTGTCTCTGTTCTCACGTTTGTCCAGTGTGCTTTGTCGTTGGCATGCTTGACCTCAGTTTTCTTTACACTTTGTTTTTCCGTGCCGCCGTCATTCTAGAGAATCACCTTGCTTCTGCTCTCCCGTTTCCGCGTCCTCTCCTCAGCGCCTACTCGTTCCACGTGAGCGCAGACGGCCAGATGCAGCCGGTACCGTTCCCCCCCGACGCCCTGCTGGGTCCAGGAATCCCGCGTCACGCTCGTCAGATCCACACGCTGAGCCACGGAGAGGTGGTGTGCGCCGTCACCATCAGCACCTCCACGCGCCACGTCTACACTGGAGGCAAGGGCTGCGTCAAGGTGTGGGACATCAGCCAACCTGGAAGCAAGAGCCCCATGGCCCAGCTGGACTGTCTGGTGAGATATGAGAGTTCACAGTGTCAGCAGCAGCTCCACAAACCTCCTTCTTCTCCCCGAGTTGGTTACAACAGTAATAACTGCATTCTTCATTGTGTCCAATCAGAACCGGGATAACTACATCCGCTCCTGTAAAATCCTCCCCGACGGGCGAACCCTGATAGTCGGCGGGGAGGCCAGCACGCTGTCAATCTGGGATTTGGCCACGCCGACTCCCCGCATCAAGGCGGAGCTGACGTCGTCCGCTCCCGCCTGCTACGCTCTGGCCATCTCCCCTGACAACAAGGTCTGCTTCTCCTGCTGCAGTGATGGGAACATCGTCGTCTGGGACCTTCACAACCAGACTCTCGTCAGGTAAGACGCCAGAAAAGTCAAATACATTTTTTTTTTTTATCTTTTGTGATATACATCAGGGAAAGGAACGGGAGGTGGGGAAGAGAGAGCAGAAGGGTAACTCGGAGGACAGCCAGTAAAATGAAAAAAAGAAGGGGGAGGAACTTGCCACAGGAGGTATAGACAGAATAAACCAATCATAGTTGGCAATGCAAGAGAGAGAAAAGAACTGAGGGAGGAAAAAAAGTGGAGTAAAGAGCTAGAGGGGTGGGAGGAAAAAAAAAGTGGATCATGTGTGGGTGAGTTTAGGGCAGTAGATGCTACGGGGAGAGAAGGATTAAAATATATTCATTTTGACACCGCCAGCAGCAGAGAAGTAAGGAGACGGCTGAGTGCTGCATTTGTGTATTTTCAAGTGTTGGCGTTTTTGTTCTCATGTGTGCTCTGTCAACAGGCAGTTCCAAGGTCACACAGACGGGGCGAGCTGCATCGACATCTCCAACGACGGCACCAAGCTCTGGACAGGGGGGCTGGACAACACGGTCCGCTGCTGGGACCTCCGGGAGGGACGCCAGCTGCAGCAGCACGACTTCACCTCACAGGTGCCTGTGTAGCCTCCCTGGTATGACCAACACCTTTTGAAGTGTGCCGAGTCTGAAACAAAGCACGGCGGTTCAGCCTTTCGTGACTGCTGGTTCAGTAACACAAATGATTAACCGATCCCTGGCAAGAGGGGCATGGCGCATTTGGAGAAGGGCTGGCAGGAAGCTGGAATGACAATTAAATCAAGAAACCGATGGCTGCATGTGGTGAGGATGACATTTCTCCGCAGATCCGTGGCCGTGGCAGAATTGACTTGTAGCTTTCCTAATAATTGTCAGGTTGACGTCTGGAAAAAAACACTATTGTAAGAGGATTCTTGGAAAACAAAATCTTGCCCTCGGTAGACTTCAAAAGATATTTAGTAAGATGCAGCAAAACACGAGCCAAGCACGATGCATTTTTGAAATCACTCGTGAAGTCAGGATTAATCCGTCTTGTTAAAGAAAGCAAAAGCTCCACGTGGAGGGAAGTGGCAGTGAAATTCCAAGTTTTCAGCAGGGGTGGATTAATAAAACTTCGGGCTTTTGTTTGCGGTCAGTAGGATGGACGATCATTTCACCAGTAGATGTTTAAGTCGGACAGTTGACCAGTTTTGTCCAATGAGTCTCCATCCAACATGAAGACGGCTGTCTCCGTGCTTCCATCTCTTCATCTCCCACATTCCCTCACTCTGTCACCCCCCCTCCTCTTTTTTTCTCAATGTCTTCATTAATTATTCTGTGTTTACCTTGTTTGTGTCATTCCTCCATCATTTTTCTCTTTAACTTTTAAAAATCGTACCTTTTTCTGTTTTCTCTGACGCCTTGTTGCCCTTCATGTCTACTTGAATCTTTCATCTGCTCTCATGACCTCCGTCTTTTGTTCTCCTGTCATTGACCTCGACTTTCTCCCTCCCTCACCCTCCATTCCCACACCTGTTCTTTTATTCCACCTGTTTTCATATCTGAACTAACGCTGAACCCCCGCTGGCCAACGCTGATTTGCTTTCTTCTCATTTCCATCCTGGTTTCATTCACCTCACTTTGAACCCCGCCCCCCCCTCCTCCAGATCTTCTCTCTGGGCTACTGTCCGACAGGCGAGTGGCTGGCCGTGGGAATGGAGAGCAGCAACGTGGAAGTCCTGCACGTGTCCAAACCTGACAAGTACCAGCTGCACCTCCACGAGAGCTGCGTCCTCTCCCTCAAGTTCGCCTACTGTGGTAAAAACACAAGTGCACACTGTCATTTGTATCATTTAGCAGCCCTGCGGGTTTTAGTAACAGCCTGGACGTCAAGTCCAGCCTACAGTCTTGGTAACACTCTTGGTGTGTGTGTGTGTGTGTGTGTGCCTGTGTTATTTCAGGAAAGTGGTTCGTGAGTACGGGAAAAGACAATCTGCTGAATGCATGGAGGACACCTTACGGAGCAAGCATTTTCCAGGTGAGAGTTGAAGACACCGCTCTAAGACGTTAATGTGCTCTTCCACGATTATAGACACTAATCAGCAATAACAACAAATGGCAAAGGCATTCTGGCAATCACATGGATGTTGTTGTGAGGAAACATCCCACTTATGCCAAATGCAGTAACAGCCTCCCCCAGCAGGACTTCAGTGGGCCCTGCAGAAAACTGCTTGGGTCTCCGGCCCCCAGATACCAATCTGATAGCATCTGTGGAAGGCAAGCCCAATCCAGGAGGCCCTCACAACCCGCTAAATGTATTGTTACCATTGACAACCAGATGCTCCAGTTGTTCTTTGTCCTGCTCTGACAGGTCAGAACCATTTTTAGAGCAGGAGGTGGACAGAGCTTTAGGCAGCCGGTCGAAGTCCATGGTCATATGCAATGATGTTAACGCACGCACGCACGCACGCACGCACGCACGCACGCACGCACGCACGCACGCACGCACGCACGCACGCACGTACGCACGCACGCACGCACGCACAGCCTTGAAGGCAACAGAGACAGAGGATGTTTGTGATCCAAGGTGACTTGTGGAGGTTTATCAAGGGTGCAGGCTGCCGAATGTGTACCCTCTGAACACAACCAAATGTTATTGTAATTCCAACTCGCTAAATTGCTCCATCTGAGCGCACGTCGATTCTTTTTTATTTTCTTTAAAGCTCTACTCCTCTCTCTCTCTGCTCGTATCTCTATTGCTTTTGCGTTCTTTCTTTTTGGCTTCTCATTTTTTTGGTCTCCTCATCTGTCTTGAGCTGCTCCCCTGACATTTGCCTCTGACCTCGTCCTTTTGTTTATCGCCATCCTTTCCTCCTGTGGTCTTCCTTGTAATTTTTGTTTTTTTTAATCATATTTTTCCCCTTTCATCACCCCTCCCCTCGAGTTATTCCAGCCATTTGACACAATCTTACTAATTTTAATCAAATGTTTCACAAAATGAGAATAACAATAAAAATCACAAGAGTACATTTTTAATCGACACGAATCCACTTTACATGAAAATGTCAAACGGATCAGTCTGGAGCTGCAAAAACTCAGCTTTAAAACTATGAGATTCCTTCCTTCCTCTGTCGTATTTCTTTGAGTGACTCGGTAGTTTTTTACGCTGGCTTTGGTGAAGGTTTCCATGAAGAGCGGGCACGATCGAATTTACAAAATAAATCATTTAAATTGTTTTTCACACTAGAAACTGAATTATTTTGCCCTGAAAGTTTTTTGCAATATTTTTGCGGATCAACCGTTTCATGTTTCAAGACTTTATTTATCTAAATAATCACTAACATGTTGAAATAAAATGTATAAACAAGTCATTAGAGAGCATGAGAGAGTTAATCTGAAGGATAAAAGCTTTGAAACTGCCTTCATTCTGGCAGCCAACCGGTGGCAACTGAAAGTCCGTTTGTCCAGGTCATAATGTGACTTTTCCAAAGTCTGCTCTCAGACCTCCAACATACATTAGTATGAAAGTCATGTTGTAAAAAATGGTCCTTTTTTATATTAAAACAGACAAATGGGCACCGTGTGCTTTACTGTTGGGTGAATGATCATAGCTTCTGCGGTTTTTGCCATGAGTCCTTACTTCGCATACTCCCCGAGTCCACGTAGTTGAGCCGTGCAGGACTTCCAGCTTGGCGGCATGGCGGTTTGTATGTCCTGCACCTATCCATTGGAAAATTGCGCGTGGCCTTCTGGAGATCGGTGACTCCTGAACTGCTCAGCTGTAGATACAGTAGATACAGTCACACTGCAAGCAAGATTAAAAAAAAAAAACAATTAAAAAAACACACACATGCAGTGTTTCAGCAAACGTAAATCAGTGGTCCAGTGTTTCTTTGAGAACTTCTGAGTTTTAATCAAGTTAAAAGCTTTATCTTCTCCAAATAATGTTTTCTGCTTTGCTTGAGAAACTTGTCACGGCACAGTTTTATCACCAGCATGTTTTCTTTCTATTCTCGCCCCTTCGTAATGACTCCTGTTAACCAGTAACATCTCAGAGAGCAGCCTGTCAGCACCATCACAACATCCTCAGGCTCCGAATCAATTCGTTAATGTTGCCAACGACTTCTACATTAATCCATTTTCCATTCACTGGTCAGGTCGGAGAGAAAGCAACCGGAATTACGCAGGGCCAAGGATTTAAGCCTCTAGACATGGCGAGTTTTGATGTAACAAGTTAAAAAACGTAATACAAGCGCTTTTTTTTATTTTTTCTGTCTTCTCCGTAAGTAAACTATTGGCCTGTTGAAGTCTGTTACTCCTGTCATAAGATCAGAAAAAGCCAAATGCAGGCCTAAAGTTGCCGACAGTTGGCAAAGTGTGTGTTTAAACAGTCAAAAGAATGAAAGAGTATCTTTGAAGTGAACAGAAGAGAAGGGACTGTGACATACTGTCATCATTAAGTCCTACTAAATGGTACAGTACAAAAATTCTGTTTGAAGATGACTGAAAACATAAGAACAAAAACAGTTCTCTCTCTCTCGGGCTTTCTCTTGTTGCATGCTCCTTCATATTTAAAAAAAAAGGGTTCTTTATTTCTGAAGTCTTTATTTTTTCAGCATTTAGAGAGATTGATGAAGAACAAAGTAACTAATTTCTCCACATAAGCCAGTAACTTCTTGGGAGGGGTGTTGGTGTTGATGTGCTACTACATTTTGTTTTATTTTGTTATATCAAACGTTCTTAGAAGTGCGTGTGTGATTATCGCTGGTACGTCCTAGTGCGGTTTCTGTCTTTGACCCTGGTGTTCATACAATTCACCAAACTAGAACTGGAGGGCTTCAAGCTGCGACGTTAACCGAAGAGCCACTGTGCTTTACTTTCAAACTCATCCTGTAAGCTGTCAGTGCCCTGCTCCCTCCTCCTGGACATCCCTCTTTTCCCTTCCTGCTATCTTGGCTTTGTACGAGGGGGATCTTGTGCAAAATGGCCTCTCACCAGCGCCGTGATGATTGACAGCCCTGCTGTTGCGGGAGAGTGAGCAGAGAAGAGGACAGAGGAGTTTAGAGAGGAGCAGGAGGCGTCGATATGAGAGAGGGGCACTGAGTGAAGGGAGGAGAGCGAGGAAGAGGATAGTCTGGGCTGAAAGGAAAAAAGATAAATGAGGATGGAGCAGGATGGGGAGAGGAGGAGGAGGAGGAGGAGGAGGAGGAGGAGGAGGAGGAGGAGGAGGAGGAGGAGGAGGAGGAGGAGGAGGAGGAGGAGGAGGAGGAGGAGGAGGAGGAGGAGGAGGAGGAGGAGGAGGAGGAGGCACTTTCAATCATGTGAAGCCAGGTGCACAGGTCTGGGCTTTCTAACAAAGAGGGGGGAAAAATGAAGCAAATTAAAAAGCAGGATTGTGCATTTTGCCAGTTCAAGCCATCTGACTTGTTCTGTTATTGATGCTTGAACCTGCACTTAATGAGGCAGCATCTCCCCAACCAAAGACAGGAACAAGCGCTGTGTGTCTCACACCGAAGCAGACGAATTTGTCGGCATGCTGGAGCTGTGCGGTTGTCTGTTTGGAAATAATTGCCGGCTGTTTTGAAATGCAAATATGTCTTGTGTGATTGGGGATTAAGTGATGAGTCATATCTTTCCTAACATCTCTCCCTCTCCCTCTCTTTGTGTTTGTCTCTCCATCTGTCACCAACCGTGTCACCCACTCGCAGTCCAAGGAGTCTTCATCTGTGCTGAGCTGCGACGTCTCCCCAGACGACAAGTACATAGTGACTGGCTCCGGGGACAAGAAGGCCACCGTGTACGAGGTGGTGTATTGAAGGCCAGGATGACTTGGGAGGAGAGTATGGATTTTTTTTTCCCCCCCTCTTTTCTTTTTTCTTTTCTTTTCTTAAAAGGAAGGAGGGTATGGAGGACAGGCAATTATTTGCCCTGCCTACCACTTTTGATCCTCATTACATCAGCAACAGCGGCACCTCTGTCTCAGTCCTCTTGAGTCCTCCTCACCCTCAGCCCTAAAACTTAACCCCTTCCACCTGTTCTGCTGTGTGTAGCTGCTGTGGAAGCTCCTGGATGCCCCCCAGCCACCCGTCCCCCTCCACCTCCCACTTTTAGCTCAAGGAATGAGCCATGACAGCCGATAGAAAGGCAGAATGGGAAACGGCAAGATAAGAAGGACAAAGGAAGAGGGCGGTGGAGTGTAAAGATAAAGCTGCGAGAAGGAGGGGAAAGATGAGTCGGGAAAGCGAGAGTGCGGAAGGAAGAGAAATGGAAGAAGGGAAGAGGAGGAGGGAGGCTGGGTAATTAGGGCTGTTTCCTGATTAAGAGCTCAGCGAAAGGGAGGCCCCCAGAGGAGGCGTGGAACGGCACTGTGGGAGTGCCAGCCAGGAGCACTGATACCACACAATCGATTCATTAGCCAGACAGTGGAGGCCTTAATGAGGCTGACGCCGCAGCTCCGTCTCCCCAGTGAGAGGTGTCAGGAGCTGGGGAACGATGGCGCTCCAAGATGGAAAGGGGGCCGTTTCAGATTTCCACGTACACCGAAACCTGCTCAGAGACGCAAACACATAAGCTGCATGTCACAGGGCGAGAACAGGCGCACTCCGTTACACCCCCTCGAGGTGAATGTACGAAGGGAGGAAAAAAAAAACAACAACAAAAAAAAACACACACAACGCATCGAGCAACCCAATTAAACATTCATTGCAGCGCCTCCTGTCTCACTGCTTAATATCTATTTTATTTTGGTCTGACAAAGGCAGCGTCTAATGAGCAGCGGAGTGGATGGGATTCTCCCAGGGCCCCGCAGACACAAACACGGAACATCAGGCGAGCTGCTCGTTCTAATTCCTCTGGATTGTTCTCCTGACACTCCGCTGCTCCCACTCTCATTAAAGGCACTTTGAGCTGGATGAAGTAGTGCCATACCGGTCTCACTGTAAAGGCAGACAGCGATTCATAGATTAATACGCTGCCGTTGCACGATCATCAGTGGCCAACTGAGCAAAAACTAATCTGATTACTGTCAAATTTGATGTAACCGGTTATTTTCTTTCCTTCCTCCAGTCAGGCTTCAACTCCGTCGCTACCTGCCGGCAGCCTCGGTAGATAAGCTTGACTTTTTTTTGCGAATTAGTTAAAGCCACAGACTGAAAACAGACCCCACAAAGTGTTGAAACTAAATAAAAAATAAAATAAAATATAGGAAAAGAAATGCTCTCGATCTGGCACAGTTAAACCCAGTAAGCCGTTAAGTCCAGGTTTTGCTTTGGACTAGAGGAGTTAACATCCGTCTTCATTATGTGCAATTAGTGAGTCGTCATTACAAATGTGACCGTTTGCAACTTTTCCCCCCCAAACTGTTCACAAAAGAGCAGGAGTGAACGAAAGAAATGTCAGTCTGATACTTCTAAATATTTGCCTTTGAATCGTCCTTGTATCATATCCCAGACCCGGTCAAACTGTATATCAGAGCTCCCCGCTTCTGTAAAGCATGTGTCACACACCCCAAAAGGCTTATTTCGGTCATTTCTGTTGCTCATTACGGTCGGTATTTTTTATGACTAGTGATTGCTTGTCTGTAGTAATATGTTTTTGTCTTGGGGTTGCCTATAATGAGTTTTGTGTTCAGAAATGGATGCAATCACACACACACTCACACACACAGAAAATCAAGGGAGCACAGCTGAGAATAGTTTTATTGTCAATGTTTTATTTTGTTCATTATTTAATCAGTGTACTTTTTTTTTTTTTTTTTTTTTAAATCTTTGGTGGTGGGTGTCACCCAGAGTGCGCAGCATCAGCTGTCTTCTGTAAAGTTAAAACAAAAAAGGGAGGAAAAAAGAAAAAAAAAAAAGAAAATCAGACCCTCTGTATAGGAGTTTGTTGTTTATTTTTTAATTTCCCTTTACAAAAGTGCTAGTAAGCATACTTTCGTCTGTTTTCAGTCTTTATTGTGTGATATTAAACTCTTATTTCTGTCGAGTCTGAATAAGCAGGCATCAGCTGCTTCAGGTCTATCCGTCGAGGAGGCTCCACGTCTACTGCATGCTCGTTGCACTACAGCTCCAGTACTGACAAGTCTGACTTGATTTGGTGGTACGGGTGAACGGTCTCAAAGCCACCATTTAGCAGAAGAATGAAGTTTATGTTGCATCATGCAACTTGGTTCAAATGTATAAAATGTTTTGCAAGATTTGTGTTTGTCACTGCGGATGCAGACCACAAGAATTGTGAGGGACTTGGACCATGACTGGTGCCCCGGCGAGGATCCAGAGATGATCTGTACAGTTTCCTGCCTTTTCTCGCCTCTTTTCCTTCCCGTCTTACGTCCACAGGCAGACCTAACTGATACTCTCATTCCCAAGCTTGTATATCTCAAATCGATGCAGTACAATGGTTGTGCATATGGTGGTATAGCGTGAATATTTGGGACATAGTATTTGATACTCTTCTTTAAAGTATATAACATCTCTATCCTCTGCCTTTGCTTCTCTTTTCCAACAATGTAAAACCCTTTTTTTTTTTGGTTTTGTTTTATGAGCTCATGTTAAGTTTTACTTTTGAAAAGCCAAGGAACTTTTTTGTTTGTTTTTTAATGCACCGTCTTCCCGTCTAATGCGTTGCCCTTCTGCTGTACAAGAAATACTATGTGTGAGAAATAAACCAAACTTGTGTTCATCCTTTTATGTGTCTGCGGAGCGTAATTTTAACGTTGAGCTGAAGCTTCTCTGCTACTTTATTGGACGACTTAGGTCTAAAAAAAGAAAATGTACCAGGTACTACAGCGGCAGTCCTAAGTACAATTGTCCCCAGCTTTGCCTTTAATGGCAAATTCTTATCAGTTGGCATATAATCACTCACGAAATCCAGTACTTTCATGTTTTTTAAGCCGACAACCAAATCCAATGTCTTTTTGGTTTTCTCTGAATGTTTGTTTCATCCTTAGAAAGTCCAAACTCATTTGTGGCTGAATGCACCTTCAGTTGGCAGCAGAAACTGAAACAGAAGTGAAGCGTTGACTCTATATGCAGCACTTCTTAATGTAAATTCCCCTTTTCAGTTTAAGAAACTAAGTGTAAGTATTAATTACATTTACATTCCAGTATATTTCTCAGTTTAGTGAGGATTTAGGGATTGCATGTTCTCCTCCCACAGGAGTTGAGCTTTTGGTGTTTTTTTTCCCCTCCGCCTGCTATGAACAGAGCTGTAAAGACATGGTTGAAAAGGGAGCCGTTGTACCCATCCTCTGAGCTATTATGGCCGGTGCATGTCACACAGATTTCACTAAGAACACAAGAACTTGGAAAGATACAAAGAGGAGAGGGATTAAAAGCCTAAATTCTCACCTTTAATTTAGGTCCTGCAGTTGCAACTCAATGAATTTATCTAAGGTCCTGCTGCAGCTGAAAGCTTTTGGCCATTCGGTGTGTAAAGTCATCGAGGAGTTGATGGGAGCCACACATTCATGTCATCATAGCGCCAGTTAAACCACATATGCCCCCTATGTGGCTGCAGGTCTTTAATCTTCCCTCCTGATATATGGATCCTGAAAGAAAATGTCAAATAGCCAAAAAGGGACATTTCTATTCACTTAATACTAACAGCCGCTTTATTACAGAATAATCAACACACACAGCAAAGTCATTATCCTTTCTGGCGCAATGACGGCAAAGCAGCCGTTGATGCAAGGTCAAACTTTGGCGTGAAAAAAAAAAAAAAAAATTCTGGGTACTGACTGATTCCTGGGGTGGGACCAGCATCAGAGACCTTAGAAGTCGCTCAAATCAAACAAAGTAGATAGTGGAGCTTGTTTACACATCTGCATTTATAAAATAAAATAAAAAATTATTAATATGCGCTGCTTAGATTGAAAATGCATGACATGCCTAAAGGCTGGTCAGGTCTGTTGGCGGCTCAGATTCTCTTCAAACGTTCTCCAACCTGCTCTGTGGATTTTGTGGGGTTTCTTCGTTTGAGATGATCTTCTACAATGGTTCAATTTACATTTCAGTTGGTGAACATCTAGGACCCAAGACCCATCCACGACCCAATAAAAACCATTATGACCTCGAGGTAGATCAGGGCTGAGTATGGGTTTTATTGCAGCAGTATTTTGTGCAGTAAAAAGAGGCCAAAACTTTTGATCTTATATCTCAAGTTAAATCAAGCTAAATTCATTAGCAAGTGAACTATATGCTTCTCTAGACGCAACATAAAAGCTTTACGAGGTTTCTGATGTTTTTTTTCTCAAAAGACTTGCAGCTTTGCCTCAGCAACATTCACAATGACATCCAGAATCACTGAGGAACTCTTCCCGGGCCTCACGGCTGCAATAATCCAGCCTACACCTACCCCACTGCAGATCAGTTTAGTTTCTAGTTCTCTGCACAGAAAACCCCCCAAAAAACAAAAAAACAAAACTACTGTAAAGCTGCATTATTTATTTCATCACAGAGCTGCAACTAATACGAGGCAGACGCAGCCGAAGCGGAGCAGCTCAGTGTTTCCTCCGAATGAGAAGCATCATCACAGGAGAGCGGAGAGGAGAGGAGGAAGCGTGTGTGCTCACCTCTCACATCTTTCATCCGTCTAAATATTTCTAAGATGCTTTCTGACACCACGCTGTGAGAACACGCTTCTCTGGGTGTTACAGTTTAAAAATAAAAAAAAATTCAACAACTGCTTCCTTTTTTTTTTGTTTAAATCCCAGTTCAGAACATCCAAGTCAAGGAAGAGAGAACAAGCAGGAAACTTACACGGCAGCTCCAAACATCTTCCACACTCGTCATTGGACCGAGGCAAATCAAAGTCACATCCTTATTTGCCTTTAGAGAACTTTATTTACATGTTCATATAGAGCAAGGATCATGAATAGTTCTGAAAATACCAGTCAGTCAGTCAATATGTGCCCCGACAAAGACCACAGAAAAACACATGTATTGTAGCGGTGAGCGTTAAAGATGGAGACGACGGAGCAGAGGACCTGATGCTGAAGAGTATTTGGAAATTACTTTACTTTTCTGTCTTCCGTTTGAGGTCGGTTTCCCTAACACGTCTTCGGGATTAGTTTATCGCCACTGTTTTACAGAAAAAGAAAAAAAAAAAAAATGGAAAAAGATTCGTCTGAGTCTGGGGAAACCGAGCCCTGATCCGTCACGTATGCACAAGAAATGATACAATCATGTTGCTGCTGAAACCTAAAAAAAGGAGAAGAAAGAAAAGTCGCTGGAATCTCACAGCAGAGCATCCCACCATCTGCCACACAGCCTTGTGCTGTGGGCCGAGCGGGACCGGGCCGGCTGAACCAGGCCGGGCTGAACCAGGCCGAGCGGGACCGGGCCGGCTGAACCAGGCTGAGCGAGACCAGGCCGGGCTGAACCAGGCCGAGCGGGACCGGGCCGAGCGGGACCGGGCCGAGCGGGACCGGGCCGAGCTGACTCGGGCTTGGAATTCGAAGCACAACACAAAGTCAGGACAGTGGTTTTGTTTTTCCATCAACCTTTTATACCGCTTTCTTTTCATCTCCCACTCGAAACAAAGCAACTGTTTGGAAAAATTCAAAAGCTAAAAAAATATTCCTTTTTTTTTTTTGTTGCTAATTTCACGTTCACTACAGGAGGTTTTATTTTGTTTTAAAAAATGAAAAAAAAAAAAAAAAAAAAAAGAACAAAATCAAAAGTTCTTTGGAGAATCCCACAGTTGCGCAGCTATAGACTAGCGTTCTCAGAGATTAAAATCAGTTTGTTTTTTCCAGAGATGTGACTTTGCACCTCTTTGCTTTTCTCATTTCTCACGAACATGAACAAAACAACAAAAGTACAAGTCGAGTGTCTCTCTTGTTCCATGCCACTGACGCTCTGTACAGTCATTGGTGCAGTAGAGAGCCTCGGCTCCTCCCCCTGATTACTAGTTTACTTCGTCATGCCAATAGACTTCAGTAGATGACTTCGTAGACTGTGGCCTTCTTGTCCCCGGAACCAGTGACGATGAACTGGTCGTCAGGGGAGATGTCACAGCTGAGAACCGACGAGGACTCCTTAGACTGAAATCAGAGACAGAAGGGAAGTCGTCTTAGCCTAGTTTTTGTCGGTCAAGTCACAATGGAATCTGTTCATGTCCTGTGGATAGAAAAGTGATCGTCTGAGGGTCTACCTGGAATATGCTGGAGCCGTAGGGTGTCCGCCATGCATTCAGAAGGTTATCTTTTCCTGTGCTCACAAACCATTTACCTGCAGGACCAAACACACACAGCCATGAGCAGATAAAAGAGATAAAAGCTTTGCAGATGTGACATGGAGGAGCCTGAGAGGAATGGCTGCTGTTAGTAAAGAGGACACCCCTGCCTTACTGTGATTAAATACCTTCAGTTCTTATGTCAATGTCTTTGGTGCATGCGTGGGAGATTTGTGCATACCACAGTAGGCGAACTTGAGGGAGAGGACGCAGCTCTCGTGGAGGTGCAGCTGGTACTTGTCAGGTTTGGACACGTGCAGGACTTCCACGTTGCTGCTCTCCATTCCCACGGCCAGCCACTCGCCTGTCGGACAGTAGCCCAGAGAGAAGATCTGGAGACGAATGGAGAGAGAGAGAGAGAGGAGGAATGCCGAGGTGAAAGACGGAACATTTAAAGCACAGTGTTTAAGTGTGCGGCTCTTGTGAGCACCTGTGAGGTGAAGTCGTGCTGCTGCAGCTGGCGTCCCTCCCGGAGGTCCCAGCAGCGGACCGTGTTGTCCAGCCCCCCTGTCCAGAGCTTGGTGCCGTCGTTGGAGATGTCGATGCAGCTCGCCCCGTCTGTGTGACCTTGGAACTGCCTGCAGGGTGAGACAGCAGACCTGAGTGTGTTTCTCTACAACCAGACTGGTGAAATGAACTATTTCAGTTTCCAGGAGAGATTTTATGAGACCAAGAAGATTATGAGATGAAAGATGAATACATAGAACTATAAGGGCATCAAAACTACACATTCAAAAATAAAGACACCAATGGTATGGTGAGCAACACTGGTATAGCTCTTTTAAAAAAAAAAAAAAAAAAAAAAAAAAAAAAAAAAGGACATGCATGTCTTTTCTTTGACTCACAAAAACACACATGGTCTGCTCAAAACTTAACATCTCTCTGCTTTTGGTTTCGTGAAAAATCGCTTCTCTCCGTGTCCACTCTGTTACTAGAAGGTCGCATTTGTTCCTTCCCAGTCTTTGCTCTGTCAAGTTACTTGAAAACTGATCCAGGTGCCTGATTTCCATCTGCTTTCCTCATCTGAAGGAAGTTGTTGGAATACTGTTGTTGTTTCACCTCTTACCTGACGAGAGTCTGGTTGTGAAGGTCCCAGACGACGATGTTCCCATCACTGCAGCAGGAGAAGCAGACCTTGTTGTCAGGGGAGATGGCCAGAGCGTAGCAGGCGGGAGCGGACGACGTCAGCTCCGCCTTGATGCGGGGAGTCGGCGTGGCCAAATCCCAGATTGACAGCGTGCTGGCCTCCCCGCCGACTATCAGGGTTCGCCCGTCGGAGAGCAGCTTGCAGGAGCGGATGTAGTTATCCCGGTTCTGATTGGAGAAGTTGGAGAGATATTGTTATAGAGAATTATCGCAGCAATAAAAGATGCCGAGGGATCTGGCTCGAGGACAACACCACAAGAAGAAAGTATTCATCCAAAGTAAAATTTTATGAGTGATGAAAAAGAGCATTGTTGGCAGTAATTCAACCTGATTAGACTTTTTATATGCGAGTATAAAACATTAATCTGAGTTTGTCCGTCCTGTCTACCGTCTCACCAGACAGTCCAGCTGGGCCATGGGGCTCTTGCTCCCAGGTTGGCTGATGTCCCACACCTTGACGCAGCCCTTGCCTCCAGTGTAGACGTGGCGCGTGGAGGTGCTGATGGTGACGGCGCACACCACCTCTCCGTGGCTCAGCGTGTGGATCTGACGAGCGTGACGCGGGATTCCCGGACCCAGCAGGGCGTCGGGGGGGAACGGTACCGGCTGCATCTGGCCGTCTGCGCTCACGTGGAACGAGTAGGCGCTGAGGAGAGGACGCGGAAATGGCAACAAGAACACGTGCGCGTTACTCACAATGCGGCTGTTGGATTGCTTCAGCGTTCCTTTCTGCAGTGTTGTGCTCAAACGTGCAGATGAGGGAAATGTAAATGTTTGGGAATAAAACTGTTAAACCAAAATTGTTCGTGTGGTGCTGGTTCACGTGAGGCTAGAAACGGTATGTTCTACGTTCCTACAACCTTTGTTACAGTTACGACCGCGAGAGAAAACATTTGTGATGTTGATGGATGTTACTGGACAGGATACGACGTCCACACTGAAATTAAACCTTGAAAACGGAACATTTTTGATCCACTGCAGACCTCATTTCAGTTTGTAAACACGCTGGAATATAACGTGGAAAGAAAAGAGCAACTACATCATTTTTCTAAAAGATGTTCTGAGATTCACGTCATGATTTGCTCTTCTGGGTCACTGCCATTCTGCAACCGCCCAACATGTGCAGGAAGAAAACCATCTGCAGCGAAGGTTACGAAAGATGATTCCCAGCAGAGTTTGACTCGGTTTCACCTGCAGGCTGAGTGGTTGCTGACGGTTGTCTGGTAGATGTCCACTGTCTTTTTTTAGAGCAGAGCTGAAAGACTAATGTGGATGCAACCTGAAAATATTGTATTTTTGCCAACATTCGTACAACAGCTTTGAACTTCAAAAGACCGAAAGAGTTTACAGTTGTAAGAGTTGAAGGTTTCTGCCTGGGTTACCTGATGTTATGGTTCTTTTATTGATTTATAAAACTGATGGTCTTGGTCTTGCCTATTTACATCATTTACTTTTATCTTACAAACCTTCCAAAAGCCTCTCCCCTTCTATTCTTTTTTTCTCCATTTTTAAATTTTTCCTCAAAGTAAGACCTAAAACTCATGTTTTTCTTTCTTTTTTCAATGTTTTTAAGAGTAAACTCAGGAACTTTACTCTGGTCTGCATTTTACAAAAATCACTTCAAAGTTTGTTTTTATTATCCTGTATTTATTCATAAAGCTGAATCCATTTTACTTTAATATGCTTATTATATCTAGTCAAAATTGAATTTTGTTTACTTCATTTACATTTTATTGTACCAATTGCTTATTTTGTGATTTAGCTCATGTAGTTAAAGAAAAAAAATCATGTTGCTAATGTTTATTGTTTGTTTAAATCTCAGAAATCACACAGATTTGCAATGAGGAGATGCCAGAAAAGAATGATTTGCAATCTCAAATCCTGAAAGGTTACAAACAGGATTGTGTTTCATCAGATCTGCAGTCTCTTGTACGTTATTTTATTTTGTGTTTTTGGAAGTTGAGCATGAGTAGAGTGGGTTAGAGTAGTGATATGATTTTCTCTGTTTTACTTTACTCACAAACTCTGTAAAGCACTTTGTGCCACATTCAGTTTTATTAAAAGTGCTTCTCAAGTAAAGTCTGATTGATTAGTGAGGTCAAGTCATTTTTGTTCCATCCATCGGTTGTGGTCGTGGGGGCAGCAGCCGACGTAAGCCCAGAGACTCTGACCTCCCTCTGCCCAGCCGCCTCCTCCAGGTCTTCTGTGAGGATACCGAGGCGTTCCCCGGCCAGCTGAGAGACATCATCTTCTCTGTGCGTCTGCCTCGGGACCTTCTCCCAGTTGGGTTTGCTCAAAACACCTCCCATGGGAGGTGTCCAGGAGGCATCATGACCAGCTGCCTGAACCGCCTCAACAAGCTCCTCTCGATGTGGAGCGGTCTACTCTAGTCTTGACTGGACGACTGAACATATTCCCTCTCCGAGTTTCCTGCGCAGGGCGGCGGGACTCTTAAGAGTAGCAACATTAAATCGATCAGTAAACAAAGTTCTGCCTCTTGACTCAACTGTCAATCTACCGTTGCATTCTTCCCCCACTCGTGGACAAGAGCCCGAGATACTTAAACTCCTGCACTCGACGCAGTGAGACACTCAGTCCAGGCAGGTCATCACACCTTTTTCCGACTGAAAGCAACGGTCCCAGATTTGGAGCTGCTGATTCTCATCCCTGCGGCTTCACACTCTGCTGCGAACTGCTCCCATGAGCTCTGGTGATCCTCGCTCAAAGACGGCAACAGGACTACATAATCCGGAAAAAAAAAAAAAAAAAAAGCGATGAATCTGAGGTGTTCAGTTTGGGGTCCGGTTCAGCGGAGCCCCGAGGCTGCGCCTAGAATATTTTTGAACAGGATGGTGACGGATGTTCACTTTCCACCAGTTACTACCAGCGATGCGGCCCAAACCGTCACTCACTGCTTAATGTTTTAACTGAACAAAGACCAACATGTGAAACTTAAACGAGCAAGGTTAAGAGATTAAACACAAACACGCTGTTTGAAAGAACATCAGGGTGCTTCTGACATTTCAGCCGTTTTGTGCCGGGGTTTTTTGTACACTTACTGCTCTGCCACATAAAATAAGCCAGCTGGTTGACTTAACAGACATTTAAAAAGGAAACAAACTTCCAGAACAATCAAGGGTAAACATATTTTTTTAAAATCTGATTCTTCTGCTTTGAAATAATTTGGCGAGCTCAAACAAAAAATACTTTTAAGAGAAAAACAAAGTGACTTTAACCTACCGTTTACTAATTATGTCTAGACAAGGGAAAAATCCTGCTTCGCAAATATCAGCATCCCAGAAACATTAGGAAAACAAAAACATAAATGCAACAGCACGTGGAACTTTTAATTGCAGCTATATTCCCCATGAGGTCAAACAGCAGAAAAGCCTGTTTGCACATGTTATTAATGATACCTCATCTGTCATCCAAACAACCAAAGCAAACAATAAGTACCGTCAGAAAATTGATGTATTCTTGAAGAACCATCTAAAATCGTAGATAACTCTTTCTGCATTTCTGGGGGTGCGCTCATAGCAGATCGTGGTTTTCAGGAGTGACACAGTTAGAAATGTGAGTGATGAACAAACATGAAACTCACGGTTTCCCAGAAGCCGGCTGTAAGCTGGCAGGCAGCCCCGGGACCCTCATATGTGGGTGTGAAGACTCGTAGCCCACCTGGAAGAGACGGAGATCCCTCAGCATGAGCACACAAAGAAAGCTTGACAAAACACTGGCGCCAGGATATGCGCTTTATGCAAACAAAATTGTTAGAGAGCTAACTCATTAAAAAGGGTAATGCAAAGACGGCATCACGATGAAAGATTAGAGTAAAATGAAGTCATGTGAAGGGACTTTTCAAGAGCCAAGGTCAGAGATCAGCCGATTCTTTTAGAGGCAGTGGTGCATCTCTGCTTCTTAAACCCTTCTTTACCTTTTAGAAGCCTTTTCTGTCCTTTCTGCTTTATATGCTGAGGCATTACATGTGAGAGTGCAAAAACAAACTATCCGGCTCACCACAGGGGACCGCCCGTAGCCTGCAGCAGCCGCTGCCGCCGCCGCCGCCGCCGCCGCCGCTGCTCCGTTCATCTGGGGGGAGACCAAGTGGAGGCCAGCCCCGTAGCCCGCCGCCCCGGGCAGGTCCCCGTTCACACCCGGAGGAGGCAGGCCGAAAGCTCCGGGAGGGTACGCTCCCTGCACCGCCAAGGGGTTTCTCAGACCCAGAGCTGCAAGTGGGATGGAAGAAAAGACAACAGAGTTCATTTGTTATGAATGATTTACGTTAAATTACTGACTGACACAAACAATGCAACGTGTCAGTCATTCGACAGCTTTATGTGTAATCTTAGTGTAGGCTGGAATAAAATACACAATTTATTAAGGTGACTTCCTCTGCAAAGCTTTTGAAACATCTGTGACTGACAAGCTGTGAACAAACCACAACAAAAGGCTGAAGAACACCACCAACAGCAGCGCTAGACAACTACTGACCCCTGCTGGCCATTCGTCCTTCCTGCAGCGAGGCGGTGTCTGCGTTCACATGAACATCCTTTACATCCTCAGTCTGCACAAGTAGCTGGACTGTGTGTGTGCGTACGTATGTATAGTTTGAGTGCGAGTGTGTGAAATCAGAGCAGGAGCAAACAGGTGATGAATGAGTGCAAAAAAAAAGAAAGGAAGAGATACACAGGAATAGATGGAGGTTCATTATGAAGCTGCTCACAGTCACAGTCCATCACCTCTCCTAATCTTTCCATTTAAAAAGTGAGGTGCGCTGAATATTTTTGCCCACAGCTGCTTATTAAGTCCAGATGGTGGTCGGTGGTGGAAGCTGGCTGACACTCGACAGAGCTGATGTGTGTGTGTAACAAAAAAGGTACCACAGGCCAACAATCCCCATCCTTTAATTGATCCTCTGTGTAAAGAGCATCACTGGTCTGTTTTACCAATCAAGCCATGATGATAATGTTCTTTAGGAAAGAACAGCAGCTCAAAGATGCGCTTACCAAGGGGGTCGACACCAGGCTTGCCTGGCACAGGTCTGAACTGTGGGGGCCCGCTTGGTCCAGGGGTGTTGGACTCCTGAGACATGGGGGTCCCTGGCTTCATACCTGGGGTGCTAGATTTCTCTCTCTGAAAGACAAAAAGGAAAATGCAGCACATCTATACTTAAAATGTCACAAGGAGACCACCCTAACAATGAACTGAGGCAACCAGGAGAAGAGAAAAGAAGGACGATGTGAGTGGCTGATGGGCAGACGGGATGTTAATTATGCAACATAATATTTCACAGACAAACCAGTGATCTCAAACAAACCAACAGAGCGCGGCGTGCTGACAGCATGACGAGCTGATGGCGACATTAAAGACTAATCGGTGCTTGTTCCCATGTACCTGTGGGGGCTCTTTGCCACGAGAGGGGGAAGTGGCACTGCTGGACGAGGCCAGTGAGGTGGGGCTGGCCTGAGGGGGTCCCTCCTTACGGGAGGGGGGCATCTTATCCAGACCATTCTCCCTGGATGAGTAGGACTGTACACTGCGTGGGGATGATGGGTCCTGAAAAAAAAAACAAACACACATTGAGAGATCCACAGTGAGCATCGACGCACATTTTCTTGATGGAAACAACTGTTTAGCTTTTCTGCACAGATCAGCACTTTTTAAGTGTAAATATTGAACATCTACTGTCCTGTTCCAGCGCAATTAAAAGTCTGAAATATTTTACAGCAAATCATGCAGCTCAACTCTAAGTTGATAACGATTATGGGCCTAAGAACACTTAAAATTGAATATAAAAGCTGTAATAAATACACCAAATTCAAGGCCACCTGACGTTTTCCTGCTTCAACCAACTGAAGCCTCGTGACCTTGTGATCAACTTTGTCCCAAGTTTTGGAACCGTTCTGTTGGCTTTGCTCCACATTACCTTCATTAGGTATGAATGGAGAGCAAGAAGAAAGAAAACCAGTTGCACTTATCCCGTTCTCATCTGGATACTCCACATGCGGCAAAAGAAATAATCCTTTAACTACTTGTTCAAACCGTCGTTATACATTTATATTTCATATTTGACTTATTCCCAACCAACCGAATTAAAAACAATTAATACATTTAGGGAAAACTTGCTTCCTTTCAGCAGAAATTAATGCAAGTGAGCACAAAAATGCAAAAGCGCTTGTTAACTGGCTCAAAGATCCTTGACCTAATAAAAAAGTTGCTCAACACAAACGCATGCTTTTAACTTTTAACTTACTTCTAACTAGACGCAAATCATTTGTTTCTCAACTTGATATTTAGTCAAGATTCTCTGCATTTTTGTCCGACTTTCCCAGATTTATTACCACATGGCCATGACATATTAAATGCTCTGACGGTATGTTGCATTTTTTGGTTTAGCGAGTTTCCTCCAACTGCCCTGGTCCGACATCTGGTTTGGGAGGCATTTCAGCTGACACTATTATGACATGGAGAATTGTGACTACAACTAGGATCACCACATCCACCACCGCCGTAACTACACACCTACAGTTTAGACTCGGCTGTCTGACATCGAATTCCCTTCAGCTTCGGCTTTTCAGAATCCCAGGACACAATTTATTTCAACTCACTGACCACGTTACTCAACGGAGCCCTCTAGGAGTTTTCCATTAGCAGAGGCTCTGTTGATGCTGCACTTCAATCATTTTGGTTCGCGATGGGAAAGCTGAAACTTCTGTTTGGGAAACCAACATACTAAGACACATTTATATGATGATTCACCCTAAATTTGTTTTTTTTTTTTAAATCAGATTAGTTTTTTTTCCCTCTCTCTTTTTGAGAAGTGCTCTTCAAATACTCATAATAAAATTTAAAAAAAATCAAAACAAATAACATAGGTTGTGTAGCTGTGTACCTGTGTATTGTTGTGTGTAGAGCTAAACGAGGGCAGTTGGGGGCAAAGGAGGGCGGAGGGGGATTACTGTTATTACTATTCATAGGGTCGTGCTGGGTATGTTTACAAGATGTATGCTGATGAAAGCGGTCAAGTGAGGCAAACAGAGGCCAGAAGCCGCCTACTAACCTCATCCACCACCAAATTATCGTCGCTCTTATCCGCATCGCTGCCCTGTGAGAGAAAGAGAGGGATGGTGAGATGAGATACTCGTGTTCTGCTCCCTCATGTATGCAGATGACATGTAGCCGACAACAAGCTGCACAAAGCCGTATATGCGTCCGCGTTTCCGCGTCTGAAAAATGTTCCCGTGCTGACGAATAACTTGCAGAAATGCTTGAAAGTATGTGAACAATGAAGGCCACAATTTAATTTGACTTGTTTGTCTTGGGGAGGTGAATTACTCTCAAACTCATGTTTGTGTTTATTTCTAGAGAACATTTATAATTTTGCACTACATATCGAAATAATTATGCAAGATTAATGTATCCAAGTGAAGTTAAACTCTCAAAATAGGAGTTTAAGGTCCACAGTTACACCAACAAAATAAATGACAGCAAAAAGCATGAATATTTTAGTTACTGTTAAATAAAAAAAAGAGGAAAAAAAAGAAAAAAGAAAGAAGGAAAGAGCAAGTCTCTCATGTCGGCTGGTCTTCACAGACACCACCAGTCTTAACTGATGTGGACTGACAGCGCTGGGTCAAACTTTTCTACAGTTATTCAAACATTTAAGAGGGTTATGAAAGCATCCTCACATAGTCCGTCATAAACTCCTTTTCATCAGCTTTCCTCTTCTTGCCGTTGCTGAGGTAGTCTGCTGGGCGACCCTTATCCCCGTTGGACAGAGAGCTCTGCAGAGTAGAGGCCGAGGGGAAAAGAGGATTGAGAGCAAGGCGTTGAGGCAAGGAGCAAAGGAGAAGTGTGTGTGTGTGTGTGTGTGTGTGTGTGTGTGTGTGTGTGTGTGTGTGTGTGTGTGTGTCGGACAGGGACAAAAGGGAGGAGGACATGGAGGTAGGAAGGAGCGAGGGGAGAGGAGATAAAGGGCATGAGGGCGGAGAGGGAGAAGGAGGGTGATAATGAGGTGAGAGCGACTGCATAAATCACGTCTGGCTCAAGAGCTGCAGAGATGAATGTGAAAGAATATTAAGCTGCATTGATTGGCCAAATCAGAGTGGGAGTGAGAAGGAGAAAGTTTCCTGAGAAGCAACGGAGAAGACGGAGGAGTGGTAACAGCAGTTTGTGTCACAGATACAACCCTTTTGGCCAATACGGCCAAGCTTTCAGCAAGGACATGTAGTCTTATTTACAGTGCTGATGGCTACAGTCCTGGTTTATAAATAAAAAACAAGCAGAGCTGACAAAAGAGCTTTACATACATAAACAAAATCCACACATTTGGTTCCTTTGTTTCTGCTTAAGAACCCCCCCACCGCCAAAAAAAAAAAAAAAAAAAAAAAAAAAAAAAAAAAAAAGATATGTTATTCTATCGGTGGGGGTGGGGTACCGTTGTGCTTTCAAAACAAAAGAAAACGAGAAACTTAAGTTGTTTGTGTTGTTTGCATGACGCAGTTGTGGGAAAGAGAGGACATTAACTCAAAAGGACATTAACTTAAAAATAAATAAATAAAATCGGACAGTTTTGAGGTGGAAAACATCACTATTTATAATTCTGGTTGGGAGGATGAGCTTCATTCAGGGCAGTTATAATTGAGCACCGTATGGCTCCAAGGTGCTGGAGTGTTATTGATTTTGCAGGGATACTTCCCACTTCCAAAAAAAAAACAAAAAAAAAAAAAAGATTAGGCACATTCTCGTGTGGGCGGTCTCATCCCCATTTTCTTATTTGAAATAAGAAAAATAGGATAGTAGACAAGGTCCTCTCAGTTTTCTGATATTTTTTTCTGATATATATTTTTTTTATGGATAAATGATTAAAGTTGCACTACAAACAATACTAATTGTACCATAGCTTTGGTAGCCTCAGCACATGGGCACAGAGAAAAGATCATTGACTTATAAACACTTTTGCATTATAACCTTATATAAGAACAGAGTGATTATTGCTCATTTTTAACGGGTTGAAACAGACTTCTTGGTTTGGGATCTTACAATGTTTCCTGAACTTCCTGAAAGCATCTTGGTGATCGCTGAAAATAATCCACTTCTCTGATTTGTTTGTGTAACTGTATACATAGCTTTTTATAATGGTAAAAAAAAAAAACAGAAAAATACAACTGCTTTTACAAAAGGGCTTTTGAGAAATAGATATCCACGTACACCAGTGAATTTGCTAACACGATCAAAGGGTGGACAAGTGTGGCTGTACTTGAGCCGAGTGATGGTGTGTAATTCGTACTCACTGGTCCAGCCTCGCGGTCTTTTCAGTTCAGGGAAAAATGTCCGACACATCCAGGCAGCAAGAAACAGGACAGCAGACGCAGATAAAAACACACACACACACACACACAAACAAATGCAGCGTTATTTCCCAGCACTCTGCAGCTGATGACTCGGTGTGAAAACGTCCCTGAGGAGTGTTGTTATCGGCAACACTCCCGTGCTCTGCCAAAAATCCAAAGTAAAACTAATTATCAAAAACCCAATGAGCCAAATATTAGTGTTTACTCTACACCCACCTCAGATAGAGGTTATCATCTTCAAAAATGCTGTCTGGGTTTTGTCACAGCTCTCAACTCAGCTTCAGTTTTAGGCTGAAACGGGAAGTTTAGAGATGCTCGTGTACCTCTGTGGTGGTCTGCAGCAGAGGCGGCGGCGACGGCTGCTTCAAGGTGCGCCCTCTCATCCTTGGCAGCCAGCTGGGCCCCCAAAGCCCCAGACAGGGCCAAGAGGCCGGACCCTCCCCCGAGTGCCAGGCCAGGGTGAGGCAACCCTGATGGGTGTGGACCCACGGGCAAACCCTGGGCGTGCTGGGAGAGGTGCTGGGCCTGAAGCTGCTGCTATAGAGAGGAATAAGACAAAACGGGGAGAAAGAAAAAAGGCAAGAAAAAGAAACTTGGGTGACTTAAAAGTACTAGAGAAAGTGGCTTCACTGGAGTTGATCACGAGGAAGAGAGGAGGCAGGAGAGAGAGAGAGCAAGAGGAGAAATGCTAAGGTCAAGGCAGTGGCTCTTTAAGAGGGGCAGCTCTGCAGTAAAACTCGGATGACAAAACTAAATATGGTTGAAAACCCAGATCAATTTTCCAGGAAAAGCATTTGCTTTTAATTTAGAATTTTTCGGTGTGTTCCAGCTCTTGGTAGAGACATTTGAACAAAGATTTAAACTAATGAATAATAATATTTCACTAATTGCTAATCTGTAAGTCACATCAGCCAATAAATCAGAAATGGCAAATTGACTAAAAAGAATAAAAAAGGAAAAGAAAAAAGTTCAAAAAAAAAAAAAAAAAAAAAAAATATGCGAGTATAAGGTACACACGCTATTAGGCAGAGGGGGGAGCCCACGTACCCCTATCGAAGCATTTAGCTCCCCCATGGTCACCTGTTTGGCGCGTTCCATGGCCTGGACCACCTGTTGTTGGTGCTGTTGGGAAGAAACAACAACAAAAAAAAGAATCACTAAAAAACAAATAGAACTTACAACTTTTTGATTAATTAGTTAAAAACTCCGTCACTGAAGGTTTTTATTTTTCTGTATGACGTGAACACGTGCAATCGTTCGCTGGCTGAAGAAAATGAATGCGTTGAGCTCTGTCCATCTGCAGCTCTGTGTGCAAGACTGACTGATAAGTGTGTGTGCATGTGCAACGCTTCTGTGTGGGTTACTCCCACGAAGGAGAGACAGAGGACTGAGTGCAGTACAGAGTGTGTTAGTGTGCAAGAGAGTGTCCCACCTCCTGTGACAGGAAGGGGATGAGCTGAGCACAGATAACGTTCAACCGCTTGGCAATCTCTGTCTGAAAGAGAGAAAGAAAAAAAGATACTGTCACTTTGATGAATAAACACACAAACAATAACAGCCAAGATTAAGCATGAACACACACACACACACACACACACACACACACACACACACACACACAATCATGAAGGTTGCACACATCAACACACACACACAGATAGCTGTGGCCTGCTTCTCCCAGGGCCAGTGTGGTAAATATTTCAGCTGCTTACATCTGGTCCATGCAAATGGAAACTCTGCCAGAGAGTTTGGCTAAAATATTCATGGACAGCATCTGCTGTGGCCACAGCCAGCCCACACAGTGTGTGTGTGTGTGTGTGTGTGTGTGTGTGTGTGTGTACATGCACAAGGACGAAAAGACAATAAACACCATTGTGTGTACATGCTTTTGATGTGTCCTTGCATGCCTTTTTTGTCTATTCACATGTTTACATTTGTATGTGTGTGTGTGCACGTTTCCTGCAGGGGGTCAGTGATTCTTGCTGTGGGTGTGTGTCTGCCTCGATCTGTTGTAATACTGTAATACACAGCCATTGGCAAACTTTTGCTCCATCCCTCCCTCATCCACATTTCTGTTCCAATATTTTTTTCCCAATCCCACTTCATTTATTTTTCCTTCATTCCATCCCTCCATCTATTTTTCTCTAGAATTAGCACAATTATCAGTTACAAGTGCTGCCATGCTACATCTTACACACATACATGAACACAAACCATCTTGGGTCCAACAAGGCTGTTAGATGGTAATGGTATGCATGCAGAGATCATGACAACATCATTATAGCTGCAGGCTGTTTATCTTATTGACAGATCCACTCTCCTGTGTCTGTGTGTGTGTGTGTGTGTGTGTGGTAGAAGGTGAGAGAACGCATGTATGTGTGTGTATATATGTGGGTGTATGTACACACACACACACACACACACACACACACACACACACACACACACACACACACACACACACGCTCCTCTCTCTTAAGTGATTTATTGATGTCGGACTGAACTTCCACCCCTCCCTCTTTCTTGCTTTTCCTCTTTCATTCCTCTCACTTGCACACATCTCTCCCTCCCTGCACTCTCCATTTTTCAGCCAGAGAGTGTGCACCCCCTCCAAGCCTCCCGCCCCCTTCGCCTCACAAACCCCTGCCCTCCTTTCCTCCTTCCTCTGAATCCATCACTCCCCACCCCGAGGGAGACAATGATTTCTTGTTAGAGAACTCCAACTACTAAATGACATCTTCAGGAGAGAAAGAGAGAGACGTGGGGGAGAGAGAGAGAAGAGGAGAATATGAGCAATCTGCAGAACGAGAATAAAGAGAGGAGGACAAATGAGAGAGGGGGGATGAAAAGAAGAGGCGGAAGAAGGAGAAGAGGAGGCAAAGGGCAGACTGAGCTGAGGAAATGACATCCAATGAAGGAAGGATGCAGGCGGGGGAAAAAAAAAAAAAAAAAAAAGAGAGAGAGAAAGGGGAAACAGAAGGAAGGCGGGGGAGGAAAATTGAGACTTGGGGGTGGTGGAGGGGTGGAGTGGCAGCAGCAGCACGTCGAAAGCAAAACGATTGAGATGGTGAAATGAATGAAGAGAACGAAAGATAAGATTAGACGGCAGGAAGGCAGTGACCTGATTTAAAGTGAAATTCAGCCTGGACTGTATGTCTGCAAAGAGACAGATGTGGAGGGGAGGATGCCCAGAGAAACAGGAGACACGGAGAATGAAAGACAAATATATGGAAAACAACAGGGAGGGTGAAAAAAAAAGAAGATAATTATGAATGAAGAACATTAAGAAAGAGACAATAAGCAGTGTAAAAATGGGACGATGGATGGAGGGGTGGAGGGAGTCACAGACATGGAATAATGATGAGCGAGAGGGAAGGACAGAGTATTCACATGTGTCTGCCGACAAGAAATTAATTGTGTTTGGGGATCCTATTAACGCCTCCACAGCTTAACAGTACTCTGGAAGTCTGTCGGCGGACTGACAGAAAGACAGACCGACTTCCTTGAAAACATTAGCTGCTCGGAGCAGAAAAGACTGGTGGCCAGAAAAAGGCAGTAAGTGATGACTGTCAAACAATAACGCAAAGCTGCAAGAGAAACGAGCAACAAGGAGCGAGGCAGTCGACACCGACTTACCTGTTTGTGCATCTCGATGTTAAGGCCGTAGGACATCTCATAATACTGAAACAAAGCAGAACAACAGTTAACACACATGACCAAACATAAAAGGACAAGATGACACTTTAAGAGGCGTTTCTGTGCTGGAGGGTTTTTATATATAAAGCAAACATTTATCTGGTGAAACATAAAATACAAGGTGTGAGTCAAACTCCGACTATATTCTGTATTTTTTTTTTATTTTGTTTTTTTATTGCTGATATTGTTCGATTGTATGAAAAGCTGAAAACTAAGTCTCTCACACAGAGTCTGCTGCTGAACTACTCCAGATATACTATTTAGTACTCGTATATTGGAGCTGATTTAAAGCCTTCACTAAAAATGTTCACAATTACCATTATTAAACCAACTGCTTAACAAATTGTGATTGCAATGTACACTCTGCTTCAGCTTGAGTTTACATCAGCTCCTGTTTAACTTGGAGGGGGTTAATAATTTCAAATATATTACAGCTGCATCTGCTGATACTAGCATCATAGGTTCATTTGCAAATCAAATCACAAATTCAAACATCCCTGAGCGTGCATTTTGGTGGAGAGAGCTCTTTTTTTTCCTTCCTTGTGTTCAAATAAAATAAATCCCTGTGCATCCCCAAAAGAAAATTCCCAAGAAACTTCACCTCAACTCCACTGAGTGGAGGTGGTGCTAAATTGACCCTGTGGGACCTTTTAGAAGGGGGGAAAAAAAGGAACCCAAAATGGGGCAAGGAAATATTTTCTAGTCGGAAGAAAGTGACAGACTATGCCAGTAATCATGTCTAATGTGAACTATGTGACCTTAACTTTTATGAAAGTACAAGGAGCTGTGAGACACGCAGGAGGCGTTGAATGCCACGGAGGGAGAGAGAGACACCTGAAGATCCCTCTCTTCCCTCAGAGATGGACAAAAGGGAGAACATTTTAAAGTCAGATGCCTTGAAAAGTGACAGGCTGACATTTGCTTTTCAGCGTGGCTGATAGTCGAGAGGAGAGATTGGCAGTCGAGGAGCAAGAACAGGCTGGCAGGACGGCAGAAGAGATGGCAGGGGTCCTCTCTCTCCAGACATCTTTCCTGGCAAATAGCATGCGTGTGAGAGTCCAGGTGTGTGTGTGAGTGTGTGTGTGTGTGTGTGTTTATAGCACAAGTCTGCAACTGCGTAGGCGTTTGCATCTATGTGCTTTGCTGCGAGTGTATTTTTCCGAGCCATGTGCACGCACACTCCTCTGAGTGGTTTTGCCTGTAAGCCTCCGTAAGAGACGCCTTTCCTGGCAGCTGGTAGCTCTGCTTAGCAGGTGCTTTGCCAAGTTTCGCCTGTTGCTTAGCAACATCCAAACTCCCCCAAATCATCCGCCGGCACAGAGACCCGGCCTGTGCTTGATGCCAGCTACTCCCCTCCTCTTCCTCACAAGTCCCAGCTCTGTGCCAACATTGCCAGAGAGCGTGGGCTTCCCACAGCCCGCCGTGCCAAAAAAGAGCCGTCAGCTGTGGTGGCTCAGAACTCCGATCAGAGGTAAATCAAGGCCGGGCTTTTGGAGGATGATTAAAAAACAAAATAAAAATAAATAAAACAGATTTGGCAATTCTTATAACTAGAAAAATGATACGAAAGATATGGTATTAGTTCTACCGTTGCCACTATTACACCTTTCGGACCCTGCCCAAATTTAAATAAATCATTCCCAAGATCAACAGTATGCAAGTTGCTCTGCACTCATATGTTAAATATTTCAGAGTTACAGGAACATTTGAAATGATCATAAACCAATCTGAAGACAGCTTTTGTAATGGAACTTCTCATTTAATCAAAAGAAAGAAAGAAAGAAACTTGTCAATATTGATTTGTCCCCTGTGCACAAATGGGCTTTAAAAAAGCTTTTTACTATGTGAATTGATTTAGACGTGTTCTGTAGACGTTAATGAGGACTGAACACACATGTTTCTATGCGTTTTCTCCGTTTGATTTTCTGCTTGCCGTTTGTTAGCTGTTAGATGAAAGGGATTCGGGGGTCTTGGTGCTGCATTTGTTGTTAATCAGCGTGGAGACGCGTGGCGTGTGTGTTCTGTGTGCATCTCACCATAACGTAGTGTCTTTGGATCTCAGTCTTTTCCGTGGCCAGTTTCTCACACTCCAGTTTCAAACTACAACAGAAAATAATAATAAAAAAAAAACAACAAAAAATAAAACAGTGTGGAGACTCAGTCATACTGCAAACAAGAATACACAGTGAAATTAACAACATATACTGCTCCCGCGCATCCCCTCCCCCATCACTCTCTGGGTGGGAGCGAGCAGGGGACTGGGGTGCTGACAGCCCATTATCACCTCAGACCAGCGCAGAAATAGACAAAGTCACGCTTGAAGCCTGAAATCCAGCCAAGACTGCAGGGAGGTATATCCAAAGTGTCACACTCTTTCTCCTTTTCCCTGGAGAACATCTGTAGGGTCTGTGTGTGTGTGACTCGTCCATCCTTCCCATTTCACCAAGTTTTCAACTGATAGTCAACCCTTCAGTTTTTGTACCAGTCTTTCACTTCTGCCGCGGTTCTGAAGCTCTGCCAAAGCTGCAGCTTTGGTGGTGCAGTTTTTTCCTGCCCAAGTGACGCGTTTCCTCTCATGTTCATGACTTGTCATATGTCGTGACCTTCAGCTGTTGCTTTTGTGGAGTTTCTCTCAGACAAAACACACATATTTGGAATGACAGCTGCCGAACACCTCTTCCGTGTGTCCTATATTTCCCGTCTGTCCTCCGCGTTCGATTATCTCTCCTGGCACCCAAACCAGTCCCAGTTGTCCTATAAAAGTGGACGATGTTGGTGATTGGATTTGTGTGCGACACACACACACACACACACACACACACACACACACACACACACACACACACACACACACACACACACACACACACACACACACACACACACACACACACACACACACACTATTACAGCATGTGTTCAGCTCCAACTCTCTGGTTCTCTCGCAAGAGAGCGAGCACATTTCAGGCCTTCAGCATTTAATGCCAACTTGTTTGCAGGCAACACATAGATTGATGGGGGGATGTGGTGCGGTGGGACGTTGGAGGTGGGTGGAGGGAGGGTTATTTTGTGGAGGAAAATTAGAATATGATTAATACTGCAACATTACCCCCAGCCGCAACAGGTAATAACGACCCCGTCCGCTCCCTCTCTCCAGCGCTGCGTGCACACACACTCATAATTGACTCATTTATCATTGCCAGCCAGTCGAGCAGACGAGGGAGGAGAGGGAGAGATGCGGGAAGAAGAGAGGGAGAAAAAGGAGTGTGGTGAGGATTAAACCCCGCCCTACAGATTTTATTACAGTGGAATTGCCTCTCGGCAGGAGTCACTCACAGCTGGGCTAAAAACTAATGCAACTGTGTGCATGTGTGTGTGCGAGTGTGTGTAGAGCTGCCAGTTTGTTTATCGTAACATAAAAATTGGAGTGAAGTTTGGAAAGAGCTTTCACCACAACCCACATGCACTTACTCTCACACCCACAAAACAGACACAGTTATTACTAGTACAGAGATAATGAGTAATTATTTTGGATAAATGTTAATCAGTTAATATAGTTGGGAGAGTGCATATTGTCAGAAGCTGTTACTTTTGATTTATAAAACAATGCTTATATGTATGCATTGTTAAAAGCAGCACAAAAGGTGTTTTTTTTTCCATGTTGAAACATTTTTGAGTTTTATTTGAAGGAATATTAGATTAGTTTTAGGAAGCATTGTCTAGCTCTCCAAGAGTGCTGCACCTTCCATCAGCAAAAACCAGCCAAAGTCACATTAACTTCAATCCCAGTCGTCTCTTCTGACAACTGTGCATCACTTTATGGTAGTATGACATACAAACAATGAAACTGGCTCACAGAGCTGCAGTGGACATCATGGCAAAGGGGACTAAGAGACTGAAGTAAGAAATGACAAAAGAAAAAACGGGGGTCTGATGGATGAAGAGACCAAACAAAAGTAACAGACAGTGTAATAAAAGCTATTTACCCTCCCCACCTATAGAGGGACCCTCTGAGCTAAGAACTGCTACAGTTACTTTGTCACAGTTTGTCAAATGACAATATACTGCCACTTTAAGCCTTAAGCAAAAAATACAAATAAAAGAAATGAATATCCTGAAACAAATCACAGTATCACAGTTGAGCTCAAGTCAGCAGAATATGGAGTGTACCATAAAACCCAACAATACTAAATTCTTAAGTGTTCGTATGTTTGCTTTTAAATAGTCTCACTTTATTTCTAGTATTCGTTTTGTGACTCAGTGCAGAGTCTCTCCTCTTTCTGATCCCCGCTGGTACTCTCATTAGGAGCGCATTTAAAAATGATAACGTCTTTTGATTTGGTTTACTTGTTCATACAAAAGTAGCCCCACATTCATGTTTCGTGCAATATGTAGCTAAAATAATTGATCACCAATATACCATTAAAGCCAACATTCCCCGTTTCCTACATCTCCCTTCATTCAGGAAGGATAAAGCATATCAAAAATACATAAATCAGTAAATCCATTAATTGACTATTTTTGCTCCAAATGTTATGTTCAATGACAGCGTGCGCTTGTTTGCATGCTCTATTTCTGCACAAAAACACCTTTGTTTTGGCTACATGAAAATGATCACAGCTGTGTCACATTCACAAAACCAACTTGGCTCGTCAGGATTTTATTCTAGCAAACAAGCAGCAGTAAGTCATGCTATTAAATCTCATTAAAGCGAGTCATAAAAATAGAAAATCAGTGTCTGTGCACTCGTAAAATTTGTCCTCAGTTTTTTTGGCACGCGCAGCACAAACTGCACGCTGGCATGACGAGACTGTATCGGTGTACACACAAAGGGCAGATCGACACCCCTTGTGCTTACAACAAGAGACCTCCAGGTTGCACTTAAGTAATAGAAATTCCCCTCAAAGTGGATCTCAAGGAAATGAAGTTCTGTACAAGTGTGTGCATCCATTATGAGACTGTAGGAGCATAAAAGATGAAAATGAGGGAGAATGAGGAGGAGAGTTGTGAGTAGGAAGTAGGTATTTCATGTCAAAATGATTGCCTGTAATAATTAGTGTTTTGCTCAGCACCGTTTACTAAGGAGGGAGTAAAAGACATTTCAGAGGATGGAGGCGAGAAAGACGGCAACACAGGGAGGAAACAAGATTGAGTGAGCAGCCAGGAGAGAGAGAGAGAGGCATCAAGGCAAAAGGAGGTGTGTGTGTGTGTTTTGGTGGGCTCAGTTCCTCCAATCTTTCGCTGGCGGTGACAGGAGATAAGATGATCAGCTGAATGTGCGACAAATCTGCAGGCTGCCAGCCTTCAGACAGCTCTGTCAGTGCTGCACAGCTACTAAACACACACAAGTGCTCTTCTCACTCTCACACCACACACACACACACACACACACACACACACTAATTGTAGTCTGGGAGCATTTAGACACATGTCTGCATGAACACACACAACCAAGACAACTGCACAACTGTATGCAGACAAACTAAATGTAAACGTGAGGACCACACATACACAGACCTGCTAAATAAACTGTGATCAACACACACACACACACACACACACACACACACTAATGAGAGCCTACACTAACGAGACAGTGCAGCATCTAACTCTGCACCTTGTGGATACGTGCCGACCACCTTTTTAGGCACCACAGTTGAGAGAAGCCTTCAGGCGTTGTGAAAATGTCAAAGCTTTCTTTCTAGCCTTTGATTGTCTGAGTAATATTTTAACTTTCTCTATTCTATCGTTCATTATTATGCCAAAAGACAATTCAGTTTTATGCAATTCTGTTCTACGGACAGTTATCAAGAGCTTTTAGTTGCTTCTGAGTATTTTTAACTGTGTTTAATTAAATTTTTGATTTAAACGACAAATTATGTCTAACTGTGAGATGAAGTTCCATAAAAAGACAGAACAATAAAACAAGTGCACCATATGGTTAGAGTAGCCATTACATTTCCACCACTGACAGAAAAAAAAAACATTGACATAACCAGTGACTACTTCCAATAAAGCATATCAGACAATCAGTCTGTCCCAGCTCTCATCTAAAAACAACTGAACTTGTAAAATGTACTTTGTGTTCTGTGTGACCAGTTCAAGAGAAGCTGCAGAAGTTCAAACGTTCAACTGTCTCTGCAGCATGTAAGTAACACAGACTGATAGGGCACAATACAGCGTCTGCACCAGTGTTTACCGCCTGCAGGTATGTGACCATTCTCTCTCCATCTTCAAATACTCACACACCAGCAATCCCACTGAGGGCCCACCCAGCTAGCCTGAATAGTCCACCAGAAGATAAGCACAAGAGCAAACATGCACACGTACGCACCCAAAGTAACGCTGGGATCTTACTGCTGGAAAGCGGGCCAATTCTGTGCTGCTGAATTTATAGAAAAACACTAAAATTTCCATCATTGGCCCTTCATAAAATGTTTTATACAAACAACCAGCATGAAGTAAAGCTATAAAAAAAATAAAAATAAAAAAAAATAAATAATAATAATAAAAAAAAAAAAAAAAAAAAAAAAAAAAAAAAAAATCAACCTCTGAAGCAAAACGCACATGCAGTTTTATAGGAACCGGTAATCTTTCGACACCAGTACACATAAAAGTTTAGGGCTACATGTTTACATTTAATGGTGGCTTAGTGGTCAGCACTGTTGCCTCACAGCAAGAAGGTTCCTGGTTCGGTTCCCGGCACGGTGGGTCTTTCTGTGTGGAGTTTGCATGTTCTCCCCGTGCTTGCGTGGGTTCCCTCCGGGTACTCCGGCTTCCTCCCACAGTCCAAAAACATGCATTCATTGATTATCCTAAATTCTCCCTAGGTGTGAATGTGATTGGTTGTCTGTCTTGTATGTGGCCCTGCAATGGACTGGCGACCTGTCCAGGGTGGACCCCTGCCTTTCGCCTACTATGCGTCGGGATAGGCTCCGACAGACCCCCGTGACCCGGAAACGGATAAAGCGGGTATAGATAATGGATGGATGTTTCACTAAACTTGAGAGGATATGGCATTGCAGCTGCTGAGCTTGCTTTCGAGCTTTTAAAATGTCTTAAATGAAAACCCATCTATCCAATCTGAAAAATGGCGTCGACCGGACGCGTAGTTTCTGCAGAGGTGCACGTCAGGCTACAGTGTAGGGTTCAGCTAAGGTCCAACACTACAGCATACCTCTGCCACACCGACGGCGGCAATTCAACAAAGGATAAATAAAGCTTAAGATGACGAGTTAACTGAAATTAATAAGTTATTACTGGAATAATAATATAAATGTGTTCACACAAACAACGATCAAGAACTATAGAATTTTTTATGTGTCCCTGTGTCTTGGACTTCAACAGCCTCTATTGACAAAGGAAACCAAAACTGACCTTTAATATGTTGCCGCCAGAGAAGTGATAATGACTGCCTAGTTATTTGGGTAGAGTGGAGGGGCTATTTAGTGATGAGAAGCAGCATTATTATTAGTGGACACACACACACACACACACACACACACACACACACACACACACACACGTTGCAACGTGTGTGTGTGTGTGTGTGTGTGTGTGTGTGTCTCTGTTGTCACCACGAACAACCTGTGTAAGCATTTACAGAGAAAGAAAATTACAGCAATGAGAGCCCCGTCAGCAACTCATCTCGTCTGCCTTCAGTCTGTTTGTTTGGTTTAAACAGGGACACCGGAGCAGCTGCCCCAGCAATGACCCTTTAACTAACTCTTCTTTCTTTATCCTCGCTTTTCCTTATCCCATCATAGCAGCCACATTCCAAGAACGCATAATGCAACAGAAATCTAGAAACACACCTTGTCACAGAGCCATATACCCCCCCACTACCACAACCTAGATGCACAAAGGTTGCAGCTCATGAATCCTAATCCGTCCACTGTCTCTTTCCTGCCGTCTAATCCAGTATCCGAATCCTGAAGCCAAAATACACAACTAAGCCTTACTATTCCTGAACATGTATTTGTGTCCGAAGATAATTGGGGAAGCCCGTGGTTGTGTATAAGTGCTTCAAGCACATGCACAAAGAGTTTGTCTGAATGGGTCAGATTGTGTGTTTGTCTGTACATGGGCAGTCAGTTCATGTTTCCCTGCAGGGTGAACAGTGTGCACGTAAGTCTAATTACATGAAGGCACAGTCTGCAATCAGATGTGGCTCTGTGCTTCAACCTGTTGGGCTAAACAAGGCCACTGCTAATCCTACTGCTTGGCTGTCTCTTTTCGAACCTACTGCCAAACTGAACTCTTTATAGTTAAGGTCAGTAGACGAACTGGCATCTGGCAGCTTCTAGGAATTACAGCATGATGGAGAGAGCCAAACGGTTTAATTGTGCTCCTTGCCATGCTACCAGATAACTTGTATTTTTACTACATAATGGTTGTTTTATGCCCTCCGAGTAGCACATGGCTCAAGAGACACCGACATGCTCGACTTGACTACTCAGTTATCACATACACAGGCATCAAAAGCCATCAGGCAGCTCTAACTGATGTAATATACCATATTCTCACTCTTCCAGCTGTGATTTATTGTCAGAAATCATGGCAAACGTTTTTTTTTTTTAAATACTCAGCACAAAAACTACAATTTAGTTAGAATATATGAACTCAGATATTTCAGCTAATAAAACGCTGATGTCACACATCATGATAAACTTCATATTCTGCTTTATGACAAGTAAAGGACTGCTGGTCGGTCAAGCCGTTTTAATTGCAGTCCAAAACTGATGGTCAAAGCCATGTAATATCTTGTAGAGTCAGAGTCAGAGTCAAGTTTATTATTATTATTATTATTGTACTGACTCCAATAACGCTTTCTAGGGTGAACTCAACTATAACTTGGTATGGAAAGTTTGAAAAATGATCAAATTTTAATGCATCCTAGATTACAACTTGTCACTCTTTAATATGCAGCAGTATTTCATTGAAACAAACCTGAGCAGCAAAACAAGTTTATTACTGTTTTTAAGCCAATTATTAATGAGCTCAACCAGTCATTCCAATTAACAGGCTCATGCCCACCTGCCAAATTAAGCATGCACTGTGAAAAATGTCTGATTACTTAAGCTGTTCCAATAACTGTTGCTCTCGTTACAGTTTATGACTACAGCATTAGTCTTCAGCTCTATTCACATGCACGGTGTGTTTCTGAAATCACAACAGCTTGTGAGCTGCTGGAGAAGCCTGGAGGATGGTAAAACAAACTTTCCTGGAAACCTGAGCCTGCTAAAATGGCACACTGTGCTAACAACATTGGAAAATACAAATGTAATCACAAGCTTGCTCTTGCTTCCAATGTTCTTAATCTCATCATTCACTTATTGTAGATCCTGCTCACTGTTTATCTGCCCCACTGCTTGGCAATAGGGAGATGCTCCAAGTCTTTTGTAACATGAAATGTAATTCTGAACTGCTGCCAGAAGAGCAGATTACTGGATTTGTCTGCTCAAAAGGGCTAGTGACACAGGGACACATGTGGTAAAGGAGGGGGAAAAAACAAAAAACTAAAGCGATCACAAGGTCTAGTTTGCTTTCTGAAAAAATCATCAGTCATCAGTCCTTCCTGCAGATCATTTGGTACAACTGCACAAGGAAGACAAAGTATGGCCATATTAAAAAATAAATAAATACACTTCTCAAATCAATTTTTGACCACAGTTTACACAATTTCTGAAGTTCATCAAAGTCCCACTGGAAAATGACTAATACCTTTGGAAGTAACATAAATAGTACCCACTTAGCCCTAAACAAAGAAGTATCCGTGATGCAACAGTCTTGGTATCTTGGTTATGAGGATTGTGACTTTTGAGCTTGTGAAGAGAAGCTGGCAGAAATTAGGGAGACACATTTTTAAGGGAACAGGACAACAATAGCTATCATGGATGGTGTGTGCATGTGATGGAGAAAAAAAAAAAAAAAACAAGTTTGAAGTGGGACAGAAAGAGAGTTTTTGGTGAGTTAAATCAAAGCAGTATAAGAGAAGAAGAGTCAGGGGATGGGAACCGTGTGAAAGTGTGCCAAGAGTATAAAGCCAGGGGGAAAGTTGGGACTACACAGGCGGTTCAAACCCCCACATTCAAAGACTTTCCAGGCACATTCTTGAAAAATCAAGCGCTACATACAATTACGCAAAAACCGCATGTTGCAAAACATCACAAGTTATTAGACTGGCTCGTCACAGCTGCATGGTGCACATGATGCATGTGTGAAATGTCACAATTCTAACTTTTCTTTGCATGTTAAAAGATTAGATCATGCCTACTGACATTTCAGCTGCAGCTACATGCCCACTGGTTTTACCGTGGTGCCTCATATTCAGATGTCTGAGGTAAGCGTAGAGAAGCAGCTCTCATCAAAACACACAGCTAAAACATTTATTGACCATCATAACGACCATATATCAGCAACAATATGCCTTCAATCATAGTGTTGGCAACACTGAAAATAGAATATCACCTGCGGTGATGGTGAATTTGATCTAAAAATGAGAAATGAGCATGACCAGGCTCGAATTTACACTGGTGTACTTTCTAGACTTCATACTTCAAAAGATATATTACACAAAACTATCCTTCATTGCCAAAGGTATGCCCATGTAAAAACACAGATTACATGTGAAAACGGGCATGCAGCGTGCACACGGAGCAATTCCTGCTCAGTTTGTGGGAAACTGATAAGCCTGCTGCATCGTAACTGATAATTTCACACAAACCATTAGGACAATGACGTCCCTCTGTATGCGTAAATACTGGGCTTAATTTGAATACCTGATAATCAAACATTGCACTTGATAAACAACACAGACGCACCTAAAACTAAATGAAAGCTGTAAAGCTCCCACGCACCCACCTGTGGTACTGTGTCTGAAGGAACTGAAACTCCTCCTTGATGCGGTCCAGAGTTTCTGGGTAGGTCAGTTTCAGCGACTGGGGCGTCCCCGAAGCTGCTGCCGCGGCTGCTGCTGCAGCTGCCACCACTGAGGCAGAGGACCCCGGGGGTGGTTGTAGAGGTGCCTGAGTAGAGAAAAAGAAGAAGAAATCTGATTAGTCATGTGGAACGAAGATTTGTTGCAGTTCCTCGACTGGCCAACAGAGGCAGGCTCCAAAAGTGAGTCAATCTCTATTGACTACTGTGTTAAAATGTTCAACTTTAGAGCAGAAATAAACACATTTACAGCCTGGTTCAAAAAAACGTTTTGATCTCATTCGTTTGATTTCACCTCCATGACAACTCTGAGGGGGGAGGATTTTTTTGTACCATGCCAGGAGAGTTTAAACAAAAGCATTAAACTCCTTTCTAATATGATTGATTGTTAGTCAGCTCAGCCACATGGCTAGCCCCCATCACTTCTTTATCTGTAATAGTCATGCTACCGCGCTTAACAAAGCAACCACCCAGTTGTAAACCCAACTGTCATTTTTAATTTTACCGTTGAGTCAATGTATGAAACAGTACATCTCAATGTAAACCTCTGATGGCAGCTCTGCAGATGTTTTGGTTCGGCTGAAGGTGCTGACAGTAGAGCTAACTTTGATTGACATACGGTGGGCGTGTTTCTGGTCTTCAGAAACCAATGGGTCACGTGACCTAGTGCTTCATCCATTGTTTTATACAGAACATGTTAGTAATCAAGGATCTGCAAGTCCAGGAAAAAAGTATTTTTTGATATCAGCATTAAAAAGGTTTGCCAATAGCTGGTGGCAGGTTTCTGTGGGAAAATTAGTCATTTCACGTGAGAAAGTAGCAACGCAGTTTTAAAATCCAATCACCATCATCAAAAAGGAACTTTGTAAAGCAACCACCAAATGGTAAAAATGCACGAAAACCCGATCTGTGCATATATCCAGCATGTGTATAAAGGCTCTGCATTGCATAGATTGGACCATTTCTTGAAAAAGCCACATGTGAAAACTGGCCAGCAGCCATTAGATAGTAGGTTAGACGGTGTTGAAGAGCATCAGAGCAAAAGGAACTGACTTTATTTGATTGGGCGACTGATTAGGAGAAAAGAAGGAAGAACAAAACAGAGAGTTGAGGAAGTAGGGAGAGGGTGGAGAAACGCAGGCTAAAAACAACCTCATCATCCCTGAAGATCGACCTCATAACCGCTGCATATAGTCTCTCAGGGTCCGTGGCAATTAGGAGCCTACAACCATAGGGGTTATGCTGCACGACAGGCAGACAAAAGGGGGCTCCAAGCTGGCCTAGGAGGGTGGTCGGGGCTGTCCGTCTGTCTGGCGCTCTGTCAAAAATAACAGAGGATAAGCAGACAGTGCTCGGGACAGCCCGTTCACAGGCCTCACGGGGTCATGTAACCAAGATGGTCACATTAAAGTGTTCCAGTATGCTTTGCTCGTAGGAATCCACCGACAGGTTTTGTTGAGGTTCTTTAGAAAATGTATTTATTTTTACTCCCCCCACTCCATTTAAGACCATTTCCATACAAGGTATTTGGTGTGAAGTGATTAAAAGTTAGTACATCCAAAACACTGAATTGTGCACAATATTTCCGAGCATTTTGATATCAGAAACTACACAGATCAGCTTGTAATGTTGACTCCCGTGTGGATTTTAATAGCAGGAATGCCAACTTCTTCGCAGAGCTATAGTCATTTGTTTTTTTAAGAGTATAAAGTGCTGTATTTGGAGTGGACACTCATAATCTAGCAGTTCTTAAATTTCAACAGCCGTTCAGCAAGGGCCAATCCACTATTTATGCCCTGTGGCAATATTTCCCTCCTGAGACTGCTGTGGAAGCATGCAACTCAATTTCTCATATATGCAATCCTGGATTTTCGGCTATATACACACCAACGTGTTTAATTTTAATATGTGAGGCTTTCATTACAGTTCTGTTTGACTTCCATGTTGCTCTAAAAAGTTTGACTCTCAAATGGATTTACTGCAGAGCTTGTTTTAGTTTGAAAATGCTGAAATTGTGGTCTGTGTGTGGACAGGCGTGATATATACTGCGCACATTTGCTTCCTTATTTGCTCAACGCTCATACATACCATAATCTGGCACACCAAATCTAGATTACTTAAGAAAAACTGGTAGAGTCTCATGTCTTGAACCACTACATAATTTGTCAGTTCACAATTCACGTAGAGGAAGTTATTATACATATGTGAGACCTTGTAGGGAAGAATGCAGAGGCTGTCCCATTTCACCTCTATTTGTACCATCCATAAAAAAAATTACAGCATTCCTACAACAGTTTCTGGACAGATGAGATTGTTTAGACCATTTCTAGAAATATACAGAAAAGAGGTGGACACTAGAGTGAATTTATCAAAAAAAATGTAAATAGGAAGGAAGAGGGGAGAAAAGGGAACAAGAGAACCCTAGGAAGGAAAGAAAAATAGGCATTAAAAGATGGGCTGTGGCCTCATTGTTCCTCTCTCTTTCTAACAAGCTGTTCTCAATCTTGCTGCTAGGTCCCCTTTTAGAGCATGGAAGCATGTTTTGTCAGTCACACACACACACACACACACACACACACACACACACACACACACACACACACACACACACACACACACACACACACACACACACACACACACACACACACACACACACACACACACACACACACACACACACACACACACCTCTTCAGAGGGGAGCAGAAAAAGAGAGCACCAAAGCAATTTTAAAGGAAAGTAAAAGAAAGAGGATACTATTCTTTTTATTACCGCCTTTGCTTCATTTTGATTTCAACGTTTTCAAGGTTCCTCTCTTTTTCATTGTGCCTCCAGACGACCAGTGACGGGGGAATCAGCATCTCCCTCCAAAAACAATTGGAGTTCTGACAAAGCAGGGGGACTTATCCATATTGTAATGTTTAAAATAAGAAATATTTAATGGGCTTTTGTATTTTACTGTAAACTTCTGATCATGGCTGTTATAGTGATTCACAACCACATGGATGGGACCCACGTCTAAGGACAGGAAAACACTGATCCTATACTGGCATACATAACTGGTTTCTTAAGTCTTTCCACTTGCCATTAGCCAATGCTATTAGTCTGCTCCACCTTTGACCTGGCAAACAGCTGAGCAGGCTTTAAAGTGAGAGGTCAGACTATTATGCTGACCTAGTGACCTCCGGGGAATGGATCTGAGCAAGAAGCCTCACCTGATAATCCAACAGCAAGTTCCCGCCACCTCCAGCTCCTCCCACCTCAGAAGCAAACAAGAGACGTGCCATTTGCCCTTGAACAAAGCTTACATAGTCGGGAAATCCCCATTACACAATTATAAACCAGGCCTTTCTGCTGTTTGTACAATCGTAAAGTGAAGTTCTGTAAAACTAGACAAGGTTGAAAGCCATGAAGTACAGCTTTTCGCTCGAATATGATCGGAGATCGTTCAATACATTAATGGGGTAGTGTTTATAGAACACAATTTTGTTTTTGATGACAAGTTTGATGTGAAATCCAGCTATGGTGATCATTTTTAATGAAATATGTTTATTTCTGCTAAAGAATTGAACATTTTGACATCAATGGAGCGTAAGAGAGCCCCCAGTGGTCAGTCAATGAACTGCAGCATTTATAAATTGTGCGATGGATTCAACCCAGAGTTTCAAATGCTGGCACTAGCGTCGTAGGGAAGGATCGTCGTCTGGCGTTTATTAGTAGTTTGGCAAACAGAGCGTTGCACTACACCACTTTGTGGTCTTACTAATAAAAAGGAACCATTTAAAACAAAACAGACAGTCACGGATCAAAATGTTTGTTGAATTAACCATCAGATTCCTTATAATTTGACGACTAAAAAAAAAAAAAAAAAAAAAAAAGTCGGTTTGGAACATTGTTACTAAAAAAAAAATAATCTGAAAAACAGCACAGGTTTAAAATCTCTGCAAAAAAGCATATCTTGGTCATATGGATGTGACCAAAATACAAAAGCATAAACAAACCTTTCAACATGGACAAAAAGACAACATAAAATGCAGACATGAGTGGACCATTAACAGCGTGAGCTTCCTTGAATGAAATGGGCCCCGTTTTCATTTGGGATAGCTCTAATTACGCCACAAGCAGAAAACCACAATGACCTCACATCCTTGCTATAAACCCCCACCCTCAAAAGGCACATGTCCAAATACACACACACACACATACACACACACACACACACACACACACACACACACACACACGCCTGTTAGAAGCATTAAGTGGCTGCGTGTAAGATGCAGTTTACCCACAAACATTTACTAGTAAACATGCACCTTATTTCAGTCACAGATCAGTGTAGCACTAAAGTCAATATAGATGACAAGATGCCAGATGTATCTCAATCCTACCATCCACGCTGACCCACACTCATTGTGTACACAGGTCTTTAAAGCAACACAAATACTTATTTCATGTTAAAACATCAGTTTCAATTTCATTCAACGGGAATGTTTGCTGACTTTTTCAACACATTATCCAGTTTTCCCAGTCTTCGATATCTGACATCGGTAAAAACCAACCAGAGTAACTTTTGACTCCCATCCTAGTTGCTTCTTACGACAACTGCGCATCACTAACAGCACATGTCACATCAACAACGATGAGCAATTACAAGATTGTCAAGTGACAGGAGAGTGATGGGACCACTGGGCTGTATACAACCCACATACTCAGCTCTGCTGCTCATCACACACACACACACACACACACACACACACACACACACACACACACACACACACACACACACACACACACACACACACCTTTCCAAGTTTATAAGATTTATTGCCAAGAAGCATTGTTACAACAAAGTAATAATCTACCAGAAACAACTTTTAGATTACATATTATATAATTTTATAATATTGTTATTTATTTATAAAATACACACCAGAGTAGACAGGAGTTGGGTTTTAATTCAGCCTACATCAGGACCAGTTTGACATGATGCTGAGAAGAGAAGCATCAAAGATCACAAAACTGTTTGGAAATGCCAGGGTGGATTAAAAAAAAAAAAAAAAAAGGCATGTTTCATAGCCTATTTAAAGCTGCATCTTTTAGAGCCACGTTGTTGAAGATTTCTTTCCTCCTTTTGCTACAAAATGTCTTTTATTGTAGGGCTTGGGGAAGTAGATATTGCTGAAACCAGCTTCACTATCTACAAACAGATGAATTGAGGTGTCATTACACTCCCCAAGTTAAACTTTTTTTTTTTTTTTAAACTTCTACATCTAAAACAACATTCCACTGTATCTCACCATAAAATGACAATAATGCTTGTTCTTCAGATATCATGCAAGACCTCGCGTTTCGCTGAGCCCACGACAACGGCGAGCTGTTCTTGAGCCATGCGGAGCGAAGCGCCGTACCCACCACATCCAGTCTGGTAGAACCTCATCACCTGGGTGGCAGGGTGCCATTTGACCCTTTCGCCAAGTGACAAATTAAAAACCAACTTAAGCTTTGTGCATACCTTTGGTTTCCAGAGAATTTCACTTGCAAAATGATCTGGACCCAGGCTTGTTGTGACACCGACTACACACTCCACTTTGAGTATTTAACCCACGGCTGCACACTGACATTCCAGTTTAGGTGGTATCATGTTAAAGTACAGCCAAGGCACGGCCAGCTTCACATGTGGCTATTTGCCCGCGGTCATTGCTTTTCTTTATAAACAGTTGATGAATACAACCTTTTGTCACCCATGTTGATGAACAGCAGATCAATAAATCTAAAACGAGAAACAACAATGACTCTTGGCAAGAACCTCTGCTTTTTGTTGTCCCCCTCAGGAATCTGCCATCCCCATCTTATAGAAAGCGCTGCAACAATTTTTTAAAACCCAAAATAGCACTTTACAAAGTCAAGATTCATAATCAGGAGTGATTATTCCGTGCAGAAAATGCTGCTCAGCTGCCAGCATATCTTCTTAGTCCTGGCTTTTCATCCTTAATTTGTCTATATTGTCACGTCAACTTCAGCTACATCCACACTAGTGAGGTTACATTTTAAAAACATGAGGAAAATTATAAAACACTTGGCATCCGCACTACTCTGGCAAGTTGGATCCTCTAAAAACATTAACATTTTGATCCACTGCAGACTCTGTTTCAGTCTGTGCACAGACTAAAAGCCTGTCAAATTCCAAAGCATTTGAAAACAATAACGTAGTTGTACACGAGCATTAATGCAGGTGTACACAACGACACAGAGAAGGAACAGCACGAGCTGCTGACTTTGTTGTCCTTGTTATCAGCTGTTATGCAGCTAAGCTCTGCATTTAATATTAATAGAACTGCCTACATGAGCAGGAGGGCAAGCTGTTACAATAGCAATCAGAAAGAAAAATCATTTCTAGAGCAGCAGGGAGTGTTGTGCGTTTATCGCGGCGTAGTGTGGACCGAGATCTTTCCCGACATGGAGTTGAAAAGCCAATGTGGACACCGACACTGCACGGGAAACAGTAGAATGACAAGACGATTTGAGCTGCCTCCCTTCATATGGCTCAACCCTACCAATTACACTGCTCACCCAAAGACTCGATCGGCAAAGACAACCCCAGCCTTTCCCATCCGACCACCAGTAAAGGTGCAGTGACAGTGACCCAGAATAACCCAGAATAGCATCTCTGTGTGCATCTGTGTGGAGAAGCGATGTAAAAAGTCTCAACACCATGGTTGCTAAAAAAATAAACAAACATACATATCCATTATTCAACGGCAGTTTCTTCAGTTCTTAAAGCAGTCCAGAATGCTGACACGTCACCCACACTTCTCACTCTACCACCTCACATGAAGTTACCACCAGTTGGGGCGCTGATAATCTCTCAACGCTTACGTCATGCGTGTAGCGGAGCTGCAAGTCACCTGTTTTATTAATGACACCCCCATTCCCAAATCCTTCCCTCTCCTGTCTCCTACTTCCTGCAGGCCTCGTTATTCAAATTTCCCTGCTGTCAGCCTACATTAGCAAAGCGCCACGATTTGTCTGTCGGCTGGCTTAATTGCTGCCAGTGCCTTCTTTTATTAGGTAACCCCCTCCGCTCGTTTGTTCCTTCCACAGAGACGCACCCTCACAACAGCTTGTGCAAACCTTCACATCATTTCCCCTCGACCTTTACTTTCTCTCTATAATTCCTGGCAGAGGAAAGCAGGCGAGCTCCTGATCGATCGCCACACTCCTACCACTGGACATCAGTGGTGATAAAGAGCTAAATGCACGCTAGAACCGAGAGACTGCAGTCTTGCTTTATTCGTGCTCTGATCTTGATCACTTAGAAGTCAGTGACAGTGAGTTCCAGCGTCAGCTCACGCTTATACTGCCATTATTTTATGATGTTTACAGGATTGCAACAATGAGATTTTTAACAAAACAATGGCCGTGTTATAAAACACAACTCCTGCATGTCACATGGAAAAAAAAAAAAAAAAAAAAAAATGAATATCATTTAAAATTTGAAAAAGATCTTTAAAACCTGCTCCTGGCACCAGCCCATCCCAGCACCACACAGAGACAACCATGCACACACACACACACACACACACACATAGTCAATTAAAAAAAAAAAAAAAAAAAAGTCCACTCAAACTAACATGCATGCTTTTGGGCCGTGGGAGAAAACCAGAGCGAAAACCCTCGCAAGCATGGAGAGAATATGCAAACTCAACACTGAAAGGCCGCTGCTGCCAGGATTTGCATCAGTAACCTCATTTCTACGAGTACAGCCACAACGACTGTACAGCAGAGCTGAGCAAATAACCAAAATTTAAATCAGAGCTGCAAAATTAAATAATGCAATTAGTAAATGGCAAGGGCTACGACTATACTAAACATCATGCAGCATGTCTAATCAGCATGTCTAAACAAGTCACAACATCCCATTTGTGAGGGTCATCCCAACCGATGAGGTGCACCCCTCTAGTCCCACCGAACAATAAAAAAGGACCATGTCTATACATTTGATTGTCATCTTCAGAGAAATGGCCATCAGTTAATCTAGAAGTGTGGGATACACCAGTCCAAAAGAAAAGCAGATCATCACCTTATGGAAGTATTTTGGATTTCACAAGTACAAGCACAGAACCGCGCTTTTCAAAATATGCAACAATGCAGCTGCGATTACAGGATCCAACACCATGAACCATTAATGATGTGCAAACAAGTACCGGGTGATGTACATAGAATGTAAAAATTTGTGCAAAACTAACGATGTTTCTGCCATGGAACAGACCAGTTGTTTGTATCGGTAGCACTAAATGGAGAAAAATAAATAAAGTCCCGTGGAAGCACAGGAAGAAGATGTCCAGCTCAATTAGCCCGAATGTCTACTAAACTCAGCATCAACATCGAGAAGCCGCCATTCCCACGCCAGTGTATTTTTAAGTTTTTATACAAAATTTAAAAGGAAGAGGGGGAAAAAAGGGTTGAAATGGAGCTAAAATGTTTCAGACCAACTGATGTTACACCACTTGTCACACCATGGACCTCACCGCCGGCTTTCAGCCGAAGAGTTGGTGGCTTTAAGAAATTTGGAGGCATTTTATTTGCCTGGACGACGCACAAATCAAGTGGTACGCACGGACAGATGTACCGAGTCGACTTTCTCCCCATACGTGTCGGGGTAACAGAGATGGTCTGCTCATACTTACACTACGCATTCATAAAATCTCAGAACACTGAGAACATTAGAGAGCACTTTGAAAGCTTCACTGCTCTGTTCTCAACTGAACAGGCCTTTCATTTCCTTCTTTCGTTTCAGGCCTGGGCTTCAAAAACGGACAAAAAAACCCCCAAAAAAAACAACTGATTAAAAAAAAAAAAACTGATGAGACTATGTGTCCAAACTTAGATTAAGTAATATCTTTTAATTTGTATTTTACATATTGTTCAAAACTTATTCTAATTTGTAATAGTATATATTCTTGGTACAATGAACCTTCAATACACAAAAGGAGAAATGCTTTTTGTTTGACTAAAGTCAACAAAAACACATCAATCTTTATTTTCACAACTTTCTACACAAATAAAAAACCTCGCCAATGGTTCTCACTAAATGTTAAAACCTTTAGATTATACAAAACGAACGAACTATGCAAGTTCACTCGTACCCAACAACTACTGGCCTCGGTTAATTTGTTCCTTTTACCCAGACCTCCCCAGCAGCTCGCACACGCCAGAGATCCCTTCATGTTTTTGTCCTTCATTTTCACATATTTAGCCAGTGTTTCTTCACAACTAAAGCCTCTTAAAATTGTTTCCCCAGCATTCAGGATAAAATGGTTGGTAGAGATCTGCTAGTGTTATGACCAACTTTTCAGTGTTTTCCGTCATGTCATAATTCCTTTTGTGTGTACGTGTGTGTGCGCGCGTGCGTGTAGAAATAAAAAGGCGTCAGTTTGTTTACTCAAAGCTCACGCAGTCTCAGTTAAATCAGCACAGTGGGAACAGGGCAGACAATATGATGAAAACAATACTGACTTTGTAGCTTTTTTTGAAGAGTTTCTATTTGCATTTTTGAATTCTCTGGCTGATGATGCTGCGTTTCCAGTGAGATGAACCCATTTTCAGGATTACACCGCTCTGCTGTTAAACGCCCGCCATACGGAACAGTTGTGTCTATGCATCATGCAGACACCACATCCTTCTCGTCCTCACACCAGTGCAGCCACGTCCAAACACGCCTCCTCCCACCATGGCAGAGAACTGAATAACGACACTGGCAAAAACAGGTCAGTTTTAGGGGTCAGTCGGACTTGGGCATAGTTCGGATTCGCCTTTAGACTACCAGCTGTGCCAGCAATATCCTGCAGCACAACTCTGTCCTGTCCACTACTGCTGCTGCTGGTGTCAGGATCGCCCTCAAAAGTCATCTGAGAGCATCCAAGTAGTTCAAGATTATTTTCGATTTTCCATGTGTTGTGTGTGTCATTTTCCCACTAGTTTTGGGATTAAATGAAGGCATGTAATGAGATTCCTGTACGTTTAAGTTATTGTACCATTTGTACATGATGTGCATGTACAAATGTGTGTCCTCTATAACAGTTGCATCCATCTTCCACTTTACAGGAGGGTCAGGAAAGGCAGTTTATTGTAAGAAGCTATAAAGATTACGGTTAAAATTTCCTTCAGGCACATGGCAGATGCAACTACATAGTCTTTGTTTTCAGCATCTGAGGATATGCATCCGATTGTGTAGTGAGAGTAGAATAATCCACGCTCATTAATCTTGGATTTTAAGTTATACGGGCCACATATTTATGTAATATATGGGTCACATCGTTCACACCACTCCAATATCCAGTGATGACAGGTTACTGCCATTCTTGCATTAGAGATTAAGCAGTTTGGCGGGTTGAGTGGCCCTTCACTCAGAGGTGCAAACAAGAGCTGTTGATGGCCAGAGACCCTCTAATGTCGGCTGCTTCGCATGGCACTGTTAAGATCCGCGGAGAGCTGAAATGAAACAGGGCTGCTGGTCTAAACGTTCCACTTAGACCTGCCGCAGTCTGCTACTCTCACCATGGGACGCCTGCCCATACATTAAGATGTGGTTTGGATCTCTCACAGGAACACAGCGAGGAGAGGCTGGATGAGAGGGATTGGGTTTACAGTGCAAACCACAGACCCACAGTCTGCCTCCTGCCTTGCCTTTCCTGCACTCAGCTGTACTAAACACATGGCTTCTGATGCCCTCGTGCTACATGTTACACGTATGGACTCCAAGGATCTCCTGATATGATGAAATATAAGCTAAAATGCAACGCAGTTGTGCAGTCAAGCATTATGCAAACGCGCAAAACAGACAAAAATCAAAGCAACACGCCTTGAGTCCTCACCTGACCGGCTGTATTGAAGTCACACATTTCAAACAAACTTGTGCTTCACCATGTGCTCTGATTTCAGTACACTGGGCACAGTGTCAAAACACCACAGGGGGGGTGGGGTGCAGGGCTGCACGGATGAGGGATGTAGAAGAGGGTTAGGCAAATGAGCAGGTCTTAATTGATACTTTTCACGTTTGGAGGACCAGTGTTTATGTATTTGAGTCCACTCAAAAGCTCTCCATCTAAACTCAAAACAAATTAAGGCCAGCGCAGCATAAATGCGACTCCTTATCCTTGCGTGAAATATATCATCAGTAGCATGCGGATTTATTGTGGATTTTACTCAGATACGTGAATCACACCTTTTCTTTTTTTTTTCTTCCCTTAACAAGCCCTATATGACTCACTTCGCCGGCTCTCGGGCACTTGACGAGGGGCCAAACGAGCACACACCTCTTCATCTGGGTCAACTGCACAGACGTGTGAAGACAGTAGGAGGCTGAAAGTTTCTGACCCCGCGGTGACCAGCAAGGACACCGCAATCAAACACAAAGACGCTTGGCAAAGTTGGACGCTGCTTTCGGGGGCGACTTCCACCAACAAAAATCCCCATGCCACCAAAAGTACAATATATAAAAGATATGAGAAAATGTTGAGAAACGAAAATAAAAAAAAAAACATAAATACACAGACTCCCGTCTACAAAGGGATTCCCGGGAATACATAGTAAGGATGACAAAGACCAACAATTTGGACTCACACTTTCCAGGGAGGCTTAATGAAAGGTTTTGAAACAACCTTGTGTGTTTTATTTTCTCGGTAAGAGATGAGAATCTCTTTAAAATGCGTGGAGGCTTGTTGTGTAGTATTAAGCCGACTTACCGGTGGTCGGTTTTGAGGAAACATTGTAGCCGCCGACTTGCTCGTCTCCCCTGTTTAATTATTTTGTCGTCCGTCTTCTTTCTCCCTTTTCGTCGAGAAATACACGAGCAGCCGATGTGCTATTGTGGCTCTCACAGAGGCATTTGGCCGGGTTTCAGAGATAATGGCACGGCCAGTCTCGACTCGCTCATTCCGTGCTCGAAGCCTCCTTTGTTCTGGGTTTATATCTCCGAGCCCCGCACCGCTCCGCTCCGCGCTCGACGTGGAGAAGTGGAGGACTGGAAGAGGAGAAACACCCGGTCCGAGCAGGGAGCCCCGTCTCTTCCCCGAGTCCTCAACTTCGCTTCCAGCGGCTACTATGTCGCAAATTATCTCCCTACTCGATATATATTTTCGCTTTCGGTAGCATAAAGGAAGAGGAGGAGGAAGAGGAGGGGGGATGCGGTTTGCTTGTGGCTTCGTAGACGGACACACCACCAGTACACTCAATACAGCCGCAGCCTCTTTTGTCTCGCTCGTTGGCCTGCACTCCTTTCACACAACACTCCCAGTCCCTCACTTCTCCCACTCCCACTGCTCTCATCCTCAATGGGACTTTGCATATGAGTGGCTTTCTTTACGCGCGGGGAATCGAAGACTCTGCTTTCAACCACATTATATTTTTCGTATAAAATTAACAGTCTCATCAGGTTTTAGTCATGTTTATCGGCCTAATAAATAAATAAAAATATTCAGATAAAATTGAAATACCGGGAAAATCAAAGAAACATTCGCAGGGCTCCTTGTTAGTGCCGCGCTGTTATTTGGTTCGCCCGCGTACCAGCATGTGGATGCAAGTATATTCGCACAACAGGGACATTTTAATTCTATAAACGGTCCGAAATTTCTTTAAAAAGAAGAGGTTCAGATGAATTGTTCGGTGATTGAATGAAATCTCCACGTGGGGCTAGGCCTCGGCACAGTAAACGCTGGTAAGCATACACCAATGAGCATCCAGAGAACGCACGTGGGGTACAGAACCCGTTTGCTGATTGGTCGATGTAGTCATCACAATGCTCCACACGTCAATCAAACAGAGCTGGAAGAGCGCCGCGAGTTTAACCCTTTCCTGGGAGCGTGTAGTAACTGAGAATGTGAAAAAGAGTTGTGTGGTTGTTTTATCAAGATTCAAAGTTTTCTAGGTATTTTCTCCCCCAAACCTGGCATTCAGAAATATTGCATTTCCTGGAGGTAAAGACAGTTGGTGTTAACACCTGCATTGTCTTTTCCATACGTGACAAATAAAATCATACAGAGAACTATCCAAATATTTTAAAACAGCAATGTCTAACCAAATAAAAGCCCAATATGGTGATAAAAGCGCCATAGTGATGATAATGCGACATTTACGGGGCTATATCTTTAATATGCATGTTGTTGTTACCTTGAACTTCTGGAGAAAGAGTGAGAAATGGTGGAAAAATTGGTATTCTTGTGGCGCGACCCCTTTGGCTGGGCTCATAATTAGAGAAAGAGATATTGAAAAAGCAATTTCTGACTGTAGAAATAACAACCTGCCAGAGGTGGAGTTGGAAAATATAGATGGGTGTGTGAGTGTTTGTGCGAGAATGTGTGTGTATGTGTGTGTGTGTGAGAGAGAGGCAGAAGGGAAGAGAGAGAGGGAGGAGGAAGAGAATAAAGGATGAAGGACGGCAGGGGGGATGCTGAGAGAGACGAGCCAGTGGGAGGGTTAGTAGATTGAACGAGAGCGGGGGAGTGCACAGGGGTGATGGAAAAAAAATGTGTATGTGTGAGCAGCTTGTGTGTGTGTGTGTGTGTGTGTGTGTGTGTGTGTGTGTGTGTGTGTGTTGAGCAGACAAGTGAGGGAATGAAGACGAGGAGAAGGGAAGAACATAGAAGAAGGGAGAGAAAGAGGGGAAGAGGGAGAGAAAGAAGGATTTTATTGCCATTTTTTCCCATGAATTTTAATGCACAGCACCGGTCTCCCTCCAGGATTCTGGGATCACATTTATTAGAAGCAAAAAAAAAGTCATGAGGAATGCAGTGCTTTGCAGTCACAGTGTGTGTGTGTGGTGGTGGCGGCGGGGGTGGGGGGGGTTGTTGCGAGATGGGGAGGCTTGTGGTGCTAGTGTGGGGGGGCATGATAATATAGATGCTAGAAAACGATAAGTGAAGGACACATATTGCTATTGGTAGGTCAGACAAAGGAGTGCAAGAAGTGTATAGTGTGTGCACGTGTGTTTGTGACTAAATACACTACAGCACCCTTCTCTTTCCCCCAGTGGCTCAGCGTAACAGGACATTAAAGTGGTCCAACATAAAGGGAACGAGTACAATTATCCCAAGTCTGCAGGACCCCTTGGTTTTAGTTCAGCCGGTCGGGTAAACAAATGCTACCCACCTCGAAGACCAAAGAGTGGGAAGACCATCAGGAAGAAGCAGTTAACAAAAGCAAAAAAATACACAAAAAAAAAAGATTTTTTAAAATTTATACTGTGGGTAAATTAGTAGCAAACGGAAAATACAGGATGTGCTTTGGATTGACTCGATGGAAACAAGTTCACCTATCTAAAAAAACAAAGCAAACCCAGTACGCCTTCATTCCCGTGTAGCAGTGAAGAATAATTTCAATATCAAACTGCCTGTTTTGTTTTCTAACAGGCAGGCATGATGAGTGCAGTTATTACAATGTGTTACTTGGATCAATACCTTTCATCCACGGTTATCCAAAAAATATATAGAAGAAACTAGAGTTTCTCAGAAATCCAACAAAACAAGCTTCTTGTCATATTATGCGACGGTATGTTCATGTCTTATGAAGAGCTAGATTATTGTTTTAGTTTTAAGTGCAATCAAACCTTTTTTTTTGTTTGTTTGTTTTTAATCATCTACAAGTTACATAACGTCCAAAGTCAGCAGAGCTGTGGAGAGTCACAAATTGACTGTAACTCGTGAATCGTCTGATGGCTTTTGTTGTGAATTAAAGTGAACCGATGAAAGATTTCCACGGGACAGAAACCTGACCACAGACCCTGAAAACAGGGAAATGGCATAATATTCTGGCAGAATGTAGGAAAAACTTAAGAGAAGTGATAGAAAACGTCCCACAATAGAAGAGAATACATCAGACTTCCTCCGACCTCCAACAATGAAACTAAAAGGAACAGATAGGACTGACATAAAAACACAACGAGAAAAATTCCTGCTTTGTCTACAGAAATGTGCATTTTGAAACGTTTCATTTTATCTTATTATAGTTGGACTAAAATGCATCAGCTAAGAGTGCATCTTTTCATCATTTGTTGATTAAAACACCACAAAGAATATGGGACTGCCCCTAAGAACCTTTTGTGGACTGGTGACATTAATTATTATTATAATTTTTTTCCATTTTATCTTCAATACTATGTGAGGACCCTTGATCAGTGAGGGGCTATGTTGGTCAAATGTACCAGTTTGTTGTCGCCATTTCTTTACGAGGGAACACGTATTGTATTCCTTGTAAACTACACAGGTACAGTAGTTCAGCTGCCTCAGGCTCCTCGACCAGGAAAGGCTAAAGTTTCACCGTTCTTCTTTTATTTTCCAGCACCATAACAGAGCTTCACAAAGGGAAGTAAGCTTGATCTCTGTTTCATCGTTTCATTAAACTGGTTCAAATCTAGAGAGAAGAAGGAAATGACAGTTCAAGTTCTTTTTTTTTGCGGGTGCAGTTTAGTGCTACTCCAAAGCTGAGCCCCTTCCTTGAAAAAAAGGTATCTCCTGGGAACAGGGGTGATCACAGAGGAAGGTGCTCTGGCTTGGGTCATAAACCTTTGTGGTATTCCACCTTTTCCCAGCCCCTCAACCTCTCCTCAGTCTCCCCGGTCTCAGCCGGTGCTTTCAGGTTGGGGTTGAGGGCTCCTGCTCGGCATGGGCTTGAGTGACAGAAAGACAAGGCCACACTGTTGTCATGATGGCGCCCCTCCCCTCCCCGTCCCCATCCCCAGCCCCCTCACCCTCCCTAAACCCCTCCCCATCCCTCATCAGACAAGCTGGGTGTCAGCACAGAGACGGCACATTGATTTATTGGTCTCTACTCCTTTGGGATGCCCCAACCCCGCCCCCCCAACCCTCCCAACATCCACACACACACACACACACACACACACACACACACACACACACACACACACACACACACACACACAGACACACGCACACACACACACACACACACACACACACACACAATCCCAGTTCCCCCTCTTCATCCTCTACCCTTCTGTCCTCTCCTGCTGCATGGCCCCTGGGGGCAAAGAAGGTCTAATGACCCACATCAGCAGCCGCTATGCTCACACACATGCACACACATACACACACACACACACACACACACACACACACACACACACACACACACACACACACACACACACACACACACCCTTGTCTACGCCTTGCAGGCAGATACAAATACATACCCTCTGTGAAACACATACGCGCATGTATGCGCGCACAGAACAGGCGCTGACACATTTAGGCCCTCAGGCATGTGCATGCGGAAACCCAGGAATTCCAGTGCAGTGCCGTAACATTGTTATCCCTGCTTAAAAGTCTCCTTCAACCTCTGTATCGTATAACACAACACACTGAACCAATCAATAAAGAGACTTTTCTTTTTCTTTTTTTGACATGTTTCTGTTTGTAAATAGGACAGACATCTTCATCATCATTCTCATCACGATAAGACGTTATAGACTCCAGAGAAGGAATGCACATATCTCGTTTTCACTGGCTTTTTCCTTCTCTTATTTTAATTAAAAAGAACAATGGAGTGACTTGTGCTTCTCTGTTGAAATAGGATCTTCTGACTTTACAAAAATCTGAAAATAACCATGAAATCCCAAATTATGCTCGCAGAGGTAACAATGAAGCAAAAAAAAAAAAAAAAAAGAAGAAGAAACAAACAAACAAACAAAAAGAAAAAACTCTTCTTATGGTGCTGTTTTGAAAAACAGCAAAATAATTTCACAAGGTCAGTATGATGGTTCATATTTAACAGCCACACTTCGGCTTGCTTCTTTTTTAAGTGCCTGGTGTGGAAAGAGCATCTTTTCGAAGGTTAATTCTGAATGCAGGGAGTAGATTCTACGTTGAAGGCAGAGCAGAGTGAAGAGGTTAAATCTGAGCATTGACTTGCAAATGCTACTGACAGCACTCAGCGTGCACTGTCACTCATCTCACACAGAGGAGCGATGCTCTCCTGTGAGAAGTATGAAGCCACTGCTGCGGGTCTCCACTTTACCTGAGTGCCGGCACGCAGGAGAGTGCAGTTCAGGTGTCAATTTACATGTTTATGCACTCATCACGGTTAATGGAGTGCAAGTTTCATGCAAAGGAAGACAAGAGTTCTAACATTTGATCTGTTTCACAAGCAAATTTTGGCTCGAAACCGAGTTCATTTCGCTACCAAACAGGCTTTCTGACATCAAATAACAACAATTCACACATTTATAGATGCCAAACTTTCATTATAAGAGCAACCGTAAGTGATTAAACATTTAATTTAGATTTATACAGACAGCAAACATCTGATGTTGAATAACTGAAAGTTTCATGACTAAAGTTGTTTGTAGATAGGCCTCATGATCAAATCCCAAATATTATAATGTATTAATTGATATTCTTAAGATATTTGTTCTTTTTTTTTTTTTTTTTGCATGAACAATGAGACAAAACGCTAAATTATGCTGCCACCTGCTGTTCAGCAGAAGTAAAGAAGTATCGTTGTCAGCACCGATCGCGCACTAACATACCTGAGGAAGCTTCATATTTGTTTACATGTTTATTGGTGCGAGTGGTTGTAAAGCAGCGTCAGTCCGCATTTCATCGACCCAAGTTTACCTCTAAGGCTGACTCGTTTCCATTAAGGAAGGTTGAAGTTGTTCCCAGCTCAGCTAAACTCACCTAAACGCGGCTGAATCCTGTCACGTGGCTAGTTGGTACCAGCCTGCGGTTCTCCATGTCTACCACAGGGTGTCACTATTACACCACAGTGTGAACCCAGATCGTTGGAAAGAAAGAAATCAGCGATCATAGTAGAATCAAGTAATGCAGTTTATAATGTATAACACTGACATACCTTCAGCTCTACCGCTAACATAAACAATATGTTTGAGGCCAGATTGTTAAAGTTGTACAACATGACTTCTATGATATACTAATTATCGTTTATTGCGGATTTTATATAACAGATCTTTAGTGACCTGTGAGGATGTAAAATAATTTGAATGAATAATATGGCTTAAATTGTATTCACACATAAATTAAAATCCATATTTTTTATCCAGAAGAATTACACATGAATCTCCAAAAGAACCTTATTCATAAATATACTAAAGTTCAGTTTTTGTATTGTTGTATATTTTGCTGCTAACTGTTTTGTAAAAAATAAAAAAAAATAAAAAAAATAAAAAAAGGAAAAACAATCATTTGAATGTAAAACTGTCAATTACACTGAAAATATATAAATATAAATATATAAATACAATGTCAGTGTCTTTTTAAATATGTGTCTTTATAGATCAGTGATTTTTCGAGCACTATTTGGTTTATTTAGTTACTGAAAATCATTTTGTTATTGCTGAGCACCTTTGCCTTAAGCATAGGGACAAGCAAAGTAATGAATACTCCTCAGTGTCAGTGTGTGGCAGTAAGTGGTGTCCTAATGACCTCGTTAAATTTAAAACAATACTAATGTGTGCAAGAGGTGGAGGTGACAAAATTGCATTTTTGGGTGACGCAGGAATCTATTATTGTAAAAAATGTGCCGTGTCTCAAAAAGAGTTGAAAAACACTAGTATAAGTAGTTAATAAAGTTAGTGCAGCATTTTTGTTTTATAGTGAATTAATTAAAGGAAACTGTTTGAGCTTAGAAGAGATCTAAGCTCTCAGTATTCACAGTAATCTTATATCCACCTCAGTTCAACTTAGCGATGTTTATATTGCACCAAATCACAAGAAATATCATCTGGAGGCACTTCAAGAATACAATTCAATTCATTCCAAATTAGTCCAGTTAATTACAAAGCCAATTAAGAAAAGAATTGCTTAGCTAAGGACAGCAACAGATTGCACCAAGGCTATATTATATAAGTGTACACAGCTACTTATTTAGAGACTTTAGAGTACAAATATATCATGAAGTGTCATTAAACTGGCCACTGTTTTGAGTAAATGTGCTGTTCTCTACTTTTTCAGTGGAAAAATATCCTGTTGTTAAAATCTGAGTTCTGTGTAGTTTTTTTTGTTGTTTTCTATGTGATATATTACAAAAAAATGTGGTGTCTCAATGAAACTGCAGTCCTAAACCTTGGAGGCCACACTTTCAACCACATAACTGTATAAGAAGTGCGACTTCCAGCATTCCTCAACTGTACCGTTTTTTTAAGCGAGGTGATCCTAAATGCTAAGGATCACAGAGTGAATTTTTCTGTATAATCTTACTACTTTTCCCCCTTTTTTACTTGTATCATTCCAGCCCTTTTCCCACTGCAGAAGTCTGCAGAACTTTATAAACATGAACCTCTCCTTCTTGGCTGGCAGCGTCTATACTAACATTTTCCCTTCCTTAATTCATTATCCTTCCTTGCGCCGCAGATTTCTGGCGCAGGAATGGCGACTTGTATTTTCCAGGGGAGACAAGCTGGCTGTTGCACAGACCCAGACCTCCCGCTTCCCCTTGTGGTCCCTCTGTTGCTGCTGCAGCTCTGTGAATGACAGCTCTGCTTGAGTCCTGTATCTCGAAGATTAAAGATCTATCCTTTACTCCCTAACTGGAATCCTGACTGGAATCTGCTTTGAGAGTCAGATACTTGTGCGTATGGAAGAAGTAGCCCTCGTTCTGCTTCTGTTCATACCTAATAGATGTGCTAGTCCCAGTACGCCACAGTAGGAGCGTGTACTTGGTGGTGTGATTTAGTAAGGACTCAGACATTTTAGTTTGGGTTCAACAAAAATATCGTTAAAGTGCCTTTCAAGAAGCTTGTTGGCACTTGGAAACGATCACCCCAAGAGTGTACAAACGCTAAGTTAGAGGCTTCTGGCTGTATGCGTTGAGCTCGCAGCGGGGTTAAATCCACTCTCGGGTTACAGTGGGCCTGTATCTGCTCCCAGTCTCCGTAAGATAAAACAAAACTCTGTGCAACCTAAATCTGGATACTCAAACGCCATCCTTGGCTGGTGAGATGGGTGGTCTCTGAGTCAGTCCAAGCTTTACAGTATCCCACTGTCTGCTATGTGTCCTGTGAAAACACATGACCCAGAAGCAGAACAACACCTTTCTGATTTTTGTTCATGTTAATGAATTAGGAGAACCTGGATTCATGTGCACCTACCCTAACAATGACATCATTACGGCCTGTAACAGGAGCTTGGTATGTTTCCCAACAGAGGCCCTGTCACACACACATGGCCTCTAGCGATGTACCGAATGTTTGTTTACCTCTCTATGTGACTGCTATTCCATAGCGGGACACCTTTTCCCCCTAACTAATAAACCTATGGCGACTCACATGACTTGCAGGGTCGGAGGGAATGACATGCAGCAGTACATGCGCCTGCCTGTGTGTGTAAATACATAAATCCTCCTCCGCCGGGGTAACTGGTGGTATTGGTGAGGGTGGCTAGAAGCCAGATATGTTTCTTCTACACTCTTTTCCTGGTCTGCCTGAAAGAAATGTGCCATTCTCCAGTGAGACCTCTGCAGCTGGGCCCCTGAGCACAGAACTACTGTCCAAGACACTTGCAGATGCCAAGAGACTGGAAGGTGGATGCGAGAGAGCTGTAGGTGCCTCCTCAGACGGTTTATGGCCATCGTTGCCACAGCCAAAGCCTTTCCTGCTTCATTAGGTTTTTCTCATTTTTTCTTTCTTTCCAGGAGGTCACATTCAGTGCAAGATACTCTGCAGGCGTTCCCGACAATGACGGATCTCTGGAAATTAAAACTCAGCCTCCCTCGTCAAGGTCGGAAGGGAGTGGCCTTGTAATGGTTGTTGTTGTCATCGCAGTCGCTTTCCTCCCGCTTTATCCTCCAGTGTCTCCCTGTTAGTCCTAACTGATGTAATTAAGTTTCCACAAACTAATCACTGCTGATTAATTATTGCTTCAGAGTCAGTCTCATATAATATTCTTGATTATGAAAGCAATTAAAAAAATCTTACCAGAATCTCAGTGAAAACATGAGACCACAAATAAGCATCACAAATAAGCGTAGATGAATACATGTTTTTATGTTAAAATAATTAGGAAATGGAATTTTAATACAGTCAATTACAAAAAAATGATGTTTCAAGGGTAAACAGCTGCAGGTTAGTGAGCTGGAAACAAATGAAATGAAAATAAATGCCTGATTTAATAAGAAATTAAGAAAATGAATGCAGAACTTTGTTCCAGAGCAAACTTTCTAGTTCAGCTGAAGGTAAAGTCTGTAGATGACAGCACAGTTACTGTGAAAAATGATGATAGTTTATCATAAACAGCAAGTCTGATTGGTCCAAAAAGTCTCTGTCAAAGAAAGTTTCATGTATAAGAACAAAAACTCCTGCAGCAGATGGCGTAACCCTTGCAGAGACTTGATCTCAACTTCGTGAGGTCAGTCTGGGATCTGTCTGGGAATAATTAAGGTCAGAAATCTGCAGAAGAACAGATTTTTTTTTTTTTAAACAATCTTACTGCCAATGGAGAATTGGTACAAACACCAAATAGTGATATGGATAAAATATTTTCACTAATAAGTGTTTTTCTTTATGTTTCTGCATTAAAAAAAAAAGAACATTTCAAATGGGCGCTTTGGTCAAAAGCCATAAAAAAAATGCCCCACTGAAACTCATATTAGATAACAAACACGTTGACCCTCACTTGGTTTCAAAGCAAAAATGCTGAAACTGTGATCATAACGTAATTCCCCCAGCCCACGAGGCTTAGAGCAAGCCCCTCCTAAGATTAAGCCGTGGACTTAATTATGATTATTCATTAATCATATGTGCATGTGCAGGAATGAATGCGTTGTGTGGGACAAAAAGGGGTTAATTAATTGGCTTCTTTTTTTTTTTTTCAAAAGCACCACTTCTGGCTTTGGTGCAAGAAGAGTAGCTACTGTCTATAATAGGAGGAGAAAAACAACAGAAACTAGCTGCTCATTTCTGGAGGCATTTTAATTGCTAGAACACTGTGCCAAGCTAAAAATGTCTCTGCTGGCTTCAAGCATGAGAAAGTAACACAAGCTCCTGTCTGTCATATCCCCGAGTCAATGCTGGAAGAAATAAGGGAATTGTCACTATACTCTGAAATGCTTGATGAAGACACAGGTTGCACTCGATAAAACTAATTGTAATCATGCTTTTTGCAAATCTGCCTCTGATACATCTGAGGGAAACTGTTCTGCTCAGTTCTGCAGGCGATAAAAGAACGTCGCCGGAGATCGGAGATGCAGTCACGGCAGCAGTCGATGAGGTCGCAGAAGCGACTGTTTCTAAGAGTTCTTCCCTTTCATGCACCAGAGAAGTGGTGAAAAGTCCCAGCTCAATGGAGAACACATAACAGAGCCTTCAGTGGTCTTCATTTATCCACTTCTGATCCTGTTTAATTCTCTATAGTTTTCTTATTAGCGTCCTTATTTATCTTCTTATTTTAAGTTCCATGCACTTAATTTCCCTCTTACACAAATCATACAATACTAGTGACTCTCCTCTCCTCTTTTTCCAATTAAAATCTCTTCAGTCAGTTGTATATCATCACAGGGTGGCCAAGCTACTGTAAAACTGAGGGGAAAATAAACAAATCTGGTCCTGAAATTTCAGCTTGAAACCATATAGGGCCATGGTCCACATGGATGTTGACCAAAGTGGGCTGAACGGTTAAGAATATAATGTCGACCACAGCATCAAAACACTGGATAGTGTTTTTTTCTCTTATGCTTTACTGCTTCCAGTTCTGAGGTTTTTCCAAAACCAATCATCTCAAGAGCCACTTCTCACAAAACTCTTGGCCATTCACAGAAATCCATCCCGGTGGAGCTGAGCCATTCATGATTTTGATGGTTTCTAAGGATGATGCTTTTGCTGTTTATATATTCACTGTCGCCTGTAGATTAGATGTGCTTCATAAGTACTAATTCAACTTGTAAAAGCACCATAGTGCAATTGTGGCTGCGAAAATAAACTGGTCCAAGAATGCTGATATAGATTCTGAAGCTTCTTCAATGCAAGGGAACTGGACTTATTTTGGATGTTTTGACTTTCATCCAAAATCCGTCTTCAGGTCTAGCTGTTGGGCCATATCTGCTTGAGCCATTTAAGTCACATCTCATGGACTCACCTGTCTCTCCTGAGGGTCTTTAGGGTCTTTCATCCAGTGTACATTGGTTGTCTGGTCAGCAAGGTGTCTGCTGTGGTCACATCAATCAAGATGTTAATGGTTGTAACACCACCTGGGAAGAAGCTTCAAGGCTGCATTGTGAAACCTGAAGCATCCTCCTCTGTCTTATGCTGGTTTTTCCAGTTTCACTCCTCTAGTCAAACCCTCTTTGTTCTTTGTGCAGACTGTATGCAGTACTGCTCTCAAGGTCTCCGTTATTCTTGAGATGCAGGTGGATTGACCTGACCTGAGCTGCTGACTCCTGTGTTTTGTCATGTATTTGTGGCATTGCTTTGACATGCATACACAATGCATGTCATGAATTCAGGGATTGGGAGGCAGGGGCAATAAAGTCCTTTATCATAAACAAAAAATGCTGTTAAAGCAGGATGACCATAAACAAACTGACAGACAAACCAACGAGTAACTGATCAATGGGCAGAAAGCGGGACACAAGGACTGACAGAAAGACAACCAACTAACAGGAGGAGAATGACAGAGGCGGAGACGTATTTATAGACACAGACAAACAGCAGTTAAGGAGACACAGATGTAGTGAAGGCAGAGCAGACTAAAGGAAGTGATATACCAGGGGGAAACGCTTTCAAAGTAAAACAGGGAATATAGTTAAACACAAAACAGGAGTCCAAAAGCAACAACAACAACAAAACCTGCAAGAACTTTATTAAAATTCCAAGAACATGACACGCAAAGTAGTTTCTGTTTGGTAATTTGTCCTTTGTGTGAACCAGTTTTTGTCTGAGGACGTTGTTCGGTCTGGAGTGCCCTTAGATATTGGGTTAAAGTCGATCGTGCCAAGTGTTCTTTCTGTTTGATGCTGTGATGTTGTTGATTTCACAAGATCAAGATCAGAAGAAGCAGAAGAAGAATTGACCCGTGTTAAGACCCGCCTCCTCAAAGCAAATGAGCCAATGGCTGTTGAGCATTGGTTGCAGAAGGACCTGAACTCATCTCTCATCTGTACCATTCAGCTCCATAGAAAACCACTGGGAGATCCGGAACATTCATCTATTTTATGGAGTTTATTACAACAATATTTTAAAACAATAAGTAAATAAAGAATATTGGTCTATGTGAGTATATTTGTGGTATACCTCTGTGTACCCCTCCTCTCTTGAGCCTACGTCTTGAGAGTTAGGATCTCCGCCCAGCTGCATCCACCTATCAAAACCAGTGGGCTGATGGAGTTCCTCTGAGGAGCCTGGCGCTATGGTCTCCACTTTATTCATCTGTGACCTGTGGAGAGACAGAGAGCTACAGAACGACAGTGCAGTATCTCAGTAAAGTTGTGAGCTCAAAGTTTAGAAACAAGTATAAAAATGTCCAAACCACAGGAGGGCATCCGTCAACTCCAGGTAGATCATTTGTTTAATCTGGCTCATTAGCACCTCAGACAGGTCCGATGTCAGACCACACTTAAATTAATGTCTGAGAAGCAGTTGCCACAGCAACAGCATTTCATGATTTACTGTAATGTTGTTTTTTTTTTTCCCATCAGGCCTCAGGGGTGATGTATCCAGCAATGGTATGTCATGCATCCTTGGAGAAATTGATGACACAGCTGGGCACTTACATTTTGTAAATCACTTCACAGAAGACGCTAAATAGCTAAGTACCCGTGTAAATAAAATAATTAAATGTTTTCCATTCAGCCTTGCTTTGACACAACGTTGAAATATAGCCTCACATACGCACAGCTTTCACAGCTCGCCAGTGAGTAATATTGTTTTAAATGAACGATGACAGTGGTTTTCAATACTGCCGCCAAGGAAACGCCCACAAACGTCCCCAGGGGTCTAGTGTTTATTTCGTTATAAATACATACGTTTATTTTTGTGGTTCGTTCCATTCCCCGGGTCCACCGAGGCTGCAGTGGGAACCTTGATTACCCCTTCCTGAGTCTTCACCACTTGGTTTTCATTATTGTTGTTGCATGAAAAAAAAGAAGCATTTAATGTGCAAGAAAATCATGTCATAAATCAGGAACATGTCAGTATGTTTCCAAGGTAAAATGATAAATCTTAGAGCGGTGCAGGAGAAGTCAAAACCACAAGTTTCCAGTGTTTTACTGTACAAAGAAAACTGGTTCTGCGTCTTTGTACAACTCGTATTACTCTATTCTTTACTCAGTTTGTATCAAAGCAAAAAAAAACCTTTTAATTGTGTTGTTATGATTATCGTTGACAGTCATAATCACACAAAACTTAAAAAAAACCCCATGTGGAACTGGCTTCTTTGAAGTTCATGCTTCTTTGTAAAAATCCTTGTATTTATATTTCAGTGGTGGAACCTTCATTTGCATAAAACTACACCATTAAAACGCTCCATAATTAAAAATACATAAAAGGTTTTTCTTTAGTAGAGCAGAATTATTTCAACATTTTTTTCACACTCACACTTAAAGGTGCAAACATTAGTTTTCTTTTTTCACACAAATAAAGAACATTTTGCTTTCCAAAATTAGGAGATTCTGAAACCGATGATATCAAAGGGGAACATTTCAGAACTCAAAGAACCAAATACACGTTCTGTTTTGACTCAAAACTGCTTTGATTTACATCGTTTTGGTTCCTAATAAAAGTCCCGAACGCCGTCCAACAATAGACCCGCGGTTGTTTTCATTCTTTAACATTAAAGGTTTATGATGCATCCGGAGCAACACAAATGTGGCAGTAATTTTGGAAAAGGCAATTTTTCAGTAGAATTTGTAGAACAAACTGGTATCATTTTTTATTTTTGTTTTAAACAAGGTTTCTGAGCGCAAGATGTTGATCAAATTGGTGTGCCAATTTTATAGAATAAATACATTTATAACTGTCAAAGTGTTGATTTTATGGGGCAAAAAGAAATATTGTGTTACATCTTTCCAATTAAAAATTGCTTCCAATCATATCTGGCAGGACAATACTGTTGAAATGATGCTGCAGTGACAGTTCAATTATCCATAAAACCAGTCACACTGAATAGACTCTCTCAAACAAACTCTTACATTTGAGGGTGGAAAATATCTTTATTTAAAATTCTCTGGTTTGGCCACTATAGAAATGATCTATAGGCTACACAAGATGAACCACAACCACAAGTTGACAGATAAGCAGAATTTCTCATGCATTAAAACCTTAAAGCACGATGACACACATTTAAAAGCTTAGTTTCTACCGAGCTGCAGACGAGTTAAACACAGAGAGACCTCTCAACCACGGCTGAGCCATTATTCTGACTGTGCAAAACAGATGATTCAGATGTTAGAAGCGAGGGCAGCGCACAGTGCCTCACTACAACCAGTTCCAGCTGTTTCATGTTGTGATTAAGTGTTTTAAATGTCTGCAAGCCCCTCAGGCCTATGGTTCATCATGGGATACTGGACGCTCCACCCCCACCTTCAGTCCCCCCGTCTCTTGGAGCCCCGACTCAGCTTCAGGGTCCTTCTGATTACTACCAGGGGAGTTTTTCTCCACCACTCTGTCTCACCCTATTGGTCTCCTAACATATCAGGTTAGTGGTCCCTCTGATCTAATGTCAGTCCTCCAGGGGTCTGAAAAAAAAAAAAAACTGTCCTGGAGACTCATGGCACTAATGATCCATCTATTAACATGAGAGAGAGAGAAGGACCAGACCTATCTTTCAAGAGAGAACAGAGAGGTGTAACAAGTTTCAAATACACAGTCGGGCATGTAACTTGTTTTCATTATTACAACAGCCCTTTAAAAACCGTGCCAAGGCATCTGTCTTTTGTTTGGACCTGGAACTGGATCCTTTTTCGTTGATAAATTCAACAGGCACAAAAGTGAGAAAGCAGGGGCCAAAGAGCAATGTACAGGTGAAATTAGAACTACACTGAAATAAAAACACACAAACATATATGTTTATACACAAACCTTCACGCAAACACATATTTCCTTCAATTATACAAAACTTATGTATCATAGTGTTAGTAGATACAGTATTTGTGGCTCATAGTGGCAAGCAAGGGTGATTGCACAAAAAACATAAATTGAGCTGGCATTTCCAGCCACGTGAAAGTAGATAAACAACTTTAAAATAAATTACACACCACTTTTGTCAATGGTTGTCTTGCCATTCACTTAATATTGGTGAAATAAAACAAACAAACAAAAAACAAGGGAAAAAAAGATATTAAGAAAGAGTCATTTCTTTGCATTTGAATGGCAGTTGTAGTGGTATGAAGCTTTAAGTCCAGCAGAAATGAAAAGCTTTTTTCATAAATACTTTAAACCTCTGCAGTCCATTTTATAACTCATTCTTACCCTCCATAATTACAACTACAGTTTTGAATATTTATTGTTCTGGGTTAATCTGGACCACAACGGACATTTAACATGGACTTTAAATACGTTTCAGGCGAGGTGGCACCGGCCAGAAGAAGGTAAGTGAACTCTGCCAACATGTTAAAAAAAAAAGAAAAAAAAAAAGGAAACTGATAAATGAGTCGTATTATTATGGCATTTAAGAAATGTTTCTGCATTTTTGCTTTAACACGATGGCTATGCTGATATACAGCTCCGTCCCAGCAGCCCTGGATGGTGCATTTTTAGCTCGTGCAACATTCCTCTGGTCTAACGTGTGGCCACTTTAAGGTGCACTAAAATGAAACTAATCTACCAACCGTGTCTCCACCAGCGTTTATAAACATTCATGAATGGAGCAGTTTCACTTCTCTTTAACCACCGCTGACAAAACTGCTTCTTAACATACGACAATTAAAAAAAAACAAAAAACGCTTTACATGCCAACAATAAAATGAAGAACTAACCGAATGTGAAACAGCTGCTATCCTGTCTGATCTCACTGTAAAATCAGCATCCACATCTTCTGGTTCCTGATATCTGCAGGCTCAGGTACGTTTGGGTTGTTACAGTTGCTATCACTCTGTACATATGGCACAAATGTTGCCACTCTCACAAAGAAAAGGGGAGATACTGAGAGGGGAGTCGATTGTTCTACTTTTTCTGCTTCGTAGGGCTATTTTACTAACAAATTAACCACCAGCATTTAATAACAGTGTAATATAGCTTTGTTTCAGGAAGATTTCACTCTTTTGCTTGAAGCAGCTTAAAGAATACATGTTTTGACATCAATGCAAACATATTAGAAACAATAAACTATCCTCTTTCTTATAGGAGAAAAGGAGGTCGTCATGGAGTCTTTGAGAGGGAGCTCAAGCATCTGCCGGTGGTTGTGGCCCCCTCAGTCAGTCCAGTTGAGCTGTGAGTGGTTTATACAGAGGAAAGGAGCTGGGGCCTAGGTGGCTGAGAGCTTCAGACCACATGACTAACTTCCTTTCAAACAGAAACACAATTGGCTGGTTGCAGAAGTCACAAAGGGGCAAATATTTAACAGTTTGTGGACAGGAGGAAGCCTGCAGAGTCAAGACTGCAGAGTCAATCAGGTTATTCCCCAAACTAAACATGGATGACTGCATCACTTTGGTTGTCTCCACCCACCCCCCTTGCATAAGAACCTATCACACAGGTTTGGGGTCTCTGCTAAGATCCAGCCAAGTGTCAGTCACCTTTTACAAAGGCCCGGGATTGTTGCGGTAGCTGTAATGGTTGCTGTGCTCGGTGTCTGCAATCTGCAGGCTCGCTTTCCTCTCCGGCTCCTCGCTATCAGCTGTGTCTGGCTTCGTCCGTGGAGGACGCTTCTTAAAGAAATCTGACACAAAGCGAACCTGCAGGTGGGGAAGGGAACCAGAGGAGGAAAAGGGAGAGCAGACAAGATTATTGGCTGCTTTGGAGATATTTTCCTCACTGAGACTTTAGTGTAAACATGCAAGGGATAAGCAGGACATCGGGACAGGGCTGGAAATCGTGATTACATGTATCTGGAGAGGTCCTTCCACAGCCGTTTACTGACACACAAAGTCTCACCGTAGAGGAACACACAGAGAGCTGGGATAACCCCCGTGGGCCATAAAACACTGCGCCTGGAAGGGTTTCTAATTGCTCACAGCGAAGTGCAGGCCAAAGGTGTAGCTCAGGCCCCAATTAATCATACATGGACACACACATTCATAAAAACACTCCACTATTCCAAAATTTCCACAAGGTGTTTCAACCCAAACAGGGAAGTAGCCAAACAATACAAGCTGGATGAAAGGGAGGAGAATAGACTTATTGGTTGAAAACCTTCCAACTGTGAGTGTGTGGGGCTGAATTAAAACGCCTGTTGCTGCTGGGTTACACTTTACCCACTTCCCCCCTCGCTGTTAGAAATCAAATTTAATCTGTTAGTGATACTCCCTTCAAAGCGGAACAATTGCTGAAGGTCTGTGTCTGTTTTGCTTTGAAGGGAGTATCACTAAGACTAAAATTTCCATTGTAAGTCATTTTTTTCTGGGACTGGGACAACCCTTTACTTTTCCAAATCTTCAAAACCACAAAAATGAAAATTAAAGTTAAGATTTAATTAGGTATAAGACCAGAGCTGCTTCACCACAGATGAAGTGGTAAAATGAGCGTTTCAGGTAACTCAAGACCACAAAGAGTCTTTAAGTAGTATTTGCTGGAAGTGTTGACTGTCCTGTGGAAGAATAGTGTGGGAATCATTAACTACGGCTGTGTTTTCGTTGAAAGATGTTGTCTTGGAGACTTACGTTAAGCACAGCAATGAGCGCTCCCTGCAGCAGCCCCACCAGCACGTCGCTCCAGTGGTGCTTGTAATCAGAGACCCGGGTGTAGCCCACATACACCGCGAAGGCCACCAGGAAGAACTGGATGGTGGGCCGGAGAAGTCTGGCCCACTTTGCCGCGAGTCTCGCCTGCACGTAAAGCTGCGGCGAGGGATGGGATAGAAGGAGTTGAAGAGTGCAAAAAAGGAAAAAAAAAAAAAAAGAAGAAAGATAACGAAGTTGGTTTCTGGGTTGACCTATTTACTCTGACATTATCACCGTATTGATAAAGCTGTGCTGTAAAGCTGCAGGTAAATGTGTCAATCTCCGCTGGCGTCCACGCTAAAATGTCCAACTTTACAGCATCAAATTTACAGGCCAGTTAAAACAAAAAAGCGGCACGGCCACTGGTTAATCGTCACCACTTCAGCTACTTAGCATTTAGCACTGTTTTGACTTCTGGGCTGTTAATAAATACCTAACAGAGCAGCGTCACTCATACTTTAAAGAGAATACATTTTGCTGTGCTGTTAATTGTAGTAACAGACTTCCGTGACTGGCTGTGGGTTGGCCTGGAAGCTTCGGTGGATGAAGTTTAGATAAGCAGGAGGCAGCTTGTGCTAACTTGTGGTAAACCAGCTAAATGACATTAAAATGCAAAGCCCTGTTGAAAATCTTTGCCTGCAGCTCCGCAGGTCCTCCAGCGTGGATCGGCTGAAGGAGACGGGAGCCACGGCGGCTCATTTTAGGACGCTTCCAAGCTGAAGTCTGCTGGCACCAGCAGTACCAACTGTACGCCGGCAGTGGAAGGCCACTCGTCCTTTTTACATCTCTAGAAACATTCAATTCTGATTTCATTTAGGCACTGACACTTGAAACGAAGATGTTTGGACATCTTCATTCATCAAGCTGCTTTAATTAGCATCATATGTTAAGGTGGGCGTGTCCCAGGCTTGCTCGTGCCACCCATCTCCATGACACCATGCAATAAGAGAAAAAACACCGGCTTCAGAAGCACTCTTCAGAGTCTTGAGCCCGGTTTTTCTTGTACAGTCTGTGGGTCAGCCTGGTATCACTCTGGCATACGCTGCAGTTCACAATGTTGAACACTTTTTTTTACAACTGACACAAACTCAAAATCACAGCACAGCTCTTTGTTTGCAGTATTTGCCTGGCACAGCAACACAGACTGGACTACGGACGAGAATGGACACAAGGCGGAGGTACTCTGTCTTTTCTTTAGGCGGAAAAAAGTTGCTTTGCTTGGACCTCGCTGTGCAGCGCTGGTTCCTGGCTTTTAACACAAGACATGAGGCAGAGAGAAATAAACTAGACAGGCCTGAAAGACAGAAAACAACACTTTTCCCCCCCTTATTTTTATAAAAGGCAGCAGAGGCCTCAAGATAATTCCTCTCACTATTCACATTCCTCCTCTGAACCGTTCTCATGTCCATTTATGTCCATTTATGTCCATATACACAAACTGGCTGTTTGGACCTTTTTACCTTCTCAAGAATTATGACATGATTGTAAATCTAAACCCATAAACTTGTCTTGACACAAAGTCCCCAACGTAGGACTGTGATGCCTGACAATCTTACTGCACATAGAGACGTACTGGACATTGACACAGAGTTTAAAAACTCAAGGCTGTACTCACCGCTAGAAAGAGCATGCAGTACATGCCAAACGAGGAGTGACCGGAGTAAAAGGACAATCTGGAGGAGAAGAAGACAGATGTGAGAAATTCCCAAATGATCCCTCCATATCCCAGTGATCCAGTGCGTTTTATGCGTACTGTAGGCGAATTGCAAATTGCCGTTTTGTGCCCTGAGTTAATCATTTGCAATGGCTCAGACAGAGAAATCGCTGGACAAAAATATGATTAAAAAAACCCCGCTTTGATTGGTTCATTCTAGACATGTCAAAACCATTGTATAAAGCATAACATCTTTAACACTAGTATGAATCTATTTATCTACAAATAAATAAATATTCATATACACACACGTGATTCAAGCTGCGTCCAATATTCTGCATCCTACCTCGCCTCTGCCACGTCCTGTGGCTTGCCGGTGCAGTTGATCACCTGCACGTATCCCGTGCAGAACTTCGGTGCGCACGCAGCCATGAAGTGAGGCCTTGGGCGGCCGATTGTGTACTTGGCAAGGTCCGTCAGCGACTGGCTGGCAACTGCTCCGAACAAGAAGGTGCCCACCACCTTGTAGAGTGCAGCGACGTACTGGTTGAAGTCTGAATTCGAGTAAATCCTCTTGCTGTAGACCAGATAAGCTTCTCCGGAAGAAATCTGAGGAGACAATATTTTGTCTCTGTTGTTTTCCGCGATCACAAAAGCAAAACCGAAAAAGCTGATAAAAGCTGACAAAAACTCACAATGATGACAGTGCAGGAGATGGTGACAGCTGCCAGCATGCCTCTGGTGACGGTGTCTGGCTTTATAGGGTACATGATGCTCTCGTCGTCACAGTAAATTTCTCTTTGATATGGCTTGTGCACGATATTCATAATGAGCGAGGGCAGTGCCGCTGGAGTAAGAAAAAAACAAAAACAAGAATTAAAAAGGAGAAGAGTTAGATTAGATGAGATAACTTAATGTACTGAATTTGGAGAGGCTGAGCTCCTGCTAGAAGGAGATTAATGTATTTGGATTCAACCTTAGAGACATATGTGAGATATGTGAGACAGTTGACATTGTGGTAGACTTAAACTAATTCACATCAATATTTATGAGGAAAAAAAAAATGAAGGAGCAACATATTCGTCTATTTTTCTACAGGTTCTCAGACATCACATCAATTCCTACCCTGAGCTGGGAAGGTAAAATATTTCATTGAGAACAGCAAAGCTGTTTGCTGTCTCACTGCACTTTACAAGTGCAAAGAGAAAGATGAAAACAACCCAGAAGGAGAGAGAGAGAAACATTTGGTAGTTCAATGGGAATGCACAGCAAGGTATAACAAAAATAAACATTGGGAAATGGATCTAACATCAGTGCTATAAATATGTAAAACACTCACTCACACAAAATTATGAGTTTATTTACATGGGATTTTCCACAAAAATCCAGCATACAAAACTTTTAAATGATGTGACTGTATCTAAAGACACAGTAGAGGGTTGTGGCTGCGAAGATGATGTCCTTGTATTGTTTGATAAACATCCATTCTCTGGAACACACACACACACTACACACACACACACACACACACACACACACACACACACACACACACACACACACACACACACACACACACACACACACACACACACACACACACACCAAAGAACAAATCTTTTATGAACTGTGGCTAAATTTATATCAAAAGACAAACTGATTCTATGACTGGACACCAAAGAGGGACAGATTTCAGAAATATTCTTTATAAAACTTTGGGCTTCTTGATGCTACTGTTCTGCTTTTGATCATTGCAATCTATTGCAACTGCAGGGAATTGAAGCTGACTTTTGCTCTACTGCCTGTCTGCTACTGTGTCTTCATTTCAAGGCTACAATGGGGAGTTGTTGACTGAGACCGCGGGCAGATCCAAACAGTTTGTGGGAGAAAGAGTTCGTCTTCAAAGACGGGATTCTTCTGACCTTGAGATGTCTGGTGGCAACAACTGTTTGTTCTGTTCCTGAACGTAATATTTTTTTGGCCTATCTGTTCTCTAAATTCTTACTTTTCAGGGATATCGGGTGTTTATTAGAAGAAAGGACAAAATTTGGGTGCCAGTGGGAGTTTATCTTCATTTCCGAAGTTCATTAAGAGCGGTCCGGTGTGAATGATGAACTGACAAACAGCTCTGGTAGGAATGTGTTCTCCACCCTGATATTCGCTACCAAGACAGCCCTGGGACCACTCTGGGAATGCCAAGCAGCTGGATAGTAAATGCAAGAAAAGAAGTACATGAGAAATTCCCTTGCCATAGTTTTTAAATTTCCATATAAATGAGTCCGACTCTTTTCATTTAAAAAAATAAAAAGTAAAAAGGCTGCCATTGACATAATTCCAGGACTTTTATCACGACTGACTGATGAGAGACCACAAGGACTGAGACTGGAAAGTGGAAGATCGATCAAGAGTTGCACCGAGGTGAAGGCTGAGTTTAATTCACAACTGTAAATGAAAAGCAAAAGTTGTGGCTTCTGTGACTTTGCAGTCTTTAGGGGCTGGTTTACTGTTGCTAAACGCCTGCTGCAAGTTCTGTCAGCGTTTGTGAAGATTGGTAACAAGTGCCTGAATGCCGTGGACTTGGTGATCCCTGCCTCCGGGCTTGTTACATAATTATGGGTGTTTTTTCCTTCCATTACATGTTACGCTTTAATACCTCCCTCATTCATGTCATGTGCACTGTCAACAAGATGAAAAATAAATTTGAAAGCAGTTGTGTTGTGGGATGAAGCCTTACGACACTCAGGGAGGAGTTCGCTTATTAAATAAGACCCGACTTTCCTTTTGATCTGAGCGAGAGAGCGCATGTTGAACATTAGAAGTGAACACATAATCAGATTAATGCTAAGTGTGGCCTGTGTAGCAGGAGCAAGAAACAAGCTGTGTCTATTTCGCTGGTAAATCAAAGGCTCCTGATTGTCAGCAGGTCTGCTAGTTTGGAGCTTGACTGTAATTGAGTCTGGCTGGGAAGCAACTCCACAGTGGAGGTCTGCAGCCAGGTTGTCTTGGCTCCAATCCGCACGGTTCCTGCTTAAGTGCTTTGATCATTATGAAAACGAGCTGACCATCTTTGCCTCTGTTTGTATTCAGTGGGATTTTTCGATCTTTCCTCCCAGAACTGGACAGTCCCCAAATCTGCAACCACACGGTCACTTAAACAATTTAATAAATCTGTCCTTTCACAAAGAACATCTTAAAGATATACCAAAACTCTTAGCATATTACTAAAGCCCATCACAACAATGGATTAGATGCATCTCAAGAGATGAAGTTAAGAAAAAAAATAAAAAAATCAAATGACAAAAACAGTGACCACAGCTCAGTAACACCCTGTGTGAGCTCTGTTAGACATCACATAAATCCTGGAGGACGTGAGATGAGCACGGACACTGTTTAGGGACATGCCAACAGGACACATGTTCTTCACAGACACCATGAAGACAAAGAGCCTCATTGGCTGCGTGTGCAGAGAAGGCAGCAGCAAAACACTGTAGAAGCTTTGTGTTGAGAGGAGAATAAACAATAGGGCTCAATAGGATAAAAACAAGACAGCACATGCACTCCAACCTTGGAGGAGCTGGAGCAAGGCGAGACTGAGAAACACAGAAAAACAGAAGATACAGACAACAGTTTACTTCAATTTAACACACTCACCAAAATATCTGCTTACAGTATTTAACAATTAGAATCCAAATGCAAGAGCGTGTCACCAGTGAAACTATGATGTTTGAGATAATATCTGTATTCCTAGACAAAGACGGGAAGACTGTTTCAACAGTTCCAGCGCACAAAGCAAAGCCTGGCATGCAGAAATAACAGAAAAGGTATTAAACCAGTATTTTTTCACTTTGCTGTCCCTTTGGAAACGTCATGTAAACCCGATTAGCCCCAATTCACATCATAATGAAATTCATGTGGAAACACAATATCACTGTCCTTGTCGAACTCGAAAGCAGACAGGGGATAAGAGTACTTCTCACGCCACAGATTCATTGTTGACATCTACACTTGAAATATTCATGCGTTTTTAACTCATTTTGGTGGAATGTTGGAAGCATTTTTAGCGGTTGACAGCTGCCAGGCACATCCTCCAAACATCCCTTTTCTTTGCAACCAGCAGCTGGATGGCAGATTCCCACCAGCCTCCACATCAGGACTGGACCCAGTTTGCACATCTACAAGTGTCAGGAAGTGGTACACTGAGATTAAAAGGCTCACATATTTTCCTCTTAGAACAACCAAATCCTGTTTGCAACCACCACAACACAATGTACAGTCAGTTCTCTTGTATTTAACTAACATCCTGTCTCCGACACCACGGGGGAGCAGCCTGATACGGACCCACTGATGTGGCTTTTGGGTGGCAGCTCCTGCATCTGTATCCTGCTTCCAGCTGGCAAGACTGGAGCAACTTGAAGAAAAAGAAACATAACTCTTTTTTTTTTAAGACAGTCAGTGTGATTTGAATCAAACAGAGCATTTTTCAATCTTGAGAGAACTCTATGACAAGTATTAATGTACGGCAACTACTTCTAAAGTGCTAATATCATATTTTATGTCAATTGGCGATTAAAAATGGATTTAAAATGAATTCAAAATTGTTTTTAAGTCATTAGAAAAGAGCACTGACTTCAGTATGTTAAGAGCTGCGAAGTCTGAAAAGCTTTATTTTAAAAAATGGTAAAAAGTTTTAAAAAGATTTTGCCTGATGTTGATCCAATGACTGATAAAATTAGCAAACCATCTTTATGTAACAATACAGTTTCTTCACTTAAAAGATAATAAATAGCAATAGTTGTGATGAAAATCCATTTGAAAGCTACACTGGGGGAGGTTAGGAATCAAACCACTGGCGTTCTGGTGGGAGAACGACATGCTGCACCCACCTGACTGTCGTCCTTCTCGTTACCTGTACTCGTAACTGTTCGCTTGTTCAACTTCCTGCAAGCTGACAGACAGTGAGACTTAAGACATCTATGGTGCTGCCTTGATTCTCATGTTGTACCTTATGTATTTAAAGAGTCACGTCCGTCACATTTTCCCCTAATCCGATATGTGCTCGCCGGGCTGGTCGTCCTGCGTAATTTCTTGCTGCTCCGTTTTTATCGTCCACTGGACAACCTGCAATTCCTTCGACATGCGGATGAAAATGTTCACTAACTACCTGCTTGCTATGTGCGTGGACGGGAACGAGTGGCCTGACAATCCGAAACGTGCACTTCTCCTACACAGTCTGGGCACCGAAGACAACGTGTACTTTATACACTTAAGGGCGGCTGTACAACTTATGAATCAGCGGCGTCCGCGCTGCGGACGCACTTCAAACCAGCAATAAACGTGCTGGAGCGACACAAGTTCAGAGAATGACTACAGAGACCGCATGAGACTGCTGCTGAGACCGTGGGCGCGCTGGACGAGCTGGCGGCAGCATGTGAGTTTGCTGAATATACAGATGCGATGATACGAGACCAACGCATCCAGCGTGTGTGATGACCACTGCCTCCACAGATAATATCTGCAAGGGACCAACCGGCCACTCTCTTGAAAAGCAGACATACACAGCTCGCAGACAAAAACTTATCCAACTTATCAAATACTTGAGAAACTGTTGTTGCAGACCATAGACTGCATAAAACAATCTACTATCGACACTAGGTCATGTGACCCATGGGTTTCTGAAGAGCCGTTTTGAAGCCTGATTTTTCTTCATGTTACATCGAAGTCGACGGAAAACACGGCCACCGTATGTGAGTCAAAGTTAGCTTTCCCAGCCATACCTGCCATAATATCTACAGCGCTTTTTATTCAATTGATATTGCTGGCGCATTTGAGTCAGCATCCTGGGACTGCCGCTATGCAGGGACACTGACTGATTACTACACCAAGTGGCCAGAGGTCACCTTTACTCCTTCCATGACCACCACAGCGGTCGCCACATTCCTGTCCCCAGCATTCTCCAGGTTTGGCAACCCCACACAACTAACTAGTGATAATTGGACACAATTGACCTCAACTGAGTTCGTAGCAATCGTAGTAGTTAGAGACATCAAGCACAGGAAGGTGTCACTATATCTTCAAGTAAATGGAGCCATAGAGCGCTGGAACCTTCATTCTTAAAGAAACACTCATAAATGCAAATCTTTTATACAGAACTTCTTTCTCACCTATCAGGCCACTCCACATGGGACCACAGAAGCGTCACCATATGAACTCATGTTCATCAGAAAGATGCGCACAAAAGTTGACGGTGGTCCAGCAAGTACTCCCCCACTGCTACCAGAGAAGCAGCTACATGCTTGTGTATCAGAATCCTACACAGATGTTAAGAGAGGTGCACGAGTGCCAAAAATCAGAGCGAGAAGTCCGGTCAGAGTGAGGAAACCCATCCACGTGAAAAGGGACATTCAAAGTCTCATCCCCCTGCCAGAGTGATGAGGAAATCTGGTGAAGGTTCCTATGTGCTGGAGGATGGATGTACATAGAATGCTCCTCAACTTTCTCCGGTTCTGGAGAGCACATTGGACATCATCAAAGGCGCTGCTCCTGTCACTGAGCCAGAGCCTGCACAACCACTGGTCAATAAGATCCCCAAACTCACAAGGGTCAGAAAGAAGCCTGCTTGGCTTAACGATGATGAACATTGATCATTTCTCATCACAAGGGGAAATGAAATGTTGAGAATTTTCATTACAGGACCAGTAAGCTTCTTAAACAAGGGGGACATATTCAAGTGCTACTTCCCAACGTTAGGTGGCGCTGTGCTCCACTAACCGCAGTTTGTTCTGTGTTATTATGTTATGAACATGAGAAAGAACGTGAAATGGTGACGTTCACGTCTCTCACTCATTGCAATAAGCAGTACTGCTGCCTATATGAGCCAAAACAAGTGTTAAAAGTGAATCGCATCGCATTCTCAGTAGTACTTAATTAAAATCCACAGAGGAGCCTCTTAGTGCCAACTTTGCCAAATGATAAAATCATCCCCATTTTACACACACTTCTGTAAATATTTGTCTTACACTAATTAAACAATGTTCACATTCCTAAAATCATTAAAGATGTACACGTTCAGGAAAGCAGGGGGGTAATTATACGGCATGTCAAACACTTTAAAATATTATTTTAATAACTGAAATGCAAGAATCTGCACTATCAGACATGACAAGAAACATGGTTCGAATAGTTCAGGCCAGAATCCGTGTTTGTCGTCTTTAAAGATGAAAAGGGTCATGCTCCGTGGAATGTTTCAAAATATACTAAACTACAAATTAAAGACTTGCTTGAACTGGCGCTAATTAAACAAGTCCACACTGCAAAAACTCATTTTTAGGGAAGTAAAAAAGTCTTGTTGCAAGAAACGTACAAGACTGTTGTAGGCAACTTTGATAGTTAGATAGTTATAAGAATGCTGGTCAAGAAAAATGTTCTTATCCATTTGGCAGACTTTTTTGCAATCGTGCTTAATCGTGCATCACATGCACATTTTAATTAACTTGTCCCTAAAGCTGGATGTGTCATATGGATACACTGATACATTCTGACTCATTCTTTTAGAAACTGTTAAATTATTTCAATATATAATAAACACGTACACCATGTATACCATGTCAGGCATTAAAAGGTTAATAAGCCCTGGTGGATATTACCTTAAACCATCGGAAGGACAGTTTTTACACCCTGCAGTCACATGTTATTGTTACTTGAAACATTTACCAGAGAAGGCTTATTTTTCACAGTGAGGCAGAAGAAGGACAAAAGGGAAAAGCTTCCAAGATAAGAACCAGCAGCAACCTTTTCTAACCCAAAAAGCTTACAAAAAGGGAAAACAGGTTTGAAATATACAGCATATCTACTTAGTAAGTCAGATGCTGTTTCCCTTTCTTGTACGCAGCCAAACACAGATTTGACCACACACTTTATGATCTGAGTGAAGTCAGAGCATCTGGCCTTAAAAGACCCTCGCCTGACTTGTAAAAAAAAAAAAAAAACCATTCATTTTTCATTTCAGTGTTTATACGTGAATCAAAAAATGTAAAACAGTGTGGACTGTTGTTAGGACAGGATGAATGCACGACCCTGATGCATGTGTGCATGTGTGTGTGTGATGACCACTGCCTCCACAGATAATATCTGCAAGGAACAAACCGGCCACTCTCTTGAAAAGCAGACATACACAGCTCGCAGACAAAAATAGGCCCACCGGCACACAAAATAGGCCTTCAGAATACCACAAGACAATCCCACAACCCAAACTGACATGGCTCAGGAGCTGCCTTCTTTTAAAGACCAAGTGTCTGTAACTCAGGCTAAACTCAGACATCTATAACGTTGTTTTTTTGGGGTTTTTTTTTTTTTCAGCCCAGAAAACTCAAAAGGAAAAAAAAAGTACAAACATGGAAGCACAGAGGGTGGAGGTTGGGATACGAAAGCCTTCTTGACACCTGCTTTTATGGGCTCAGGGAGGAAAACGCTGACTGACTGGAATGTGACCAGAAACCTAATCTCCAGCTGCCAGTCAGAAAACTTTATTAGGGGCCCGTTTGAAGTGGAAGGATGCCGTCTTTCTGTCTCAGTTTTAGGAAAGCTTCGGTTTTAACTTTGCAAATCTTAAGGCTTCTCATTTACCTGGCTGGAAAATGAGCGTTCTCAGAGGCACCTCAGTGTCTCCCCAAACTGAAGTGAGCATCAGAGCAACATAAAACTAGAGCGGGAGCGACTAAAAGTAACTGTGTGAGGAGACAAGCTGAAGAAAACGGTCAGACGAGTCTCACGGAAGATTCTAGCAGTGATTGAAACCACACCAACAAAGATTCCACCGGGAGAACGGGGGGCACTTTCTTCTTCCGGCTTTCCAATAATGCCGATTCACATCTTCCATTCAGTTTGTTTTCTCAAGTCATTTTTCTCAAGTCATTTTCAAGTAATTTACACTTCTGTCTGAAGCCTTCATCTTTCTGTCTGTCACTCGCCATCGCAACATCCTCTTATACACTCCTCCCTTTGTTGTAAATATACAGTGGAGCCCTCACTGGGTGCTGCTTTATTTAGCTGACAGATGTGCAATTATGCTGGACCATTTGGACCACAATCGCACCGAGCTGGGCGGGGATACAGGGCTTGTCATATCCTCTTTCTGTCTCTCTCTGTTTGGCCTTTTCTCCGACTTGTCCAATCTCCTGGCCTCTTTCACATGTCCTTTTGGCCACCTCGCTCCATTTTCCACAACAGAAAGGCTGACACCTTGAAGCAAGCCACCACGTTCATGTGGAAGTGGCTGCCGCGGTTTACTGCAGACTCGACCTTCTCTGACATGAGTTGCTGCACCTGCAGAACCACATGTAGGGTCAACGGCTTTTCTGCAATTTGAAAAACATACAGTCTGGGTTTTCATTATGCCTACTTTCAAAGTGTGGAAAGTGTGTGTGTGTGAGATGGTTGTTCTCATGCCCCTGGACTGCCCTGCTTGGTCTAAGACTTTCCTTCAGGGTCACAGCTGGAACATTTGCCTCTCCAGCTAATTTCACCCACTCTCGTTTCCTGCCTTTTCAGCGTGAAGGTCACTCAGCGAGTTTCCTCTTTCTGTTTTTGGTTCTTTCTTTTCAGTTGATCTGGTCTTTCTGGTAGCTCCCCTTTTTATTTTGTTTCACCATCTCGTCTGCATCCCTCTAAAGTAAGTTAATCCCGCTTCGTTCGTCCCTTCGTCTCACACTGTAGACGGATGACATTGTTACCACGTTTTCTCCCTTTCTTTTGTTTCTTCCCTGCCATTGAAACAGGGTTTCTATCATGTCTGGTTGATATTACAGATCTTTAAAAGAGAGCATGTTACCTAACATCTACACTCTCCCTCTTTCTGACTGTCTCACCCCAAGCCGGACTGACTAATGTGGAAGGTATGTGCTGAGCCTACAACCTCTGCTGGCGTTAGCCTCTGGAATTCCAATTCACACGAGGAACGCCCAACACCAAATCCTGCTGCTGAGGCCCATTCTTTATTTTTAATCCCACTGTTTCACTCCGTTCATCATTTACGCGTGCTTAGCTTCAAGCAGAGCAGAAGGAGACGGGGTGGTGGGCGAGCTGCTAAATCTGGGTCCACAATCAAAGAGTTTTTTTTTCCTTTCCCCCCCCCCCCCGGTTTTGGAGGAGATCAAAGACGTACAGGCCACACAGGTTTACACCTAAACCAGAGACGTCTGAGGGAGAAGTTAAAAGCCAGTCAGTCACTACAACTTTAAAGAGCAGTTCACTAAATATACTGTAGACTCTAGCTGTGTTTTTTCAAACTCGTAATCATCTTATTACGTACATACATATACATATATATATGTGTATATATATATATATTTTTTTTTCACAGTGGCCTTATTTGTTTGCAAATGTACACTGCATCAATATGTGTATGTGTTTTCTTATTTTTGTTCTCAAACTCTTCATAAAATACATTACTCTGTATAATTACTGTCAGTATATACATCAAAGTTTGCTGTAATCGTCTACGCAGTGCTTTTTTATGGACATGTCCCTTCTAGCTCGTAGAATAGTCTTCTCTTCCTTTTCTTATTTCTTCTTGTACATTTCTTTTCTTTTTCAGAGTTAGAGACAGGAAAACAGCAGCACAATGGATTAGTGGTTAGCACTGTTGCCTCACAGCAAGAAGGTTCCTGGTTCGATTCCCGGTCCGGTGGGTCTTTCTGTGTGGAGTTTGCATGTTCTCCCCGTGCTTGCGTGGGTTCCCTCCGGGTACTCCGGCTTCCCCCCGCAGTCCAAAAATATGCATGAGGTTAATTAATCATTCTAAATTGCCCGTAGGTGTGAATGTGAGCGTGCATGTTTGTCTGTCTTTGTATGTGGCCCTGCGATGGACTTGCGACCTGTCCAGGGTGGACCCCTATGCGTCGGGATAGGCTCTGACAGACCCCAGTGACCCGGAGACGGATTAAGCGGGTATAGATAATGGATGGATGGAGACAGGAAAATGTTTATTACATAATGTAATAGTCATAAAATAGTACTGGCTCTGTATGAACCTCAGTTTTCAGTTCTATTGGATGCAAAATCTCCCTGGGAAAATTACTGGCTCGATTTCAGCAAAAAGGGAGAATGTTTCCCAACGAAAGAGGAGGTACGTAACACTTCTGTTTGCCTCAGCAAATGCCCCCAGGTGCATCTGTGTACAGGTGAACCGGCATTGATCTACTAAGAAAAACAGTAAGAACCCTTTTGATGGAGAAACCAAAGAAGACAAAGAGTAAGACTGATTAAAAACAAGACAAAAGGAAAGCAAACCTCTATTGGGCATTCATTTCACAGAGAGACTAGAGGGTTTAAAACCAACTAAATGTTGGTGGTATTGATTCTAATACTTCACATGAACAAGTACAAGTCTCTAATGTGTTTCTGTGTCTAAAAAACCCTTCAAAGATAAAGATTAAGAGCACAACATACAACTCAGCAGGACACAAATACTGTCTAGGTACCTTATTCATTTATTTATTTTAAATAACCATTTAACTAAGACCTTCAACTCAGTGAGAAAATATTTTCCATGTTCAAAAATCAGTTGAGGGAAAAACTTTCCCACAGAATTCCTACTACTGTTTGCAACCACATGCTGCTTCCAGTTAAGACATTAATGCAGGTTCAGAGGATCGTCCACGTTGCCCCCGTCACGTTGCCTGTTCGATACTCTTCAGTAGGGCCTTCATCACGCCTCGCAGTGCCGTGTGAAACACGCAGAGACGAAATGGTGTGACTTTTCTTTTCGCTCCTCTGTGTTGACATGGGACGTAGTAACAGCGGTGTTACAACTGCTCTAACAACATGCAGGGCAATGGGTCCAGAGGACCAGTGTTGAAGAACACCGACGAAGAGGAGTCACCATCTGCTGAGGCCGACCGGGTTGGATCCCTCCTGGATCCCGCCAACAAGGGGTGCAAAACTGTAATCTATGTTAACTCAGAGCTGACCGGAGACACTAGGGACTTGTTGCTGGTCACGGACAGCAAAGATGAGGAAAACGGGTGGAAATAGTCAACCTTAGTGGGATCAGTGTGAATGCACAACTGGAGAGCAGAGGCGGAATAAAGAGGGGACTTCCAGCGCGTCTTTATACCGCGATCTCTGTGAGAACGTGGCTTTAATGTGGTAACTGTCAAAATAAAGGTTATTCACAATCTTTAAACTATGACTGATTATGGTTTAAGCTAACCACTTTTAAATCACAAGATTTATTAAGTCATTTGCAAATATGCCTCTAAAATAAATACAAAAACAGCCATTGCAAATAAATAACAAGAATGGCTCATTTTTCTCAGTTCGTTTGTTTGTTGAAAGGGATTCGGTTTCCATGACATGGCTCTCCAGAGGGAAACTATTCCCATCACAAATGTTCGCTGCTCTTCTCTGGGAACTCAGGACAAGCTGTCTTCCCAATAAAACCACATGAGGGGCCCAGCTCCCAGGAGACGATCCAGGACGGCTCTACCGAGAGGCTCGGGCCAACAATCACAACACTTACACCAATAACAGTCGAGTGAGAAGGGAAAGGTATTTTACTGTTTAGGGAGAAAACTGCTGTTTCAGGTAAAGTGCCAATCTCTATAGTCCTGAGGGGTAATCAGAAACCCCAACGTCTAGATATCAAAGTCTTACACAGAGGAGGAAACAAACAAAACCAGAGCATCGATGTCCTATCATCGATGCAACGCCGCGTCTCTATGTCCATAATGTGTATTAGATCACGGGGAAAAAAATGAAGCCAGTTTGTTACAATCTACATGACAGCACAACAAAGATTTACACATTGAATAATAAGGGTGTGTGTGCATGTGCTGCAACGATGACTTGCCTCGAGGCCATTTAGTTTCACTCAGTGGTGAACTCTTCACATTACTCATGACATGCAGTTAAAATCCATTCACCTCACCTGCTGCAGCACCTGAGTCATGCAGCAATCAGAGCTGCAGGCTGTACTTATGTGTAAGAGCTGTGGGCAGGGAGGGGTTAAACCCTGGTCTCTCCGCTCTGTGATCTGGGCCCACACCCACCGTCTATTTGTGCTGAGTGTAGACTTACACAGACAGGGGAAGCGAATGGGAAGGAAGGTAGGCTGAAGAAAGAAGAGTAAGGGGAACAAAAGAAGAAAAGCGCTCGCAGCGATCAACAGTTTTAAGACAAAGACAGATATACGGACAGCAAAAACAACGCAAAAAGATGTACTTCACAACAAAACGAGACAGAAACCATAAATTATAATACATCACACCTTTGTGGAAGAAATAGACTTCCCTGTATTTCACATAGGATTTATCTATTAACCCGTTTGTGCGTACAGTATCATAAGAAACAGAGGTTGGTACATCGGGTGATGTGATGTCAACAGTTGTTAGTTTGACCTGGGCAAGGTAGGGTGTGACGCCAAAGAAATCACTGTCTTACTGTGTATCACTGTGTTGTAATTTGTCCTTTGGCTTTACAAACAAAAGGAAAAGAGGAGGAAGTGTCGGTACAAAAGGTAACACTGATAGTATAGAGATTAATACTTAAAGTCTCTTCAATCGGAAAAAAGAAAAGAAACGTAAATGGTTACAAAATGCAGACAGAGCCCACCTGAAAACACTATACTGTTTGCACTAACGGTCGGCATGATTACAAGCTCTATTATGGTGTTATTACATGGCTGAGGCAACCTCACATAAGCTTGGGGTTGACTTGATGATTATTTGGGTGAGTGACGTGGGTGGCAAGAGAGGAAAAAGAGAAGGAAAAAGGAGGAAAAAGCGTGGGATGCTGTCATCCAGACCTGATGGACCAGCCCAACCTAGACTTTAATCCCAGACTCATGCCGGCCAAGTGTCTGGATGTTTCCTCGGATGGGGGGTGGAGGTGGGGGGGTGTAACCTCTAAGCTTTCTGGAAAGCTGAGTGTTACAGAATATCATCCCTATCTCCATCCATCTTCTAACCTCAACGCTATCACAAGTGCAGACACAACAAGGGCTAAACATAGAGAGAAAAAACCCTCAAAAAAGCAGAACTTTGCCCAACACACGTCTGTCACAGGCTTGTGGCATTAACACAGAAAACCCATGTTCCACCACAGTGGTACATTTCACATGCGCACTTTATCCCTGTGGCTGTGTCTGGAAACGACCTCTCTTGAGGGAGCTGCCGACGACTTCCCACGTTTGTTGTCATTCGAATATTTTTCCAGGGCATATTGTTATCTCTCTGGGGGACCACAGGTGTTGTGTAAACAGAAAACAGTGATTTATTTACAGTATGCATTTCTGCCATTCATTACTGAGCCACACAGTTCTAATAATTTCATAACAATTCGACCGATTAAAATACTCTGAGTTATTATACTAAAAATAAGAGAAAGTATCTACAGTAGTCTATCATCTGACAGCTCACTGTAGTAGCATTTTCAGTATTTTGTAATTATTTTTCATCTTGTTGAACCTGTCATAGCTTCTTCAGGGCTTAGTTGAGTCATTCCTATTCCTGTGGAAGTCAGTGTGAGTATCCTTGGGATTAAAAACCACTTAAGTGTCTTTACAGTTGTTTTGATTCACTTTTAGTCTGTTTGAAAGTCATGTTTAATCCTTTTGACTTCCTTGTGTTGTGTTGTTTTTCTGGTAAACTGACAGGTGATGAATACTACAGATGACCCAAATCTCTAAGACAGGAACTTTCAGTTTAGGACTTTTTTCCATTTTAAAATATCATTTTCAATTTAATTTAAACGATTTTATTTTATTTTTTTTTACTCTTAGGAAGCACCTGTTACCTATTGCGATCTCCTCGCCCTGTTTAGACCGGTTGACAGCGGAGAATCAGTTGCAACACTATGTCACACATCACCAACGAGGCAACAAGCTGACAGAGCTACAGTGGGAATTATAGCAGATCCAAGAAGAGAGAGATCCAAGAAAGTAATGATGTAAGAGAAAATAACTAAGAAGATTAAACTGTAATCTGTGATCGCACCGTTGAAGTGATTCAACCTCTGTGCCTATAGAGGGCCCCACTGAGCTAAAACAGACAAACGTTCCTTTCTGCTGCCTTATGCCGCGTTTTTCCCAGATAGCAGAAGTATTTGGGCCTAATTTTGGCTACCCGGCACGTATAGCTCAGTTATGCCACTGGCAAGTGTTATATGGGTCAGGTGCGTCTGAAAGTTCACAAACTTTTGGCTGAAAGCTCGTGAACTCAAGTCCAAGTTTTGGCACGTGTTATATGGGCCAGATATGGCTCAGATGTCATAAGATAATTTTGACATGGGACATATCAATTGCGCTGAGGGTCAGACGTGGAACCAAAAAAATAATGAAAATAAAGAATTAGGTCATGTCTGGTAGATATGTGACCAAATTTAGACAGCCGCACACACCTTGAGTCAATGCCTTCAGTCAAAACCAAATGTGAACCAAAGAAAGCTGTGGATATGGACCACATAAGGGCCAAATGTTCTTTGCTATTTGGGAAGTTAACCATTAAATATGTGGACAAATGACTGCATATTGACCACTTTTATACTTTTACATACTGTCTGCTCCATATTTCTACTCAGTCAATTTAAAACTCTGACAACAGCATGCATTAAAACTGAGTTTTGTCATCATCCTGCGGGCTCCTTCACTGAGGATAACCTCCATAGCTTCTCCAGCAATAGGAAAAATAAAATCTACTTTGGTTCTGTGAAAAAAAATGACTTCTGCCTTAAGTTATTCACAAAACAACCGCCTCTGGAGCCCAAGTGGAAGTCAAATGTGGACAAATGCGGTGTATGTGGCAAGAGGAAGCATTTTTCCCTGGATTCCTGGCAGACAAAATATTGTAAATGAGGAATATGCAGGGCGCACACATGCATATCATATTTCCATAAACAAACATTCAGCTTCCCGAGGCTCTGCAAAGTCCTGCAAAGTTTTTTTGCTGAAGAACTACAGGCTGGAGCCTGCAGCATGTGAATAAAACCAAATCGGTTGGTAGACAAGATGATGATGCAAGGTGTTTAAGTCACATTTACATTAAGAAAGAAAAAAGGAATGACATGCTGCTCTTGTATCTGTACGATCTCTCTAGATCATTCTTAGTCTGATTAAAATCAGTGTCACTTCAGTGTGCAAATAAAGAATAACAGTTCCCATTATTGTTGTTATGAGTGCAAAAGACAAACACAGAATTACTGGAAAGACTCTGCTGTCAGCGGAAAGATGTGAGCGCAGTATTTGCTGACAACCCCGACAAAAGAAGCTGGAAACGTTTGGTGTCCAGAACTTACCAACGATGACGCACAGCACATCCACCAAGACGTACAGCTTCTTCTTCTTCATATTCTTCATTTTCTTTTCGTTCATTACTTTAAATCGGAGACAAACGAAGTAAACAAATCTACTTTTTGAAGAGGGTAAACAAACCCATCTGCGTTCGCGCACGTTAAGAATAAAAGCACGGGCTATAAACTGGTAACCTGCACAGCGAGTTCTTCCGGGATCCTCTTTTCTACCTGTGCTGGCATTGACAGCAGGGATGTATGACCTTCCCAAAACTTCGGGGTATTAAAACTAGCGCTTCAGTAGTCCGGCGCCCCGTAACGCGTATCGCCACCCTGTGCGCCAAAACCCAAGACTGCAGAGATCCTGCGATCTCACAGCGCCCGAGCCTCCAGGAGAGTCCAGTTTAAGCGCTTCTCTGCGCTCACACCACCACGCCGTCCCTGGTCCCTCCTCCTGACCAACTTCCTTATGAGGCTCCACTTTGACTTTCTTATCACAGCTGGCTGTGACGCGCACAGGCGTCCAAAGAGCGACGTTCAACCCATCATCGCAATGGTTTGTTTCATTTTTCTCTCCCTGTACTGAAGAATCATCGGGTTTGAAGTCTTTGGAGTGGACCTCATGCCCAGTGCGCGCGAAAGCAGTAAAATTAACTAAAAGGGCACGTTTAGTAGAAAGTTAACGGGTATTGAGGTCGCGGCTCAAAAACTGAATACTCAGATTTGCTTTCACTTATATAATCACGGTACTAATAAAACGACCGTAGTCTCGTCACTGAAAGACCCACACAAGATAAACTTAATGCTGGTGTGTCTTTTAAAGGTGACATCCAACACTGCTGAGCTTCGGTCGAAAGAACACTACAGAGATACACACCCGCAGTCTTCACCATGTCTTTACATCTCCGTTTAAAGCAGGCACTTTTAGGGGTTGGAGTGAGCTACATCATGACACTGGTCTGTCAGTAAAATGAAAATAAAGAAAAACCTGTTCTCTTTAAAATACGAATGATCGTGTTTTCCTCAAGTCTTCATATATAGCTCAGATCAAAAGTCAATGATGAGTGCTAAGTGGCAAAAGTGATGAAAGCAAGCCACTGGCTTTGCTGGTTGTCTGTCAACCCCCCCCCCCCCCCCCCCCCCCCCCTCCTCACACATACATTTAGTGCTTTCTATAATTTTACCTGATGTAGCACAAAAAAAGAGTTCGTATACAGTTGTCAGAAATCTAGCGATTGAGATCTAAGCCTTTTTTTTTTTAAATTGAAAAGGCTTTAAATTTTATTTTTTTTGCTGCAAATTTGGATTTTTGATCATCCAGACTGACGCTCTTTTGCACCCTAGTGGTCAGTTGCTGAACTGCACCCTTTCCTACCCCTAGGTATTGGTTACAACTTTACTACTATGCAGAATGAAGCTACGCTGGGTAGCGACAAACATGAGGTAGCTGAATATCAGGGTCTGTGATGTCACAGTATCCCGCAAAGATGAACTGCTCCCTGAAGGGCGTATTTTCATACTCATACCAAACAAAACAAAATAACAAGGCTGTGTTATGTCAAGGTTTTTGATGTGCGGATCATTTCATCCATCCATTATCTATACCCGCTTTATCCGTTTCCGGGTCACGGGGGTCTGTCGGAGCCTATCCCGACGCATATCAGACGAAAGGCAGGGGTCCACCCTGGACAGGTCGCCAGTCTATCCAGGGCCACATACAAACCACCAGTCACACTCACATTCACACCTACGGGAAATTTTGAATAATCAATCAACCTAGTATGCATGTTTTTGGACTGTGGGAGGAAGCCGGAGTACCCGGAGGGAACCCACGCAAGCACGGGGAGAACATGCAAACTCCACACAGAAAGACGCACCGGGCTGGGAACCGAACCAGGAACCTTCTTGCTGTGAGGAAACAGTGCTAACCACTAAGCCACCGTGCTGCCCACCGGATCATTTCAAACATTCAAATACAAGTCAAAATCTCTAAAACGTTAGGACACTGTGTAAAATTTCCATCGGAATAGAATGCAACAGATTGCCGAAAAAAAAAATTAAATGTATTCACAATAAAACACAGAAAACTTGCTGAATGTGAGAAAATGTACCATCTTAAGATAAAAGCTCATTTTAAATTTGAAGTCAACACATCTCAGGATAAGTGGGATGATGTGATGTTAACCACAGTGTACCATTCCTTGTTTTGTTATCAAGTGTTGAAAAAATAACTGTGAACTTTGTCCCAAGCACACCGAGATTTTTCCAGATTTTCAAATAGTGTGTCGATATTACAAACTGTATATGACCAGATATGGAAAGACTTTGAAAATTCCCCCTGAGGAATACTATTTTGAAAGTATTTCATTTATTTTTTTTATAGGTTGCTGCCATTAAATGAAAAAATAGTTGATATTTTGTCATGAAATTGTAAAATGTATTTCAACATGCTATTTATGTTTTATGTTCTGTGGTGTAAAAAAACGGGTTTATGATATTTACAAATAACTGCATTCTGATTTTAATTATATTTTACAGTGTCTTGACTATTTTTGAAATAGGGTTGTAGATGTTTACAAGCAAAGGAAAAAATGATGTTTTTCATTAGACGCCCCTTTAAACTCTCTCCAGCCTGCATCATACGGGACATTTATGATGAAACACACCAAAACATAACACAACCGACGGCAAGATGGACACTCGGGAACTTGAGTAAAAGAAAAACAAGACTAGATTTCTATTCTAACAAATATTGGGAGAATTTTAAAAGACCTGCCAGTCCAGAATAACGCAGTATTTGCATAACTTGGGACCAGCATGAATCCAGGTCTCAGCACCTTTTGCCCCCAGGCCCTCAGGATGTTTCTCCACCAGCATTCAGTCCAGACCACCCCTGGCTTGCTGCATCCAGCCATGTGTGTAATACTCTGACTCATGAGCGTGCATTATCACTTAACACTGTTTGCATGACAAACATCATGTTTACCCCAAAGTATATTAGTTCAGCCCCCTGGAGTTAAGTAGATTATCTTCCACGCTCATGCCTCAAATTGCAGTTTTATTTGACTCCTGCACATCTGCAAACAGAGTTAATTGCATCACAATCAGATTGTGTCTCGCCTTGTGTGGCTGCAAGCTTAAACTTTACAGCATGAAAGTTAAACCTAAAAAAAAATATACGCGAGCGTATCAAATGAAAAAAGAGCAGCATGGAGAGGTTTCTGTAAAAGAGGAGAATTCATTTTAAAGCCTTGACTTCTCTGCCCCCTTCTGGTTGGGGATTCTTCATTTCCGGCAAATCTGCTGGCCTAAAGCCACACATTTGATACTTATGAAGCTACAGGTTTTTGGTTTTTTTTTTAAATGACTGATTACATTTGACAAAAATGCTCTTAATTAATGGATTCAACTGTATACCAGAGAGACAAATACAAGGTCCATATCTGTCCAGTAGCTGAAGAGGGACAACAGGACAACAATCCAATCATGCCAGAAAAACCACACCAGAATGGATGAAAAAAAGAAAACTTAGGAAAAGAAACAGGGTTTTGGAATAGTATGTGAAAACCCAGTCTTGCTGTGCTGGGAGCTTAAGAGAGTTATGAATAAGTTAAAATCCAGAAACACCTCAATATAACCTGAGTGTGAGACTGATAAAGTCATACAGGAAACAACTGTGTCATTTTGTTTTTTTACTTCATTTTTGTTAAATAAATAACGGTGTGGTTGAAGGGCTGAAACGCGTTGAAAAGATTTATTTTCTTAATACAATATGATTTTATTATTTTTTGAAAAACTGTGAAGAAATGCATAAAGAACTCTAAACGAGGTTAAACCGCCTCACAAATCCTTTTTTCTTTGGATCAGCCACTTTTATTTGACAAAGGCAAATAATTTAAGACCCAAAATAATAACGCATTGACAGGTTTTTTTTGTTGTTGTTTTCTAAAAGAGAAGCTGTCATTTTTGAATAGTTTTGAAAGCTGGTGCTTTAAAAACATTTGACGTCGGCTCATTTTCAGCACATTAACTGGTATTAGTTTTGATTATTTTTGTGAGAAACTGTCACTGGCAGGATGAACAGTAAAAGCTGCTCATGAATCAGGACTTTTTTATTTTTCCTTTTAACTTAACCACGTTTTGACACATTGTTGTTGCAGTGTTCTCGTTAACACGGCTCAGCTGTTCCAGCTTACCTGCTGATCAGTCACTGTGAAACGTAGCCTTAAGAGCCAGAGGCCACAGAGACACAGCCTCAGTCACGGTTACGACACACGAGGGCCTTTTCGGATGTACTGCACTCTATATACGTATCTTATTTCCTCACACTGCTCTTGTTTTTTAAAACACCGCCAATAAAGCAGAAAGTCTGCCGTCCAGACATGAAACAAATTTAAGCCTTTTGCTCTCAACATGTTGGGTGAGGTGAGACTACTGTCTTAAGCAGATTGATTCACAGCAGTATGACATCCCTACATCTACAGGCACTCATGTGGCACTGCATTACAAACAGGCAGTGGAAATCCCCGCATGTGCTCAGGAATATGAAGCCATTTCTCCGTGAACATAGTCCCTGCATCAACCAATGTAAATGCAAATTCTACGACGCATAGAAAAAACAAAACAATATCCGAGCAAAATCCAGATGCATTCTCTGGGTCTGAGTTCATTTAAGGACCCCTGAGGCGTTTAATGTTGTCATTTTGACATTGCACGCGTTGCACTAATGGAAAAGGTGTTTTTCAATCTCGGCCCGACTTTAAATGTGTTGAGATCAAGTTGCCACAGGAGCTGTGACCCGCTGACTCCTTGGCCTCCACATCACTGCCAGTTTATTTTTTTTTTAATTTTTTAATTTCTAACTGAAACTCTTCCATGATAACCTCGTACGACCTGGTAATTCTTTTTTCTCCTCTGTGGGAGACGTAAGTCTACAATGGATGTTCGGGCACCACAGCAATGACAAGGTTTTCTTTATTGTCTAACTTTAACTCAACTGGGACTCAGGGGGATATAAAATCTAATCAAGGCTCTTAAACAGGGACATTTTTGTTAAATAATGCCATTGATGCAGATCTTGGCTTACGAGCAGTCTGATCCTGACATTTATTTAAAAAAAAAAAAGTATATAGGGGCTCTATGACATGTTAAAACAAACAAACAAACAAACAAAAAGCTAATAATTGTAACACAGTAAATGACATGATTGTTAATGCATATTTTAACACAACAAAAGTGTATTTTATAATCGGATAGGGTTATTATGATCCAGCAGATACAAAATCAAGCTTTCCAAGGGATATTATCTTAACCCAGATGCTCACTTTTGATTACCTGCCGCTGCTCTTCTTCAGTGCTCGGCCGCCAGCGCCCTCTACTGGCTACGCGCTACAGGTGAAGGCGCACAGCTGCTCCCCTGGACTGGAGGCTTCAGCTGATGGAGGACTGAGACAGCTTCTTCTTCACACCATATACTGTCAAATAGACATCACAACATCATTCAAATGAAGCAATGAAGCAATTTGATGTTTCTTTCAGCCAAAAGGAGAAGTAACGTATTCCAATTAAACACCTTCTGGAAGATTAAGAATACAAGAAGCTTAAAAAGCTAAAACTGAAAAAATAATTAAATAATAACAAAATTACAAGATCACGATGATGATCCTGAGCAGACCTCAACATCTACATGCATCTGCATGCAGTCAGTCCTGTCAGCCTTGACCTTCAGCTGAGTCCGGTTCAAGACGAACACACAAGCATACATGCTCACAGTCATCGATCCTCTAAAGGGTGAGTTATTAATGACTGCGAACCTGCTCTTTTAAGGCATATAAAGACTGCTAATACATTGTGTGTATATATATTGTGTGTAATTTGAATGCCAATGAGCAGAACCTTTTCAAACCCCTTGGAATCAGCTCACATACCCACAGATAACAAGTAGGAATTTATATCAGACAAGTGTGTTTCTACTGATTTCCCTTTTGAAGGAATTCCTTCTCCTGACTGTGGAAGCGCTTTGATCCGTCTCCTTGTCTTTCCCAGACGGTAGTTCAAAAGTACGATCATGCAACCCAAGAGGGCAACAGTTGGAACTGGCAGAAACTTGTAAATGCTTCTTTTGGTTTAATCAGACGTTCTTTGGGGGGGAACAATGGGTCAGATAGGCCTTTTTCTTGAAGCGTACACTCAACAGCAAGTTCACTCCGTAAAGTACCAACTTGCACCACAGTTTAACCGTGTAAAAAGCATTCATTCTTGAGAGAATGGAACCAACATGGGGATGGACATGGTCAGCAGCATAAATATTCAGGCAGGTCGGGGCATGAAGTGTGCCAAGAAAACCCACATCGTCACACGGGGAGCAGCATCCGGAGCTGTTGACAAAAGTCAGGATGGAGCCGCGCTTTTATCTGAACCTTTACCCAACATTCGCATTCTGCGGTTACCCACGTCCCAAATGACTGAAACACGGTATTGGCATCGTTTTCAAACGAATCCTTCTCTCACTTTACTGTTAAAATGACTCCAAACGGCAGTCCACATTTTAAATGAGCACATTTCATGTCTGTAAAAAATCATACTTTTTTTTTTGTGCTTGACCTGCTGCTTTTAAACCTTTTCGTCGTCAGCATTGGAATGTGTCAGAGGGAATTCCCATTAGTCAAATTGCAATTAAAAAAAAAAAAAAGAAGTTAATTTTGCCTTTTTTTTCTGGTGAAAATACTGATGGAATGCGTTTGTGAGAACAGTAATATTTATTTTTTTTCGGTTTCAATAAAATTGTTGCCTGCAATAAATATCATAAATCTTTTTATTTTTTTTTTAATAACTGCCCGTTTGTGGTATTTGCAGATAGGAGGTACTCGCTTTCGCTCCAACTGGTCATGTGACCGGGTGTCCCCCAGCAGGACACTATGGCTTTTGCCATTTTTAATACACACAAGAATAAATAGATTCTATCTTTACATTAACCGGCAACATTTCACAAATTCACATTAAAAGGTGTCAACTATTCTTACAAGTGTGCAGAGCATCGGCCACACAGGAGACCGCACGGAAACAATTCATTGAGAGATATGACTTTAATCTTTTCCTTTTGTTTACAAAATATAATAATTAGAAAGAATCATAATGGAAGAAATACAATATATAAATTGCTAAAAAATATGAGTCAAAATAAAGAATAAACAAAAGGCATTGACATTTACTCCGTTTCTTACCGCCGTGGTTTTGCCTGGAACCTCCTGTAAACAAAGACCAAAGCAAAGATCGATCGGAAACTGACGTGGATTCAAAGAGGAAAAACGGGAAGAGTTGAAACGTTTACAGAGATAAAGAAAATACATAAACGAGGACAGATGGAGGGGGGGGGGGGGGGGGGGCAGAAAACGGGCCTAAATAATTTACTCCAGAGGACCTTTTTCCTTACTCTATAAGAGATTCATTAACATTCAGCGTCATATAAATATTTAAAAAAAATGAACAAATGAATGTGAAATTACTCGAGTCAGAGGCATATTAATATTTAACACAATACGCCTGCATAAATAAGCCAACAATATTAACTAATAACCACCTCCTCTCCCAGTGTGACACTATAAATATGATTATTTACTTCCATGTTTGCTGACTGGATGTCAAGTCAGCGCTACTTCTTCAGTATCGTCATTTTTCTTCTCAGAAACATCGTTTGAAATCAAATATGTTTAAGGTGTTTTACAGGAAACATATATAGTACACCTGCTTTGTGGAGTAAACACAGAGAGTAGAAGAAGCAGAGCAGGAAGCAGAGGATGGATCATTTCTCAGCTAGAGGGTGAAACCCGGAAGAAAGCTTCACGGCCAAGCTGAAGATGCCTGAACTTCCGTGTTAGGAAAAGCTTTGAACCATAACATCCGCCACTACCCTGAGGGCAGGAAGCTGCGATGATATAGTCACTTTTCTCACCGGAAGTAGCACGTGATACCTGTTCAGAGGGATGTGAGTTCATTCACCCAACATTCCCAACTTTCATTTCATCTTGTTACTCTAGAATTAGGAATTCATCATGATTAGATACGGTGATTAAAAGTCACAAAGAAACTCTGCACCTTTATACAATTCAATAAATTCCCTCGCCCCCCCAAAAAAAGAAACATACAAAAATACTGTGCTCGTAGTTGCTCTTATGTGGCTCCACATTCAAATAAACTTTAGAAAATGTTTTTTTTTTTAAATTATTAATATATTGAAAACCAATTTATGCGATGGGAAGTCTTTCAAACAGCTTCTGAGGGCAGAGGAAGGAACCACATATGACCAAGGAAAAGAGCCACAATTTAACCCTATTTAACTGTCTTTAAAATTAGAAACTTAACATGGATAACTGCAGCAGTAAACATGTCGGAGAACTAAAACATGGTTTGATCTAGGGTCAGGAAGTCTGGGAAAATCTGAGCACTTGTCAGACTTTTTCTTCTTGGTAAGAAGATGCACCGGACGGTGCTTTTGTAAATCGTTAATATATTTTAGAAACAAAGCAGAGCAGCTGTTGTCACCCAACTGAACTTTCACCAGACGGTTCTGACGGCGGCCAGTCAACAGGAGCGTCCTGGTGCAGCTGTGGTAATAAACTGATGGATATAAACATGATCAATGCCTGAAAGACGTGATTAAAACACTTATTTCACAATGGACAGAGTCCAAATGTCTGAGTTTGACAGATACCACCCCCCAAGCAGAGTAGGTCCTATCCTTTTTCAATAAGTTAGGTAAATTCATGTTTCGTTGTGGTTAATTATGTTGAGTACCACTCAGTTTGTGTTTTTCCTGGTCCTTTCACTGTGTGAGCGAGCGAGGATGCTGGAGAGATGACGGGTGCAGCAGACTGTCGAATGCTTGGAAGCGGGACGAGAGAAGAGCAGGGGAGGACGGCGAGGCAGACGGCAGGCTGAATTCCACCTGCAGCCTGTGAGGGGCGTCGGCTCCGCCGCCCGCTGTTCCACAGTCAGAGCCCTCAGAGGCGAAAGGTCCGCCGCGCACGTGTAGCTGGAAGAAGCAGGAGTTTCGGAGGCCGCGGTCATCTTGGGATGGCGAGTTCTCGCAGGCCCACCGTGAGCTCTGAGCAGAGGCTTGAGACTGGAGCTGGACTGGAGCTGAGGGATGCCGGCCATCAGAGCCAGGATCCCGCAGGTCGTCCGCGGACGGGAAAGAGAAGGGACACTCAAACAGCCGCTGAGGACATCTGTCTCCACACAGCTCTGATAGGCTCACCAGCTCACCATCTGGACACAGAGAGAGGATCACAGCATGACAAATTAAGAATGTGCCAATAGTTTACAACCCCAAACCGGAAAAAGAAAGAGCCAATTACTCTTAAATGTAATTTCCTTCTAATTATTTTCCAGACAGTATGAACTGCAGATATTTATTGTCTTGTCTCATCAACTTCTAGATCCATGTTTTCATCCAAAGCCTGCAACATGTTCCAAAATGAGTTTGGAAATTCCAGTTCTGAAAATGTTCCTTTTGAATGCATTCTCGATGACGGATCAGGATCCAGGTCCAGACGCCACCTTAACGACAGCTCGCAGCGCCCGTCTCTTACACATCTCGTTCCACGACGCACATTTCTACCGTGAGATGGTCTTTACCACATACCCTCAAGCTCATCTCTGGACAAAATTAAAATAAGGCTTTTTTTGTGTAAACTAAAGATTTGTGCTTGTGAATGTTGGTCTGTTATTATGCTTGGGTTTCCATGGTGATTCCTTTCTCATGTGGTGATATCAGCTGTTGATGATTGACGCCTGAGGGTCGGGAGATCAAGGTGTCCATGTAAGGTTTACATCCTCCACATTCCATAATAAAACTTTATCAGATTCCTTAAATGGTTAAATATATTTCTGCACTTTAAAATGGAAAAACATGGAAATTTCTTTCAATCCTCCTTAAGGAATACTGTTTTTAACCATTTCAAAAGTTCTCCTCACATATTTTCTTATTATCTGGAGATCCTCTTCCCGTCTTTGCTCCTCAAAGACTCAGCCCTTCACGAATACTCATTTAGTACCAACTTGTGATTACAAACTCCTTCTTTACATCACCTGCATAAAATAATATTCATTTTCTTTGTTTTTAGCTCCTTTTGGAACATTTTGGTAGCCTGGATTTCAAACCTGGATTTAAATTAAGGACATAAAATATCTAAGATTCATACTGCCTCAAGATGACTTTGTAATGAATTGAGGCCATAAAGTAAAGTGAATTAAAAGGTGTATGAAGAAGTAAATTTGAGAACAGCAACATTATTGTTATTTGCACATTTCATATCATATATCATCCTATTTTTTGCTCCTAAGATATATATATATATATATATATATATATATATTATATATATATATATATATATATATATATATATATATATATATATATATATATATATATATATATATATATATATATATATATGCATATAATGCATTTGAAATCTCTAGTTCTGGTAAATGTTTCTGCCTGGTCACATTGTTTTGTTTTCTTTGTTTTTTTTTTTTTACCTGCAGGCCCAGCCTGCTTTCTGTGGCCTGTGTGGACGAAGGTCATGGCTTTAAGAGAAAACGGGGAGTTCGTCTGCGCCTAGGGCGGCCCTCTTCTTCTGCAGCATCATTTAAACATGCACATCACACACGCACACACGCACACACAAGTATATACATGCATGCGCAAACAAGACAAAACAGATGTGTCAAAACGGTGGGGATAAACAAAGGTGGGGAGACATGAAATGTTTCATAACAAAATATATGTTATGTAAAATTGAAAAGCAAAACATATCAAAATAGGAAACTGCAGCAAATTAAATCCAACAGAAAAGCATGTTTTAAATATGTGCGACATCGTAGATGAGTGAAATTAATTTACATACACACAGATGGGTAAAGACGCGTAACTTTCAACATTTATCAAAACCAAAGTCAACCCTTCAGACGCACCGAGTTCGACTTTTTACTAAATATTCAGCCTCTGTCCAGTAGATGCTGGTCTTTCTATTACGCCACCAAGTCGGTTTAAGAGCTGAACAAAGCCACTCACATTGGTTTCCTCTACCTCCTACCTTGTTTGTTTAGGTCCAGGTTCGAGTGTGGAGGCAGCGGGGACTCCAGCTGGCCAGTACTCATGGAGCTGTCGGTCACCAAGCCTGAAGAAGTCTTGCTTCCATCAAGATCGCCGGCATCTCCCTCCTGGTCTCCATCCTCACTGAAACACACACCACAAGCAGAGGAAGCATGGTTTAAAAAAAAAAAAAGGAGAAAAAGCCGATGTTACCTAAATACATTTCAAATAAAATAACTGAGATACTCATCTGAGAAATCCTCAATGTGAGTGAAGACAGATCAAAGATAAGACCTACAACCATCACACATGGGGGGAAAAACTGAAACAAATCTCTTATGCGTTTACTAATCCGTTTTCTACATCATGCCTGAAGAATATTAAAAAAAAAAAAAAGCAGCCATGACTGTAACAACTGAGGAAAATCAGGATTTGCAGTGACACAAAAGTGGAGCTCATGCGTTTGCTCTGGAGCTCAGTTTCTGATCAAACTGTCTGTAAAATCCTTTACTGGTTCATTTCGTTATCACACCCAAAATAAATCATCCAGAAACGTCAGTTAAATGCCATCCGACAGAAGTATTGAATACTCATGTCTCAAACTGTAACCAAACTGAAAACACTTGATAGATGTTGGATAAATGCTGTATTATTGATTAACTGACAGAAACACTGATTTTATTGTATTTATAAAAGTAATTGTAAGGCGATGTTCATTTATTCCATCCCTTTTCCCTCCTTTACAAATCTTGTATTGAGTCTTTTAACTGGTTTGGGAACGTCAACATCACCTGAAGTAAAAGATTGTGAATTCAGCCGTTTGTCGTCTGTTGTCACCTTTTCTGTTGACAGGTAGAGAGGAGGGCTTGAGGCATCCTGCCAGATGCTGCCCACCACCTGTTTGATTACTTCAGTCCTTGCCTTCGGGTACAAACACTCCTAAATCCCTGCAGCCATGACCATTTCAAATGCAGACCAGGCAAGCTTTCAACTGGTGGAGCTGTACGGTGGGCGTGGGCTGCAACTCAGGAACTTTCAAACTTTATGTACATTTTTATAGTTGTTTTACACTGTAGTTATTTATTGCTTCTGACAGAAAGCTAGAGTCACTTTTGTAGTCCCAATCTGACAAATGGATGATGCGTGACTCTGTGACTAACTGATGCTGACTCAAAAATTCAGCAATTTCAATATCACATTGTTTTGCTGCAGCTTAGAAACACAACAGTGAAGTACAAAAGGGTTTAGTGATGCCAGTGAAGCTCAGCGCCTGTGCAGAGCCTGAAGGATATTTCATTAGTTTGTTGTGCTGGTCTGCCTCCTCTTTTTCTCTTCTGTACATGTTGCAGACCAGAGGAGCTGCATGCTGACCTGCAGTCCCACCCTCTGACCATCCCAGTGTTTACCTCCACCTGTCTGTGTAGACGTCTCTGTTGGATACCTGCTGACATCCTGACCTGCAGTTCCACCCTCTGACCACCTCAGTGTCTGCTGTCTATCCCTGTTTATATAGTTGTCTCTGTATCAGTCACATATACATGGAACTCTTAGTTCTGCTGGGCGGCACAATGGATTAGTGGTTAGCACTGTTGCCTCACAGCAAGAAGGTTCCTGGTTCGATTCTCGGCCCGTTAGGTCTTTCTGTGTGGAGTTTGCATGTTCTACCCGTGCTTGCGTGGGTTCCTGTCGTTGTATGTGGCCCTGCGATGGCCCTGGCGACCTGTCCAGGGTGTACCCCTGCCTTTTGCCTTTTGGACCTTAGTTCTGCTGCTGACGGATCTTTGTATCTCCACTTTCTGTTCTTCATTCTCTCTTTCTGATCTCCCTTTTCCTGCTCCACCTGGCTGGCCTTCGGCAGGAGAATCGAACCAGGTCCCCCCAGGAGGGTCCCGCCCCCAGGAAGGTTCCCCCTTATGGGCCAGGTTTGACAACTTGTGTAGTAATAGACACTAAATAAATAAAATTAAATTTGAATTTAAAGTACAAGGCACAGCTGAACCAGCATCATCCCTAACCAACTTCATCATCATATGTATATACACGCAAATTCTAAATTTTCAGAAATTCAGAGGGGGAGGGAAGGTTGAGGCTTTTTTACCACTGTTGTTAGATGCACTATTTAATTATTCGAGAGCTGAGGATGTTGTTTTTGCATTAAAAACTGTCTTTATGAAATGATCGCGGATTCTCTGATGGAGATGGACTAAAGCACAGTTTATCCTTCTACATCAAACCAGCAGCATATGCCTGCCATGAAGGGGAACCCCACACACTGTAATCTCCGTTATCATTATCAGAAATATTCATTTCTTTGACCAGCAAACAAACACAAAAAAAAGAAAAGGGTTTCTGCACAATCGCACTCACATGCTCTCTAATTGCAGGTTGTACTTTTTTCGGCTCAACCTTGTGGCCTGTTGGGTAAAGTACATGTGCCGATCAGACTTCTTCCACATGTAGTAATACTCCACACACTCGCCCACGGAGCGTGTTCGTACCTGCGGAAAAAGGAGGACAGTTTTTGCTTTGAGCAAACATTTAAAGTATTCACCTTATAGGCAACAGATAGCAAAACACACATTACATGGCCAAATAATAATAGTAATAATAATAAAAAAAAAAAAATATAGCTTCACATTTGAGGACTCACCTTATTAGCCTGAATGAGGTGGAAGTTTTTCCCATAAACCCGATAGCCGTGCTCAAAGTTTCTACTCTCCTCCTCGCTCCAAGAACACAGCTCCTCTAAAGATGCAAAGAGAGCAGGTACAGCGCTACATGTCAATTTAAATGAGACATAACTGGATAAAACTAAAAAAAAAACCCAAAAAAAAGCACAAAAAAAAAAAATAACGCAACAAGGCAAAAAGTCACGTTTATTGTCAAGTCTACCACATGTGAGGTACATACAGAGAATCGTAATCACTCTCAAACCCTCGGTGCTACACAATAAATAAGTTGCTCTAAACACAAAGTGCAAATCTAAAATCTATAAGAAACAAATAATGAAATGACATTGGGTTTAAAAACCAAGGGGAATAACTTTTCAATAAAAAACAATGAAATGGCAGTATGATGATAGATAGACATTATTGTTAATGATGAACTGTGTTGTAATAATGATGGTGAAATGTACAACAGTTTCTAAAGGTGTGTGATTGTCCTGCAGGTGTGCAGCTTATCGGTCTGGTTAAAGTGACCTTGTACAAAGGAGGCAAAAACAGCGAACAATCTGAAAAACAGATTTTATTTTCCATCTGGAGTCCATCTTATACTTTTAGCAATCCAAACTACAGGAACGATGTCAGTTTTCAAGTAAAAGCCTCACTGCTGTTCAAAAACTTAAATCAATAACAAATCACTGACTTGTTCATCCCCCGCAGTGCTGAAACCAAGAGTTTGCATTATACACCAAATAAACAGCCTAATTTGTCATCTCTGCAGACATTTCTAAAATTCTGGTAACTGCACAAAGAAGTTATCTTCTTACTCCTGTAAAGTGCCTCAGAAATGATTCCAAGTTGACAAGAATTGTATTTATTTATTCATTTAGTTTTCAACGTTAAACCTTCTACAACTAATATTCTGTGACCAAAAAGGCAAATGGCCCAATTCAACAGGCCCCACTTTAAAGTTAATCTATTTTCACCGATAATAATAGTCAATTTCTATAAAATGTACAGAAAATCCACAAAACAAACATGCGTTCTTGGACTGGGAGTTTTCCTGATAATGAAGTACTGCATATTATCATCATAATTACAATTCAGAGACAATAAAAGGACATCGTGAAGGGCCTCACCGCTAAACACTTTCACGTTGAACTGTAATCGCCTCAGTGCTTCTTGTGCATTGAAGTTGCATTTCACTAATTCATACAGCGCCTGAAAGGGAAGAGAAATGAGGAAAAGTTAAACCACTGCCACAGCGAAACTTTACGCCTGTGCTTAAACTTAACTAAAAGAAAGACATGACCAAAACCATGTTAAATCTCACTAAATCACTAAAATTAAGGGGAATATAGTTACTTTAAAGAAGCACTCAAGCATCCTCAAATTATTGGACTCTGTTTAACTTCTTCCTAACAAGGTTATTTCTTTCAAATTCACTCATGAAAACAAATATATTTGGGGGTTCGTGTGTTATTAACACCAGAAGTGTAAAATATATATTTCCAGTCTAGAGTAAAAGGAAGATGGCACAAAGCATCTTTTTTCTCTCCTGTCTGTGACATAATATTACAATTTTAGAGTGCATCTCATGTACTTACAACCATTATATGCCCCCTTACTATTTATGTACAATCAAGACTGATTTTCCGACTGTATGATGGTGAGTTTTTAGCAGAGGTTTCCGCTGTGGACCAGTTGGGGTGCTGTGGTTGTCTGTGCCAAGTCTATATCTTGGCAAGCGCTTCACTGATGGACGACCAGAACCTCTATAAAACCTTCACGACCATTAGAATCAGCAGGCAGTTCACAAATCACCATCACGGCATCATCTAACAAGAACATGTATGTTCCTGCAGGATGGTGACTCAGTAGTCCTGCTTGTGTAAGCTTCTCCTGGTGAGGGGCCTCGCAGATACGACGTTCTGGGCCCTTCACTCCGCTCTCAAACCAATTCATTTCTATGTGCGCCGTCCCGGCATTAAAGTAAAAAAATGTTCAACTTCGCTTTGTGATCGCAAATTTTTAATTTACAGAAAACCTGGAAAAAAATAGGATAGGGGAAGCTAATTTGGGGGATTTCCAACTGCACAATATAACAGCAAAGACAAAAAAAAGACAGACTTCCAGTGCAGCCACAAATCTTGGACTGGTATGTTGAAGAGCTCATTTTTATTTTTGCTTTTACTGTAAAATGCTCTTTTTGAATGATACCAGCAGCCTCAGTGCTTCTCTACCCAGAATGTCCAACTGCACCTAATTCAGCCTGAAGAACACCTGAAAACTGTCCATGTCCAGCCACAGCTCCTGGATGGGCCTAAACACGCACCCTCATCTCCTTCGCTACAGCTCATCTCATCTTCCTCATCCATACGTCTAAAGCCAGAGCTTTTAGCCGGCAGGAAGAAAGATACAGCACACATCCAAGTCCACAACTCAAAAAATGGTTTAATATCAGCCAACCATCTCCAGGAAAGTTGTGTAGGACACGGATCTACCGCTGAAATCTCTAGAACGCTACAGGCATATATAACAGGATAATGTCTGCTGGTGGGAGCTGGTTGTACGTCCTGGGTTTCTGTGGCGTTTCACACTCTCATGCGCTCATTTGGTCGCTTGCTGTTGGAATAGTAGAAAAATTGTTTTTGTCGTAATTGTTTCCATAGGCTTACAGATGAGCTTGACTGACCATTGCACCATCTCCCCTTGTACACACGTACAGTGGATGCCGTCACATCGCGCTGCCGTACCTGTTCATTATCTTGGACAGTGGCATCTCGAGTCCATACTGATCCGTCCTGGCCCCGAGGCCTCTGTGCATTCAGCAGGAAGTCATCCACTTCCTGCTCCGACAGAACCCCCGGCTTCCACAGCAGCTGGTCTTCACTGCTGTAGGCTGGGAGAACGGATGCAGAGAAAAGAGGGGAGAAGAAGAGCACAGGGAGCGGTTCAGAAGCAGGTTGAAAAGAAAACAGACTGAAAGAAAATAAAAAAGAGACAAGGATGATACACCAGGCTGTACACAGCAGTGTCTAGTTTGGAATAATTTCCACAGGGGCGTTTTAATCCGCTCACATTATTTGATGCTTGGGGGTTTCATAAGAAATAGAAATCTTGTTCACATAAGACTTGTTTTGTCACACCGTTAATTTTAGTTCCTTACCTTTCCTTTGGTATGTATATGGACTTATTGGAGGGATTCTTGCTTGATACATGGAACCAACCATGATCTCCTGTGGAATATATCAAGGAAACAGATATGGGACATAAATATGCTGAAAAAACTTTAAACTCCGTCCTGTAATCCTTCAACCCTGGTCGTCAGGGCATGTTTTCAGTGATTCCTTACATCAACACACCTGATTCCAATTCATGGTCATCAGCTTGTCCACAAGGTCCGTACAAGTCTGTTAATGACACAGTCACTACTATCATGTGGGACAGTGGGCCCTGAGGACCAGTGTTGAAAACCACTGCTGTGACAGAAGGGTAAAAAATAAATAAATAAACAAAAGTCCAAAGGTCCAACCAAAGCCACACTCAGGGTTAAGTTACTGTGTCATTTATTTAGTCTCCATTTGTCCATTTTGTGACTAAAATAGGTTAAAAATTATTAAGTTTTTGTTTTTCTTCATATCAAAACCGGGCCATTTCTGTGCTAAAAAGGTGACTAAATTAAGTACACTGGGGAGTGGTTAAAGTTCAGTCGACCCAGTTCTGTCTATGACTTCACTTGAATGTCTATGGCAGTGTTCTCCAGTCCAGGTCCTCAGAACCTCCTGCTATGCATGTTTAGATGTTTCTCTGCTCAAACACACCTGATTGGATCACCATCACCAAAAATGTCAATGAACCACTATCTTAATCCAGGGATTAAAATAAGTGCTGCAAAATGCTTGCATGATGATTCATTTAGGACACAAATGAAAAAGAGAGAAAAAAAAAACATTTTATGGAAATATGTACAGGTGTTTAAAATAGTGGATATCAGTCCACCACTGAAGCTCTTTAAAGTGCCTTTAAGTAGTTTAAAAAATAATGAATACTAAATGCTTGCTGATTTGATTTTTAATCAAGGGTTTTTGTCTGTGAGCTTTGCTACTTGTAAATTGGACTTAAAATCACGTAGCGTGAAAATTGCTTTAAAAAGGGATCAGTAACTTTTTTTGTGCTGATCTGATTGGAAATTTCATACCAAAACTGTAAGTCACCTGGTGTGAACTCTCTAGCCTGGGTCCCACCGGGCACGGACAGGCTGCGGTCCGGGTTTGCAGCCGTTTTTAGAATTGGATCTATGTGAAATGTCTGTGACTAAGACAATTGTGTCAACCTCTGAGAAAAAAAAAAAAAGGCATAAAATGTCTCCTTTCAGAAAGAAATAAGAAATGAATGCCTGAACAGTACTCTAACATTTCCATGAATGTTTTCAACAAAGGAGTATGACATTTTCTTGCTTTTTTTAAAAGTCTGCAGCACCAGTATATTACATTCCCATTACAAGAACTATATGTTTGTTTTTAAACAGTGAGTTGGCAGTTATGTATTCGAGATGCAGCGTTTAACAGCCCTGCTTCAGTGCATGAGTCTTAACAAGAGTGTGCCTCAAAGCAGGATCAGTACCAGTCCAGACTATGAACTACAGGCATGAGGGACATGGCAGGTGCTGGGCCTCTCTGCTTTGGCTGCTGACTCCACAACCTGAACTTGGATAAGGGGAGGTTAATGGATCGATAGACACATTCAATCAGAATCAATGAAAGGTCATTTTAGTTAGTATTAAAGACTGCCTGGCTTTGCCCCACGTGTGTGCCCGTTTTTGGATTAGGCGGACTCTGCTCCTGACAAACTGCCCCCCACGAGCCGTCTTAAAAACTACTGGTGATGTCACACAGGAATTGTCCAGTTTTTTTTAAAACAGATCTCAAAAGAGGCGCATCCCTGGAACACAGAAATTTAATCAAAAACACAAAAACTTGTGAAACTTGAGCCTTGAGAAAAAAAAGGTCTTCCTTTTTGAAGAGAAATGCCAATCAACATCCAGCAGACAGCAGCTGGAAATGATGGAGGAACATTTGTCCAAGCATGTGAAAACCTTGGGTCCTTCATACAGAGGTGGAATGAGCGATGTGAATGAAAAACATCCCTGGACAGGAATGTATTCCTGTTGAAAACATACAACATTACAGGCTTCATGACATTGTCCTACCTTGTGCTCTTCATTGGAGAGAATAGAAGCATCATCAGACGAGCTCACTGACGTAGCTTTAGCTTCACCTTAAAGAGAAAAAATGATTTAAAAGTAAACGTACAGGTAATGAATGTGAAGACTTTAATGGGAGGTCTTCTTCGTGGTATTTTGGTATGGTATTACAATTTTCTGATCTTAGATCACAAAGGTTTTAGAAACCACTACACAAGCTGGTAACAAAAAAATAATAAAATAAAATAAAATAAAATAGAACGCAATACGTATACTGTTTTTTCTTTTTTTAAAGCTCCAGAGAAACTGTGTTGAGTCAATATAGAGAAAACAAATACAGCACACAGAGAAGAGTGCCCGCCCTGATTATTTTGTGGACTCAGCACAATTTTCCCACTTTCAATCTGAATTATCTCCAGGAGTTGATCTGCTGCTATACATTTGATCTTCTTGAGGCCAAAAAGGTTTGAGTGCCTTTGACATAACTTTGCCATATAACGTGAAACATGAAGCTGAACATGGTGTTAAAAATCAGAAAATGCTGATTCTTCCATTCCAGCTGTAGACCTCCACATCAGAAAATGGTCCTAGTTGATTCATTTCAAGAAAAATGAAAAAACAAAACGATAACAAGTAAACAAAAATAAACTACTCTCCATTTATCAATATGTCTTTTGCTGTGAGAACTGTAAAAACGGTTCCCCAGTCACGGGTAAATGTGCATCACTTTGAGTGTTACCCTGGAGGTGGCAGAGCAGATCTGAGGTTTTCGAGCTGCGATCATAAGCTGATGCTTCTTTTTCCTCATTTCCATGAAAGAAATCCCCAGTTATCTGATCCTGTACATTAAAAAGAAAAAACAACATCAATTATACTGAAGTAAGAAAAATGTAGGAATATATATCTGTTAAAAATAAAAATAAAAAAACATCTGCCATCATCCTCACATGTGGAATAATACAATTTTACATTTTTATTTAAGTGATGGAAATCACCAACTTTCAGCCGGTCAACATTTCAACCAAAAATCCCTGGAACCAAATAGTGTTTTTTTATTTGTTTTTCTTTTTAAGCGGGATTGTGTTATACACAGTTGCCACTCATGTGCAGAAGGAAGCAGTCATATTGCTGCTAGTAGTGAATCAGGGTGAAATTCAGACAGGAAGTACGCCAACACACCCTCATGGGTACTTTTCACACCAGCCCACTTCACAAAACCAAAATGTTCCTTTAAGCTGCCTTTTTTTAATGAGCTAAATGATTTCCCCCCCGAGAATGTGTGCATTTCTATTCAGGTCTGAGGTGCAGGTTGGAGTAGGAAAAATAAATCGGTTGAAGTGTCAAACATCTGTCTTGCTGGAGTGTGGGGATGTTAACCTTTATCACACACAGCAGTCAGACCGAGGTGCTTCGGCTCTATTAACGCAAAATCTGGTAGTTACACTTTTCCACGAGGCTTTTGGATGTTTTTATTCACCGCTGTGAAATACTCCTCTGATTGAACGCTTTCTTTTCAATACTGGCACTCCCTAATGTCATTCATACTAAAGCTTGCTCGACCGCTTCTTCTATTAAAAACTTATAAGAAGAAGGAAATCCCAAATATGACTGAGGTGGCCGGTATGCGTCTGCTTTGCATCGTACCTTGTCCAGAGTCATATCAGGCATGCTGGCAGCCATGAGACAGGTCTCCTTCTCTGGATCTGATACTGTATAACCGCACAAAGCCAGCAGCTCCTGCAAGGGCAGCTCACTGGCCTGAAAAACAATTCATGTGGGAAACAACAACACCGGGAGGCATTTCATTTGGTTAAATAAGGACACAAAGCACAAAAATGTTTTAATAACTTCCAAATTACTTTAAAATAAACACCTTATTTTCTTACAAAAACAGACTCCTGCTTTTTTGTTGGATTAATCAACATGAACGTGCCTAAAAATAAATCAATTGAAAATTACACAAACTGATCCAACATTACATCCAAGGTTGTTCAAATATGCAAACCTCTAAGATTAGCAAAAAAAAAAAAAAAAAAAAAAAAAAAAAAGAGAGAGAGAAGAAACATCTGTCAAAGTCTGATCATAACAAAAGTGTGATACTAAAAAGCAAGTTTTCTTTAAGGATCTCAGAGAGAGAGAGACAGAGAGCTGTTGATAATCATCAGAGTGGTGCAGGTTGTAAAAAGGACCAATCCACAATCAGAAAGATTGTTTTATGTGCAGAACCAAACTGATCCCCTCCCCAGGCTTCATGTGGGATGCATAAAAGTGAATAATTGTCTGCCAGGAAAACTTCTACACAACTCAAGGACTCGCTCAATTTGGCGAGGGTGTATTCACAAATACACAAGCAGGAGAACAATAAAAGAAGAAAAGAAATAAAAGTTCAGGGCTGCGAGGGGGAAAAAACTCGCTGCACCAAACATTGCTTCTCATCTGAGGTAAGCCAAAGATGAAATGGGCAAGACAAGAGGCTTTTGAAAATGTTTTGGCTTAAATCAGAAGTATTATGATTGCGGAATCGGAAAACCCTGCAGTTTAACTTAAGAGCCTCATCCCATCTTTGAAACATGGTGGCGGTTGTGGTTTGTGCTCGTTTCACTGCAAAGGGGGCGGAGCTCTGAAGAAAAATGGGACATGTACAAATGTTCCTGAACTAAACCTCAGATAAAAGTGACTAATGAAGAGAGACAAAGACAGGAAACATACAAACGCCTCCTCCAAAAAAAAAAGAAGGGTTTATGATAAAGCAGGTTAACGTTTTGGAAAAGTGTAAACCTATTCCCATTAAAATGCTACAGACGGACCAGAAGTGAACAGTTCACCTGCCGTACGAGGGGTATGGACTCATTTCCTACAGGCCGATGTGCAGGACTGATCAGGTAACATTTAGATTTTGCTGCACAAGGGCACGCTTCTGATACTAACACCAAAGATCCACATACTTGTGCGCAATGATGTGCAATTTTGGAAAAATTTTCAAAAAGGATCTATTGAAAGATTTGTATTAAGTTAAACTGGATTTTCTTCATCTAGTTTTAAGACTGAAGAGAAAATCTGGAATGTCTGCCATGAATTCAAGGTCAAATTTGTTCTGAAATACCTACTGGAAACACACCGGCTCAGTATTCTCAGTTCAACATGGCAGGGTGGTGAAGGAACCAAAGAACATGGAAAAATGCTCAGTAAACAAAAAAAAAACTGCAGAGGTTCTTACATGACTTCTTTATCCGCAGACAGTTTGAACACAAGATCTTCCATAATTCGTCTTGTCAACTTTATGTTTTCTGTTAATACACATCCATTTGTCCACGTCAAGTCTGCAACACAGTCCAAAAAATGTTGCCTACTTGAATCCTGCATAAAACTGCATAAAGAACCATCTTTTATCAGTAGTTGCTAAAACCATGAGGGAAAGGGCATATACGGAGAAACTTCTACTAACCACAACACAAAGCTCACAAACTACTCTGGGAAAAAATAGAAAAGTAAAAAACGTATTATAAACTTAACCAGAGGCAGCACCAACATCTCCGTCTTAGTGGCATCTGAGATGGAGCATCACAGTGTGGAAACATGTAAGGTGGTAAGAAAACTCCCAAAGGACGCCAATGGGTGCTGTGTGCTATGGACCAAAGGAAAAAAAAAAAAAAAAAAGGACCATCCAGATTTGAACTTGACCAAATGTCTTGGATCCTGAAAGGACAAAAATGTGCCAATGTAGCACACTTTTGCATATTTTAAAACATGTACAGAGGGAAAATGTGACAACACAATAATTGATCTACTTCCCTGCTTGGCATCTTCAATGCCAGAACACCTTTTTTTCATGTTTAAAGAAGGAGTAGTTAAAAGTTTATGCTTATAACAGTTTTGGAATCTGTTGCAGACGTAAAAATGACCTAAAGTACAAAAATGGATGTGTATGAACAAATGCAATGAAGTTGATGACAGGAAACAAAATATGAGATATCCTGGATTCAGAATGTGGAAAGAAATAAAATGGAACAATCAGGGGATCTGTTTTGTTTTGTTTGTCTGATTTGGGCTTGCATTAACCCATTCAGCTCTGATGAAGCATGCAATTCCTGTTTCAAACCTGGAGGGACATCCGCTCTAAACAAACGTTTACAAGGAACACAGAAAAGAGTTTAAAGATGCATAAGGAATCAAAGTAAACAATGACAACAGGAAGGTTAAACCCCTACATTGGATTTGATGTCATGTCTTCAGTTTTATGGCAGATTTTGTGGCCATGACCTCAGGTCTTCAAAACACAGCCCCGGTGGGAAATTGTGTACGTCTGAATGGGTTAAATCTTGACAATGGCGTTTCACACTTTGTTAAAGCTACAGGACTTGAACTTACAGTTTGGGACTGTGCTGCCATCTTCATGGAGCAAGGACGCTTTGGCTCAAACTCCTCTAAGACTTGTTTCGACCGCTGCTTCTTCTGCTGAGGGCCTTCATGGCTGTACTTTGTCCACTCTCCACTAGGCCAAAACCGTCGTGCTTACGCTTATATTTTCACCGACCTACAGACACACAACATTCAAAGCCATGTGGGAAAAAGAAATAGCGCTGCATACATGTGCATTTGAAGTGTACTGTGCACAAGTAAACACAAACAGCTTGTGATCAAATAGTAGCTAATCCATTACAGATCAGCTGACTGCTGACTTTTAAACTGCCTTTTTTTTAAAAAAGAAAAGAAAAATTTAATTCCGCTTGGGCGATCGTGTTGATCGGGTCCGTATAGACAAACCATTGCCTTGCTGAAATAAATCCATACAGGCTAATTATCAATGTTGCACAAACTATTGTCAACAGGTGCACAAAGAGGACAGGTTCATGGCCTCTGTTTTGTTATAAATATCTTGGCACTAATTGGTGTAATTGATTTCCCAAATGCAAAAATCAATTCTCATTTTGATGCAAATTCCTGTCTGACTCCAAACTCATTTGATTCATGTTGGCTTACACTAATTATCATCTAATAATAGACCCGGGGTTGTTTAAACGATATAATCCTGCTTTAAATGATGAAATCTGCTGCTATTGGTGCTCAGTAGTTATTAAAAGGTACAGCAGGCATTGCAAGGAGGTTTTAAGTATGTATGAGCATGTTTTGTGGGACTGGGGGGGGGGGTACAAGCTTGTCTCCAAAATTTGCTTTTGCCTCCTTCCTGGAAAAAAACATCAAAGAAGTAGCATCCTGCATCTTTCATCTCCTCCCCACTGGTGTCGTGCACACATACGTAGGTTGATAACCACTGATCCTCTGCTGAAACACGCTGCATTGTCATTTCTTTCGTGCTTACATTTAGAGATTTTGATTGCTTCTTTGCTTAACCATATTATGGTAATATCACTTTTGCTCAATGTTTTGAGCACAACCATAATGAGTTGTATTCTTGTGTTGATTAAAAAGACATTGTTACGGTCAGGGTGATTCTTAAAGATCAGCCCATACCACAGAAGGTTTTTTTAACATGAGCAAAAGGTTTTTAAAAACGGTCCCATAATATGGTATTTTAAAGTCTATTTATCCTGACCATGAACTGGAAATAACTAGTTTAACATAGACAATGACTTAAGCAAACAAACAAACAAGGTTTTCGAGAGCAACCCGCCTCTTTTCTGGCTTCCTCAACCCCAACCCCTGACATCCTGACTCTACTTGCCACTTTTCTCAACCAGTCTGAGGCAGACAGCTGAACATTTAGAGGTGTTCAGCATGCCTCCTGCACATGCACAAACCAATTGTAATACAGTATAATTTGGAGAATGGCTTCATTGATGCAAGACCTCTTGCAGAGCTGGATATATTGGACCCCACATCTGATCTGTGGTCAGCCTCCAGAACTTCCAAAACAACAACTTCAACAGGATGGTTCTGAATGGTAAGTAATACGTTTATGGACAAATCTAACAACAGTACGAGCAATATGATTATGTTATCTTCGATTCACAAATTGCTTTTGCTTAATTTACTTAACATTAAAAGGACAGCCTGGCCAGCCATTATTTTACTCTTCAAAACAAAGGATAGTCTGGAACACATATAGCATATATTACTCTGGATTTGCTTTGATTTCCAGGAGATAGTATTAATGGATGCAGGAGAAACTGCCTCCAGATGTTATTCATAGCCTTACAACCCGTCAAGACACAAAGAATGTGATGTAGGCAGAGAAACAACTAAACTTGCAACAAAAATAGACACCTAAAATGGCATGTAGTGGAGCAGGAATGCCTGTAAATGACTGTTGTTGGTTTTGCAGAGAGAAAAAAAAGCGAATTAAAAGGTGTGATTAGCAGTTTTGAAGCCACCTTGGTTGTTTTGAACAGCGGCTCTTGAATGGTCCTGAGCAAATTATCACATAAAACCTGCTCTGTTGGAATTGGTTTGGCACATTGTGTACTGGTGGAAACAGCTGTGAAACTTAGGGGTGACAAGCCCATTTCATGAAGTGGCTTACCAGACTAAAACGTGGCTTTTTAAACACTTTGTCAAGTACTTTGATTATTTTGTCAGTTGTGTACCAATTAACATGCAGCTAGACAAAGTCCAAGATGAATACTTGATGCTACAAATCAGTCTTGAATTGTTTAAATACACTAAAAGCATAACATTGGGCCTCTAAGTTGTAGTGTTTATAATGGCAATAATTTATCAATTATATAAATAGAAGCCACATGTATATTTAAAGTCAGAGAGCTCAACAGGGATAAAATTACATCATAAAAAGCTGACCCATGTGAGAATAAATCTTTTAAAAAACAATACAAGTGCCGGAAAAAACTTTACAATGACATATTCCATCACATGCTGAAATTTCACTTGGTGTCTAAATTTGCTTTTCTTACAAACTTTCACCATAAAGTGATGCAAATGATGAATTTCACACCACTACACATGACATTTGGCCTGATTGTATATATTATAACAGACTATCTGCGGTGGGTTTTTTTTCTTTTGCAATTCTATATCAAATAGACCTACAACCGTACTTTATAGATTATTAAATATCTTAAGCGACTTTACGCAGATATGAATCCCTTGGTTTTAAATCGCACGTGAACAACATAGTTGTTAAAAGTTTTCGGTCATGGGTACATGAGTCTAATTTGAGAAAAAAAAATTATCATCATCATCATCATCATCATCATCATCAACAACAACAAATCATATCATAACCAGGATACCAGCAGCAAAAGGCCATCACTATCATCTAGTTTCTGTGCAGTAAAATAAAACAAAACACACAAAAATAAACACATCAATTCGTGATGTTTTAAACACTTTTCCATTGTAGTGTTTGTTATTCATTTGTCATGTCAAGTGGGACACACTGAGGGGCACAAGGAGTTTGACTAAGTAAGGAAAACTTCGGGTGACAGCTCTGGATCGCCTGTGCGAGGATCTACAGACAAGTTGAGACGCCGGGTTGTTTCTGGTGACGGCAAGAGTCCAGTCAGGACCTAAATGTTGCCGTTTCTGACCAGGGGCGCTTTCCTGCGACTTGGTGCTGAACGTGTCTCCCTCTGCCCGGCTCGCGCTGAGCTGCACGAGAAGGAAATAACTAGTTTTCAATATTTCAGAGAGACACAGTCGGAGTTTACCGCCGCCGGGTCGTGTCATTTCCCACCAACTTTCAAACTCGACCCACCTCGTTGGAAGGACGCACCTGGAATAATTCAGCACCACCGGGTTAGACCCCACCGGTCTCCCTATTGTTTTCTACGGCGGTGCGATCGCGGCGGAGGGAATGGCTCTTTAAAGGCGAGGACGCGGAGAGAGGCGATACGCTGAAGACCTTCTCCATTTCTCCCCCCACCCCCTCGCTTCCCGCTTCTAAACGTCCTCGTAGCTCTCTTTCACGAGTCCCTCGCCAGCCGGAGAAACCGTGGGCAATGTTGTGTGCCGTACGAAGTGACACGAGTCATGAATCCGGCCCGGTTTGGCTCATTTTCGGCTCGTTACATTCTTCGTTTTCGCTCACTTACCTCCGCCATTCCGTTTCTGCGCAAGCTTACTATTGCCCGGATGTAGTAGGTCTGCTCTTCTGCACTGCTCCGTTTATTGCCGCAACGCTTCAGCCCGAGCCGCTACGAGCACAGCTGACTGCGAACTTACCCCACTGTCCAACTAGTTTTCACTCCCCTGCTTAATGGCATTCTTAATTTACATTTAAGAATAAATCCATAGTTTTGTACAACCCTGTTTTAAAGTCTCACGCTGGCATCGCTTTCAGTATCACTTTTAAACTTGCAAAACAACGTACACACACACACACACACACACATATATATATATGTATGTATATATATATATATATATATATATATATATATATATATATATATATATATATATATATATATATAAAGAAGCGTTACAAGTGCACTTTTGTACTGTTGTCTACATGTGACTTTCTTCAACCACAGCCAACAAACAAATCACATGACAATGATTCACTCAATCTGTCTCCAACCCACCTAAAACTTTTTTTTCCCAATATAGCACAGATTCACAACAAAAGTAATCTAAAGGCACTTTACACAGAAGACAAGTCCAGTAAAGTCCAACAACAGAGAATTCAGTTCAATTTGAATCCAATTCATTTCAGTTAACAGTAATTCAGTTCATTACAATAGTCTGGATTCAAAAGTATTTAGTGTCTGTTCTTTGAAAAGAAAATTGCGCCCATGAGGAACCTCACAGGTTGCATTGAATCTTTATGTTCAAGCCAGTCGCAGAAAACAAGGCTTTTTGGAATAATGATTGTAATGAGCAGGACTCAGTCCTGCTGACCTCTGATTGGTTGAACGTGAATTATGCTTGTTAATTGGATCTGTGGAGCCTTGAGAGACACACTCGTTTTTGACTGTGCACTTTTTTGTTTGTAGTACCTGTAGAGAATTAGAGAATTTTCCTCCAGCAGAACCAAACTCAGGCATGGGGCCATCTGCCTTAACCGGTTTGGGGTCTGAGATGACAGGAAATAAAGACCAAAAAACAGTGACAACAATGCCAATTGCAATAATATTTATGAGTGAAGAGAATAAAAAGAAAGAGGAGAGAGCCCAGTGTATCATAGAAGGTTCCCCAGCAGTTCAGACCTACAGCAATAGAACTAAAGGGATCGTTTCTGGACAGCTGAGCCACCCATCACAATAACATTTATGAAAAAAGGTAAGTTTTAGGGGAAGCTTATTCAGAGTAATTTTAGGACATTTTATTAGTAAGGAATTGTGGAGATCCAAACATGAAGTAGCCACTTCATATACTAGTTTTTCTGCATCACTTTGAGAAAAGTTTCCTTATTTTTGCAATGTGATAAAGACGGAAGAAGGCATGTAAAAAAGTATATATAAACAAAGAAATATATACACATATATATATTTATAATTTGTTATCAAGGCTTTCTAAAGTGGAAAGATGAAGAAAACTTACTTGTAAAGACATAATTACATGTTTTCCCACATAAGTATGTCCATACACATTAGGATGTTATTTTAGCAACAGTACACAAATTAGATGTGGGAACCCTGATATTTTCCCAGACTGCACTAGAACTCTGTAGTAACATGCAGTAAGAATACCTTGGGAAAAGATCATTAATAACATACTGTACATAGCTCACATGGAGCTGTGAAATATACAGCAATACCACTGTAAACACAACATAAATTCATTTGTGACAAGTTCATTGATAACAGAGGCTGTAGCTCTCCCCATCTGCCAGACTTTTCTTTTTCTCTTGATAACTCTATCTGGTTTCCTGACTGTTTTTCACAGTAGAGTTGCTAAACACCATCCAAACACGCGTATACTTAATTTTTTAATTCTGCATATTAAAAACCCATTTAAATCCACGAGAGCTTTGGGCATAAATAAGGACAGAATATGACAAGTATGTGGAGCGACAGCTCCATCCTCACGTCTCCTCCCTTCAGCTGCTCTTCATGAAAGCGGGTCGTGCAGCCAGAGGCCCTCGTTTCCTCTGTTTGTCCTCTGTCTTCTTGTTAGTGCTTTACTCCACGACAAGAGTCCACTTTCTTGGGTCAACTAAAAGAGCATCTTTTGTTGAAACATTTGTTGCTCTTTTGTGACTATGTAAGTGGTTTCAATGTCGAGCTCATTCAGAGGATAATTGCGTTAGATTCACTTGTGCTTAGTTTTATTTCATGGGGCACATATTACAGTATCATTTTGTTTTATCCACAGCGTGCAAAGAAACCAGTGCTTATAATTATAAAACAGAAGAAAGAAGAGAAGAAAAATAGACTTTGATAGAAGAAATATATGAAAAAAAGGTGTTCCTTATTTTACTCCAGTGGCAGTGCTAGTCTTTGTAGTAATTTTGAGTAATGCGAAAAGGAAATTAATTTAAGGAAGTGGGAGTGGCCTATTTGAATCTCTTTGTCTGGGACCATGCTAGTAAGTTTGTTTGCCTCCTCAAGGTGTTAGGGAAGGTAATATCGGCATTGTCAGTACCTGGAGCCCGCATGAGCGGAGCCTGGGTCTGTCGAAGGAGGCAGTGCTGGTTTGGCTGTTTTTATCAGTCGGTTAATGGAGGATGTTGTGGTGGTTTTGTAGGTTAGGTCAAGGACGTTGTGTCGGTGGGGAGCAGTGAGAGCTGGGATCAGGGGAGTGACTCTGGGATGTCTCCTTCTGGAGGTGTTGTGGGACTAACTACATGAAACACTGGTGAAAGCAGGCTCCCACCTGAAGACCTCTTAGACATGTCAGTCATTGCTGCTCACAGGTATTTAGTCAAGTTGTCTTTATTTTGCCTTTACTGAGCACTAATCCTTCTTGGACCACAGGTTTCTTGTGTTTATTTCAACCTACAAGGACCATTGCAAGAATAATTGTCAATTGATATTGTCTATGAGACAAAGAATGTTGAATAAGTAGACAAAACATATGCTGACTTAAGCCAAAAAAAAAAAAAAACAGCGTACTTTACAAAAAGAAAAATCAGAAAAAGAAACAGCATGGAGAAGGTAAAAACAAACAAGAAATAATTAAAAACATCAGTTTTTCTATTTCCTTTGATATCTGTTTAATCACAGCCAGTGTAAACCCTAGATTATTATTATTTTTTTAATAATCCTTAAGATCTAGGAGCACCAGGAGCAATAATATTAAAATATGATGAAGCTTTGAAAGTCAGGCTTAAAAGTAACAGTGTAGATGTGGAACTTTATTCAAATGCAACTGAGAACAGGAAAAGCGGGAGACAGGTTGGGACATGTGTGGGCTGCAATGAGGACTTAAGCTGCAGTATGGGGCCCTTGCTCATCAAGCTCACACGGTACCCCAAAACAGAAAGCGTCTGTTACTGTTACCTTGGGCATCCATTATACTCCTGCAAATTCAAACCTAAACATTTGAAACATTTTGATCTACAGGCCCTGTTTTGCTGTGTAACCCACAACGGTTGTGGTCTTAAACAGTGATTATATTTGCATTAATTCCGTTCATGGTTTCCTACACTGGGTCACTATGTATCCTAGTCTGATCTCCAAGCCCACAACACATGACCATCACTGGAAGAAAGCAAGATTATTAATAGTGCAAACAACAATGTGGAGATGGAACAGCAAGTACTGCTGACTTTGTTGTCCTTGGTATGCAGCTAAAGTCTGTATTTAATAAAACTGCATACATGTGAAGCAGGAGAGTCATTGTGAGACATCTGTAGCAAAGGTTATTTACATTGGAGATCTTTTCTTACCTGGACCTTAAACACTAGTGTGGATGTGGATTAGTTTTGTTTGGAAACAGCCTTTTGGAGCATATACAGACTAGTGTGGATGCAGGCAAAAAAATGAAGTATGCTTACTTCAGTAATTGTGCAAAATCAGCATGTTTATGCTTTTTTTTTAAATTTTGTTTTAGTAAATCTGGACTTGTTTCTGACATAAGGAAAGACCACCAATGCAAATTTGATGTCCAGACAACACCTTCTCTCTTCTTAGTGTGAGGGATAGAGTTTCCAGCAAAAAAAAAGAAAAATGAAATTCAGGCCATATCCAGAGAGAGCACGAATTTAATTTGCAATGCATAATGAGAAATTGGGCTCTAAATCATGAATAGTGTGCTTTGGTATGAAGCATTACCTGCTCCAGTTCCTGATGAAAGGCAGATGTAGACTAGAAATTACACAGAGTAAGACATGCTGACTGTCTTTTTGTGGCATGTTTCCTGTTTACCAGGCAACTGCATGTGTTAGTTTGATTTGTCATGGATACTTTGATTTCTACTATGATACCCTATTATATGCTCATTTCATCAAGGTTGTCGTCATCAGTTATAATGCAGCAGATTCAGGTTCTGTTTATTATCATTCAGTCGTGCTGCCGGTCCCTTCCATCACTAACGTCTGTCCTTTCTGATCACTCCCCTCTTGTTAGTTTTATCACCTGACCTGCCACTTCTTCCTGCTCACCTACTCCTCAGTTCTAAGCTTCCTCTGTATATTTAATCCTAAATTCTCCTCATGGTCATGGTTTTTTTTTGTTAGATTGTAGTTTTCTTGGGTTGTTCTTGGGTTTCCTGCTTCAGCTTGTCTGGTTCCTGTTTTATTTTGAAAGTCTATTACTTGGTTTGGTTCTAGTTCGACTTCCCTTGATTGATTGCATCTGTGTCTCATCAGCCGCTGTGATTATCTTGTCTTTCCCTCTTAAGGCTACACACTGCATGATTTTTTTTTTTTTAAATCGTAACTGATCTGGTGTTTTAAGCTACATTTTATTATGCTCCATTATTACTCCTCACTTCCTCTCTCACACAGACACGCCTCCTTAGACCCCCGCCCCATGCCATCAGAATACATTGCAAACTTGTTTCTCATGCACTGTTGTCAATATGATGTATATTTTTTGCAGAAATACAATAGTTTTGCGCTCTCTATACTATAATTTGGTTTTGGGTATCTGGCAATACAGTCACACTCGTCGACCAAAGACTGCCTAATTTCATCTTTTGACCTTTCCTGAAATCCTATGACTATCTATTGACTAGCCAATTAATATGTCACTTGAAATGACGTCTTAATGCCACCCAGTGCAATTCCTTTAAATAAAGTGAAATGTAAAGCAAACACAGTTAAATTTAAGATACTTTAACCCCACAGGGAATGTATATGCTGCAGCAATTTTCAGTAATTAAGTTTTTTTTTTTTTTAAAGAGATCACATAGATTGTTACTGATGTGAGTAGGAAGGATCTCCTGTAGTAGTCTGTGTTGCAGCAGATCTGACTGTTCTTGGATCATGTCTTGTGAAGAGGATGCTCTGTGTTGTACATTATGTTTTTCATTACATGAACCATCTCTAGAGGCTTCAGAACATAGCAAGTCTAAAGAGGACTACAAGAAGGCCAAAAAGAAAAAGGTAGGGAGGAATTAGAGAAATTAAAACAAGAAGAACAGGAAGTAAAAAGAAAATCACGTACAAGGGGGAATACTTACTAGTAAGTAAAATGGGAACTAACATGATTACTAAACTGAACACTAAGTATAGGTTTTACTTGGAAAAAAAATCAAGATTAAAACTAGTAAAATCCAGAAAATACAACAAAACATAACCCTCCACATAACAGCAGAATGATAATAAAACACACAGAATTGTAAAGCACATCGGAAAACAAAAATCAAACAAAAAACCTAGATCTGTGTCCCCCAAATTTCCATGTTTTCCAGCTCCATCACACCTGATCAAATGAATGGGTCACCAACTGTCATGTGTCGGAGATTGTAGCAGGACCCAAAAGTAGGAGAGTGAGACAGCAGGATTGTTTGAAAACAGTATTTTATTTAAACAAAAGCACTGCAATGTAGGGATACTAAAAAGAATAAACCAAAAGACAACCAAACTCAGAGTTGAAATTCGGGACAAACCTAAAACCCAGAAAGCCGCATAGCATAAGAACTAAGTGAGGAATCTAAGGAAACAGGATGAAGTACATCAGGGGATACAAAACAGTACGGACAAAACGGACGGAAAAAGGGAAAAACAAGACAAGGTATATGCACAGGACTGACGAGACACGGGTGCAAACATAGGCATAATATACGTAGGCGCCTCATAGACTGACACTGCCTATTGGAGCTGACGTATCAGTGTGGCTGCCAGCTTGGATGGGTTCCCCATGTGCCCTCAGTGCATTTATTTCAACTTGGAAAGGTGTTTTCCCAACTACAATAATCATAACTCCCCTAACGTTCACCCGATTTTCAGACTGTTTGGTTTATTATGCTGTTATGCTCTTTAACAAAGACAGAAATATGGGATGGCATATTAATAAATGTATAATTTAATTAATTTGATATTTTAATAAAAAAAAAAAAACAAGTCTCAAGATGAGGTAGGAGCCGATGAGCCCATGGACAAATCAGGAGCAGGAGGTGAAGTCCTGGATGTCAGAAACAGAAACAGGATCAGAGACAGAAGCAGAGTCAGAGCTCAGGTCAGGATCTGGGTCACGAACAGAGGCAGGTTGTGAAGTCCTGGGCAGGGTTTGGCTAAGCCTAAAAGCTCCTCGGTCCACTTAATGCCAGGCGAGTTCCCCAGAAAGTAGACTCCTCCTCCGCCCATTCCTTATAGCTTGGAAAAGTGCCATATATTCTTTAACTTGGTCCATGGTATGGCTGGTCTGTTCTGTCACATGTTGGAGATTGTAGCAGGACCCAAAAGTATGAGAGTGAGGCAGCAGGAGTGGTTGGAAAGGTAATTTATTGAACAGGCAGGCATTTCAAAAATATAAACCAAAGAAACTAAATTCAAAATAGAACTCAGGACAACCCAAAAAACAAAAAACAAAACCCACATACAAAAGCTAAACATGAAGAACCCAAGGAAACATACATTAGGAGGAAGAAAACCAGGAGGAAGAAAAAGACAAGACAAGATATACTCACAGGACTGAATGAGACACGGGTGCAAACAATCAGGGCAGGTAGGAACAAGGGAAGTCAAACTTATAACTAAACACAAGGACACAGACTTTCCAAGTAAAACAGGAACCAATATAAACCCAAAACCATGATGCCAGCTTGTTATTAGGGTCTGCAAGAGTCTTTCAATGATCTATTCATTTGAATAAGGTGTGTTGGAGAAGCGTAATATCTAAAACATGCAGGACAGTGGCCCTTGAGGACTGGAATTTAGAAAAGCTGCCCTAGATTGTGAGATTAACGCTTGTAAAGGTTCTTTAATTATGTTGCGCTTTTTGACATAGATACTTTCTTACAAGTCTAACTTTATGAGTGTTGCTCCTTTCAAACATTTTGAATAGATGGATTAGGTCAAATATGTTGTAATGTAGAACTGCTTTACTAAGAAAACTTGGTGATTTTTTAATTTTTATTTTATTTATTAATTATACGGTTACTGCGAGAACATTGAGTGACAAAACAACATTTTTGTTGTTGTTATTTTTGGAATAAAAGTGTCAGCTTTCAAAGAAGTGTTCCCATCTGTACCCCTCATATTCACTAACTGACCAATTCATTGACATATTGGCCTCAAAAACAATCTCCTTACAGAATGGATTGTTCAAATGACTGTGAACATGGACCAGATTATTTGCATGATTGGTTGCAGATGCAAGGACAGCAACAATAATCTGCTTGTCTATATAGACCTTTAGGAACACGGTATACATTATTACATAGAACCTAGAGTGTATGAGAGAGAAAAAATGAAATGATTTACAAGTATTATGATGGAAGTGTGGAATATGCAAATGCATGGGTCAGGGAGCCACAAGTAATAAATGTTCCTCAGAAACAATAACAGTCTCAAAGTTGAAACAGAGCACAGGAGCACAACAAGGTCCGGTAGGTCGATGAGAACACGCCCACCGTATGTCAATCAAAGTTAGCTGTGGCTTCCAACTCCTTCAGCTCATCCCTGCCGAATTACCTGCAGAGCTGCTGGCAGATGTTTACAGCAGAATATCCTATTTCACGTGTTGACTAGATGGCAAAATCAAAAACTACTGTTGCGTTGAGCCAACACTGAGTTGGTACAAACTGCTGATTGCGTCGCTGAGCACAGTAGCATGACGATTATGGATGAGGAAGTGATAATTAAATTATATTCAATTCAAGTTTATTTATAAAGCATCTGTTACAACAAGTTGTTTCTAGGCAGTTTCCAGAGACCCATGGTAGAACAATAGTAGGTAAAAAATGAAAGTAGGTTGGTAAAAAGTGGGAGAAAAACCTTAAACCAAACAGTGGCAAGAAAAATTCCCCTTTAGGAGGGAAGAAAGCTTGAGCAGGACCTGGATCATAAGGGGGGGGCCCTCCTGCTGAAGACTAGCCAGGTAGAGCAGGAAAACGGATATCAGAGACAAGACAAGGTAAGAAAAGACAAGATATATTAGTAATTATTATCTGTTAACTGGAGAACTAAGAGTTTTCTGTACCCATTATTGATACACGGTTAGTTGATGTAGTACAGAGACGACTATATAAACAGGTGTAGACAGCAGACACTGAGGTGGTCAGAGGGTGGGACTGCAGGGCAGCATCCAGCTCTGGAAGTTCTGGTCTGCAAACATCTACAGAGGAGAAAAAGAGGAGAGAAAAACATGTGAGGGGCACCAGTCAGTGGATCCTGTTGGTGTCCCCCAGCAGCAGGTCTACAGCAGCAGACCTAGGATGAAGCTGTGTTTAAGACCAGATGCTCTAGTCTGGTCCTGCAGCTGCAGCTATGAATATAGGCGCTAACACATTTTGTTTAGACTAACTTTAGGTAAACAGAAACATTATAAGTTTGTTCTTAAAGGTGGAGGTGGTGTCATCCTCCTTAACCCAAACTGGAAACTGGTTTTATAGTGATGATGCCTGATAGCAGAAGGCCTCCCCTCCAAATCTACATTGGGATCTAGGAAGAGCTCTATTAGGAACAAAAGGAACTATCAGAACTCGCAAATAACGCAGAGCTTGACCATTAAGGACTTTATATGCAAGGATTTTTAAAATGGATTCTGAATTTAGTCTAGAAGTTACAAATGCATGAATTAGTTTTTCAGCATCAGTCTGGGAGAAGATGCTCCTAATCTTTACAATATTACGAACATGAAAAAAGCAGTTTTAGAAGCCAGATTAATATGCGGTTTAAATGACAAATCCTGATCAAAAATAACTCCAGGGTTTCGCACAATTGTCTGGAGGCCACTGCAACATCATCTTATTCCTTCTTAAGTTATTTGGGCCATAAAAACAATAACCTCTTCTTTATCAGAATTTGAAGCAAAAGGTTTTTTGACATCCAGGTCTTTATGCATTTAAGACATGCCTGAAGGTTGGCTTACCACTCTGTTACACCTGATTCCACAGACAAATACAGCTGCGTATCATCAGCATAGCAATAAAAATGAATGCTGTGGTTCTGGATAATACTTCCCAAGGGCTGCATGTACAAACTGAACATGACTGGCCCTACAACTGAACCCTGTGGGACACCGTAGCAGACCCTCTTCTGTGAAGAAGAAACCTCCTAATGGCTAGCCATTGGCTGAAGCGACTGTCATACAAACAGTATTAAATTAATTGCTTAACATAAAATTGAATTGGTTTACATATGCATTTAATATATGCTTTTACATATATTACATGTTTTACATGTTTTATGATTATTTTTTTAGTTCATGTTTTTATTGGATTTTAATTGTAAACCACTTTGGTCAACCCAGGTTGTTTAAAAATGCTCTACAAATAATGATTGAGTAAGTGATTGATTAACAAAGGTGTGAATAATTAAGAGAGAGGAGTAAAGACTTAAAAAGACTTAAAGACAGAAGAATGACAGCCAAAGGAATATAGGAAACCAAGACTTAAAGAGATGGAGATTTAAGAAAAACCCAAGAATAGAGAGAGATGTATATCATACATTAATTACAAGTAGAGTGATAAAGTTGAGCCTAAATCAATATAATCGATGATGCAAGCAAGGTTTTAAGGACTCATTAACATAAATAACTGCTCCAGGTATCCCAAATATTCCTTGATCTTAGGCAACATACAGCCTGAGGAATTCTGTTATTTTTCAATCACTTAACAGACATATTTAAAGTCAGAAATAAAACAGTTGTCGTCTCTGGCTTAAATTTACCTTTAGTTATTATAAAAATGAATTAATTAAAAAAAAGTTTCCTTACACAATTGTGTATATACCAGACTATATAACAGACTACTATGGATGAAAGGAATAACAAGCCACCATGTGCAGTTACTACAAAGCAGATGGAGGTAGCAGGGCTTTCCTGGCAAGCATGTGTAGAATGCTGTCTTTAAAGGAATGTCATTTAATTTTATGTGAGCGAGAGAAAGAGTTAGTTTTCAGTTTTGCCTGCCCTGTTTATTTTTAAGACTTTATTAGTTGTCTGCTTGTTAATTTGTTGCCTTTTTATTTTATTTTTTGACTTGTGAGTGGAAAAACAAAGTAAACCTCCCGTCTCCAGTTTAAGCGTAAACTCAAGTCAGGTGCAAACAGGGATCTATCTAAGTCCGATCTTATTTGTTGCAGTAATGCAGCATGACGCAACAGAGATTTACGAAGATGTAAGAAAAACTATTGCTCAAGCTATTTAGCCTAAAAAAGGTTACAATAACAATAACAATTAAAAAAAATAGCTTTAATTTTATCAATTCAGAGTCAGACAGATTGTGAACAAATGAAAAAATACAAACATTCAATTGCATTGTTATCCTGGCCAGGAGTACTGGAACAAAAAAAAAAACAATGTCTGTGGAAGTCACAAAGGATCTTTAATGTGACTAAAGAGTAAAGTTAGTATTCATTAGTCCACCTGCAACTACAAGATACTGTTTGTCCACTAAACAGTTACAGACAAACATTAGGCTGCAGAAACTGTTGCACAACACAAGGGTTCCCTTAGAAACTGAAAGCAAATCTTCACATACCTTTGCCACATGCAGATATGCAACAGAGAATATTTACCTAAGCAGATAAATGGTAAAAATGATATTCTTGTCCAATTTGTTTAATTCGATTCTCTTTGGGTCGTGTGAAAGTCTGATGATGTCTCAGTTCATATTTAAACGAAAAAAAAGTCATACATCACAGAAATTTTATACCACTTTAATTGCTGCTATTATTTATATTATATTCTTTTATTTGGCATGAAATAGTTTTAGTGACCGTTAACTATAATTATCCCTGTCACCCTAAATAGGAATAACTGGGTTTACCCCCGCCCCCAACCCCCCAGCATAGTAAGCATGTCTTTAGAGTATGGGAGGAAACTGGATCACTAAAGGGAAACCAAAAGTGAACAAGCAAACACTAAACATAAAGGCACAGAAAGACATTTTAAGCATTACTGAACTGAAAATAATTTTTTTTCTTCTACTACTCAGAATGAAACAGCTGAGGAGTCCATCCATGAATGACTTCCTGCAAATTTGGGCTTCTGAGTCACCATGGTAACCCCTGGGCTGTCACAAGGATCTGCCACAAACTGAGATGACATCTGCATGTGCCAAAAATGTGGTCAAAGGACTGATGTCATGCCATCGTGTGATGCATGACTGAGAGATGTAATATCTTCAGGAGTGCATGTGACAAAGCTGGTTGTTCTTTAAGAAAGGTCTTGTGCAAAGAGGAGTTCGATGTGTATACCGGTTCAAATACAGTATATATGTGCGCTGAGGTATGGAACCTGATCCAGGACAAAATGGAGCACAGCATATTTTTAAATTCAAAGTAATTCATATTAGTTGTAATGACTGTTTCTGCCTCAATTTAGAAAGTTGTCAGTTACATAAATGATCGTAGAATTAATATTTAATGAAGCTTTATTTTTGCAAACAAGTTGAATAAAATAAAATGTCCTTTCTTTCGGATCAAAATGAAAGAAAACACAATTTCAACATAGTAAAATGAATAAAACGTTGCATTCAAAATATAATAAATACAATAAATGTATTTATTGTGAAGCACCGAGGGTTTGAGAGTAACGTAATTTTGATTCTCTGTATGTATCTCACATGTGGTAGAATTGACAATAAACTTGACTTTGACTTTTGATAAAGTATTTTTTCACAATCGTTAAAATAGAGACATAAAATAAAATAAAACATGTTTTTATGTTTTTAATCCAAAGACATACAGTGTGAAGATCATCTAATTTTGGGGCTGTTTAAATTTTTTGCAATCTAAGTTGGCAAATGTTACTGTTTTGATTCCATAAAAAGAAAAAAATAGTTTAATAATTAAAAAAAAAAGGGGGTGGGGGGGATCCTCAAGACATATGAAGTTTCAAGAATGAAGGTAAGGAGTTATTTCCGGCCTTCTTGAGTCACTTCCTTGGCATGACTTTGTCATTATCACTTTTTTCTTTTGTTTTTAATATCAGATTTTGATGACATGAACAGGAATGATATAAAAGACAAACAAACCAACGACAAAAAAAACAATTTGTAAATCCTTTATAGATAGTGAGGCATCCAAAACCCCCAGTAGTTCAGTGCTGCTGGTACCGGCCCATTTAGACTTCTAACGTCATCCGCCCATGCCCGTGTGTGCTGATTATCACGTTTTGCACATGTTTTTTTTTTTATGTAACCATGTTAATCATGTTATTGCAAATCATCCCTTTTCTTTGTACTTGTTTGTACTGGATAAAATAATAAAGAAACTTTTGTGACCAAGTTAAAATGTATATAGTTTTTTTTTTTAACAGTATAGCTACCATTCCACAAGGGGGCAATGCTGTCGTTTGTATGAGTGGAAACAGGCTTGAACACTTCACTGGCTTCAGCAGCTGAACATGAACAAGAAACCAACGATTTAAATGGTGCAGGACTTAAGAAAGAACCATCACTTCTTCAGTTCTACAAATGCCGTGTAGTGTGTGTAGAACTTGCGTTGTGCCTGCTGCGTTTGGACAGATCACTGGTGCGCTGTAACTGGGCTAATTTTCAGTCTGCACGCAGTCCTCACACAGACTAATATGACTCAGTCACGGTACTTATTCGTACAGTTGGGACAATCTGGTCAGCTCCCTGCATTAACTTACGCGTTCTTCTTCTCTTTTTCCCAGTCCCTCTCTAAACAGGATGTTTATGTCTCAGCGGGGCCACAGCAGACAGCAAAGCACTGGAAAGCTGATGATCAGATAGGGTGGCTGTGGAGTGCCCGGCTCTCCCAGTGATGTGACAGATTAACTAGGATTTAAGGCTTCCATTTGGATTCCCCACTAAATCAACACACTGCAAGAGACAGCAAAACACAGGAGGTCACGCAGCCAACAGTGTGTCTGTCGTGATTCATAGTTGCTTGAACAGTGAAGTCCCCCTTCGTGCAGCGCCTCAAAATATCCTAAATACGCAGCATCCTATTGTATTGTGGCGCTTCTTATCTGAAGCAGAGCATAGTTAACATGTTTTAGCACTGATGCATTGATTATTAGTCAAGTGAAAGCATACCTCTGGTGCATTTTACAGCACGCTGCCAAAATATTCAGGGTGCAAACATGCTCAAAGGTGATATCATAAGACTCAGGAGACTTTCATTTCCTAGTATTGTATTGCTGTGCGTGTGAACTCCCCACACTTAATATTGGATCCCTTTCTGGGTCGTTGTTTGTGCGGCACAGGATCTGAATCATGAGAGCGAGCTGTTTCACTGCAAAAAAATGTCGCTTCAGAGTGACTGATTAAACTACAACTATACTCAGAAGCAAAAGCTGGAAAAAATTAACCATTTCCCCCTTTGTCTTAGCATCTGATTCCTGGCTGAATTCAAATGAAAAAGAATAAAAGGAACTTTCAAGAAATATGCTATAGTTTAAACTTAAAACTTCTGTTGTGTTCTGTTCTTTCTTTCTCTATTTATAAGCTAAACGTTTTCTTTTGCCATAGAAAACGTTTTATGGAAACTGTGGAGGGCATTTCCTGTGAGACACAAGGAGCTCAAATAAAAACACAGGAGTGGAAAGATGTGTGCTGCTCTGCCCTGTCGTGTTTTAGTTTCTCCCCACCCTCCAACTCCCACTCCACTCTCCGGTCTCTGTAGTTCTCACTGTAAGGCACTTGTTTCCCTGCATGCATTTGTTCTGTATGCAGTTCACTTCAAAATAATTTTGGAGCTCAGATAGCTTGAAAAAATATTCAATTTATTAGGAGAAAATGTGTCGGATTACGTCTTTCAAATCCTAAACAGGATTCCGTTTTAACCCAGATCAGAGGGATCAAAGGAGGGCAAATGAGAACCCTAAAAATGTTTACCGCCAACCTGACTAACACAACCGGTTCTCTGTTGGTAGGATTTCCTTGCATGATTTTTTTTTTTAAATATGTACAACAGGTTGAGTGTGAATTAGGCCAGTAAGTGGTGTCATTAAGTCACTGGCACCCGGACACATGAGCCTTTCACGGTGAAGACTCACTGGAGTGTTTACACACATGTGCCGTAGATACGGCCCACAACCAGTCTACTGTTCAGATGCACAGTTAACCTGCCATCATGACCGGCCCTCTTTTACCTCCATACTTTCATTTAAGCTGCGACTGAATACAGCCCGTTTGAAATATTGCATCACTGCTCAACGGCCACTGCTATTCAGCGCTTTGAATCACTGAAACGTTATGTTTTTTTGAAGCACGGTCTATATGTTGTTCCTATGCCCAAGACTTGAGTCCTTAGTACCATGTTTCAGCCGCTGTGTTCAAGATAACCACACCGCTGTAATAATATACCCTTGTAAGTAGTGACCGCCTCGTTTCTGATTTTAAACAAAAGTAGTTAATTTTCCATGAAGACTGTTTCTCTTGTAACCTTGAAGGCTATATTTGAACTCAAATGTTCCAAGTCGGCATGCCAAGTGGACGAGAGCCTTCGTGGTGACGGTCTCGTAGGGCTGGCAGTCCACCGAGAGCCCGTGTCTTTATCTTTTGGTTCCCATCCACAAAAAACAATCTAGCAGGGTGAGAGTTGAAGGAAAACTGTTAGGTCTAACGAGGTTTTTGGAAATGCAAGTTTCCAAATGTTTGTGTTCACTCCATCTCCATTAGACTTTGTTCTGATAGAGTGGATCAAGCTGATATGTGGTGCAGAGCCAAATAGCACAGCAGGGCTGGAATATGTGTGCTGGAGACAAAGCTGAATGCAAAGATAACATGACGTTCTCCACTGCCCGTGCCTGGATTTCAATCAGTTAAGAGATTACAAATTAAAGTTGGACTGCGTTTAGCAAGTGTGTATGTACTTGTTGAGGTGCTGGCCGCGCTGGAAATCTGTTCTCCTTCCTGTGTCGGTGGTTTGATTGTTTTCGTTTTGACTCCAGGGAAAAATGGTCCAGAGGTCCAAGGCAAGGGCAAGGATGTAGCAGTGGTGTGTGTGTGTGTGTGTGTGTGTGTGTGTGTGTGTGTGTGTGTGTGTGTGTGTGTGTGTGTGTGTGTGTGTGTGTGTGTGTGTGTGTAAATGTCAAGTTTACTTCAGCTCTTCGAGAGATGTTATGGAGATACTGGGTTTGCGGTAGACCAGTACAAATCCCAACCTGTTGGAAAGGATGATCTCACAAGGCAGACAATTAGTGTTTATACAGAAGGAACATAAACCTAAAACAGACCTGGATCTAACACATCATTGCTGGCTGCAAGCTTGCTGCCCGCTTCATTTATCTTAATAGCATATTTCTTCTATTTAACCCTGCAGTCCACCTCCTCCACCTATTTACTTTTCCCTTGTTCCCTTCACACTCCATCAATGTACAAACCATAACCGTCACACTGACTCTCACTTCTGAAACACACTACTGTCGGACCCTCTAAGGCCCCACCAGAGCTCTCTCAGTACACTCACAAGGACAGGAGGACAGATGTGGGGAGACTGGTCGACTGAGCAGGGGTGGGGCAGGTTTCAGTGGTGCAGTTTACCGTCATGTCTTATAATTATAAACACAGGTGGATTTAAGAGCTGCTGGTCATGGAGCCCAGTGTTAGTGTGTTTTTGTGTGGATGAATCTCCAGTACCATATGCATGGCAGATGTCTGGAACATCCATCATACATTTATGTTACATTATCATGTGTCCTTTCATTTGCTTCTTTAAGCAGATAACCTACCCTCAGGCTTGTGCATTCGAGACAGTCTGTCAACCTGGAGGTACTAAAACTCTTTCTTAAACAACAAAAGTCATAGTTTCAAAACATCTCATATAAGAACAGACTATATCTGCAAATCTACCTTTAGTAGCTCATTAGTCAGTCAACAGATTAACATTTCTTAATCTGCTAAAAAGTATTTTTGGGGAGAAAAACAGTCTAAAATAGCTTGTACAGTTTCTAATATTTCTAATATTATCGAGAACAATGACCTTTTACATTGATAGACACCCTGCATTTAACACACAAATCTAGTATGTCCTTAATGTAATGTCACTTAATGTAAACAGAACTGACGCATCATGGTAATAACAGGTTCTGATTTAAAAACACCTATGGATGAACACATAAATCAAGGGACATCCCTTTGAGTCACTCTGATATTATAGCTTTATTTATATAGCGGCAGATCACCAACAAATTGCATCAAGACTTTTTTTCAAAATAAGTCCCAATCCTAACCAAGCACCAGGCGACTGTGGAAAGGAAAAGCTACCCTTTAACAGGAGAAAAACTCAAGCAGAAGTGGCTCTCTGCCTCGGTCGGTTGGGGGTTGAGAGAACATAAAAGAGGAGAGAACAACAACAACAACAGATCAGGAACACTTTGGGTCTGTTTCATAAACCAGTTTATGTAGAACTCTAAGAAAGTTGAGCCTGAACTGAAAACTGAGTTTTTTTCTATTTCACAAAGCAAAGTAACTTAACTCTGACCAAGAGCGTTCAGTTGAGCCAGTTTCAGAAGCCGAGATACTTGGAGTCTGTTACTGTGGTAACTGACTTTGTGAAGTAAACTCAAGATTAAGTTTACTTTAACAGATCCCGAGTTACTTCCTGTTTCGTCCCCTTCACAATCTGAAACAAGTTCAATTTATTCAGACAACCGATCAGCAAATGCACATTTTAGAGGCTTCTGAGCGATGGCAAATTTGTGTCAGGAAAGTAGGTTCAGGATTTGAATAGATTTTAATGCAGTCAAATAGGTCAACACCCTGACGACTTTTAAAGAGCCTTTGGTTTTTTGTTTTTCTTTTGTTAGTCAGCATATCTTCCATGAATCACAAATACCATGTATGTTCATACTTTACACAAAATACATTGAGTTGTTAAATTTTGCAAATTGTTTTAATAACATTTTATTAATAACAACATGGATACTAAACATACTCTATTCTAATGCACTAGAAAGTGAATGATGCCAAATTGTGAGAAAAGTGACAGATTTAAGCAGATCCCGCCTTTACTTGCTTTTTCCTGTAGCCACAAAAGTTTCTTAAAGTGAGTGCAACTGAGCTTGTTGCTTATTGCTCCCAGGATTGCGCCCACATGACTGTGAATATTGAGAACATCTACATTCATTTGTATTCATGTGAAACAGTCGTGAAATATTTTCTTTCATTTACGCATTCACTCGCTCTGCAATTTTCTCTCTCAACAACTGTTCAACTGTTTCGTGATGACTTTTTATAGTCGCAGTGACTCAGAGTCAATACTAGCGTTGCCAGATAGCTGAAACCAAATTATCGGTTTCATCGATAAAAGTCAAAATTATCGTATACGCTACAACATCGGCAAATGAGAAGCAAGTTTGCTGACTGCGAGGGGCTAAGGAGGCGTGTCTGCGTGAGACAGAAAATGAGGATAAAATAAATAACACGTGACAAACCACCAGATCAATTATGAACATATTAATCTGTAGAATCTGATTCCAAATCAGACTAAAAGTGAATAACAGATGTGAAGAAATATTCACTTCTTGAGCTGGATTGTAGATTCATCGTATATGTCCGACTACTAATTGTACAGAGGTCAAAATTATTGCAAAAATACAAAATGATCGTACATCTGGCAACACAGGTCAACAAACTCAAAGTTTCTAGTAAACTAAAATAGCCACAAATTTGCCATCCAAGAAACATTTAAATCAAGATTATTGAGAAACACAGAATAAATATATTAATTCTTTTTGGATCTTCTTTATGAATTAATATAAATTTTCTTTGCAAGTTAGAGCTTTGTCTTTCGTTTGTGAATGCAGTGATGAACTACGTTCACTGACGATGGTTTCAACAAATTCAGGCCTTGAACCACGGTTACAGATTAATGAAATGATGAAATCTTGGTCTAAAAACATGACCAGTAGTACTTTTGAATGATTTAGTCTCTAGGCTTTGAAATATATTTTTAGCAAAAAAGAGAAAATGTGCATATAAAAAAGATTTTTTTAAAAGCATTATATTAATCTTAAGCTGTTGGAAAAGGCTGGTCTTTCAGACCAGAAGTGTAAAAACGATTTACCAGCTGCTACAAGATAAACACAAGAAATAATACTAGTCAACCAATAGTAGGTCGACTAAATAAACTTTATTAGTAACTCATATCATTCAAACAAAACAACAACAAAAAGAAAAAAAACGCATTTTCTCTGGGGGATCAATAAAGTATTTGGATTCTGATTCATACAGTAATCCATACTGACTACATTTTGATTGTTTTTTGCGTTATCTGTTACTTGACCTGTTCTGGGACCTCAGTCAGGGCTCACAGTGGCCCTGACTAATGAGATGTGAAGTGTGTTTTTTGCCTTTAGTAAGTCCTGCATGTTTCTGGAGCCAGGGAGCTTTAGAGTGACCATCCCCGATGCCTGCCCTGTCCCACTGTTGTTGCTGGTTGAGCGGTCACCGCACCAGTCTTGACTACCTCTGCAGATCTCTATCGAGCCTTTCTTTATGTGAAGCATGACTGAGGACCACAGACCGCAGAGCTCACTGTCAGTCAGAGGATGGCAGCCCGGCTGATTGCCATTCACGCAGTAATTCATTCACAAACATGCACCATTCATTTCAAAAAGCCGCTACAGCAGGGTCACATACTAGGAAAAAGCCTCTGGACTTCCAATGCATGCATGAACATTCCCACATACTCCAACCCTGTCATAGTTCAGCCCAGAGAAAAGAGACGTTTTATCCTGTGTTTATGTTCTACATTCTTCTATTTAATTTACCAGTACAAACACGTAATGATGCATTAAAGAACTGTGGGAAAATACTTCTAATAGGCTTTTTAAACACAATGATATTTTAAACATCTTGGACCGTAAATTTGCAAGGCATTAAAGCCATACAAGAAAAACAAAACAAAAGAACAACATACTGGAAATGGAAGTAAGAGTTGACTCCATCTACATGGGATTTGTTCATTTAAACTTTTTTTGTAGTACAGTATCAAAAGAGAGAATTTTATTTTATTTTTAATGATAATCTTTCAAATTGAATTTTTGATCAGTGATGTTTTTTTAAATAGCAGTGACAAGGCAGCATGAGCATAAGTTTTTCTACTCCTAAGAGAGTTGAGTGATGTGGTGGTTTTATATATTTCATAAAATGAATTGTATTCTGAAATAATCAAATATTAGCAAAGTCCCTTTTTCCAAACAAAAAACGAATAGAAATCGTGCCCAGTCACGGTATTCCTAAGCAACCAAAAATCCAAAACAAAAACAGGCAGAGAAATAGCGAGCAATACAGACTGGGAAATGTGTTGAATGAAGACTGACCAGCAAGGAGGGAAAAGAAAGCAGGACCGATATGAGCGCTGATGTCGTGAATGGTCTGGAAGGACGAGAAGAAGGAATCACACAAGGAATCACACTAAAACAGGACGTCAAACAAACACAAAACTAAGTTCAAAGTAACAGAACACCTCTAAATCAACACCAAGGGTCAACATCAAGCTCTCCAGTATGACACAGAGTGGGAATTAAATAAATAAAACAGCAGTTCTTCAACTGACCACTAGGGGCTGGCTCCAAAAACAAGTAGATTTTTTAAATGTATATATTAATATTAATTATTATTCTATATTAAAGTGTCCAACCTTGCAGTAGAAATAAACATTTACAGCCTGGTTTTGATTTCCATAGGCTTGAAGTCTATGACAACTGTATGGGTGTTTAATTTTTATGTGTCCTATCAGCAAAATCATATGAAACCAGAGTTTATGCACGATCGGGTTGTGGGCCTTCGATTTATGGATAGTTATGGTAAATAGCTTACTGATATCACACTGGCTTTTTAATGCATAGCAACCAGTTTTTGGTTTAGGACACTGTCCAAAATGGTCTCGTTTGGCCTCTCACTCACCCTCTTATTTTCTCTTCATTCAACACTTTTTTTCAGTCTCTTAGTCACCCCTGCAACAAAATCCACTGTAATTCCGTACTGTCTTAGCTGGATTAAAACAAGGAATAATAATTATTATTATAAAAAACTATATTCAAACCACTTCGTTGAAAAAAGCTAGTTGAAAAGATGAATGGCGTACAGTCTGTACGTGTGGTCTCCTTTTGAGAAAGAAATACGGTAGAAGTAAAAGGAGATTAAAATCAAAAACAAAGAAACATAACAAAAAACAAAGGTAAGGTTGAGAAGAGGTGACTGACTCATTTTAAGTTGGCAAAAAATTGGGAATGCATTCTGTCTTATTCACAACCACTAAGATGTAGGACTAATTTATGTATACATTTGTTCAAAATTTAAACATCATCTGGGACATTTTCAGATGTCTGACACTGAGAGAACTATTCTCTGTCCCAATCTTGCATCAATCATTTGTAGGGGCAATATTCTTGAGGTGTTACCCATGAACCAGACGCCCATAGCCACTGGACCATAAAACCTAAGTAAGCGAGAGAGGATCGAGCTCATCTTTGAAAGGTTAAAGTGACTCTAAAACTACACCGATGGTATTTGGAGATGAACTCTGGTCAGTTTCAGTCAGTGGGTTAGTTCTTTCTCACGCTCTTGCTGCATTTTTTCATCCTGCTTTTCTTTTAAAAGCTGAGGGTGTGGGGTTGAGGGAAAGGGTTTTCTCTGGAACTGGAAAGCTCGCTGGTGAGGTGAATATGAGAATTAGAGATGGTATTTGATTGGGTTCACTGGGACATGTGTGGAGCCTGTTACAGTCGACTGCACACCTAATCTTTGTTCCAGGGTAAATATATCATTGACTTCATCATACGGAGCAGCAGACAGACAGATCACTCGACTTACATACACATAGCCCCTGCTTGTAAGGGATGCATAAACTTTCTTTTCTATGACAATCAAGGACCTTGATGTTTGTGTTTAGTAAAGAAGAGAGTCATTACTCTCATGTACAGTAAAGGCAACATGAATACACAAACACCCACAGTACAAGTGAACAGAAAACACGCACACAAGTACATTATCTTAACTTCCATTCTTTGAACCATACCTACTATCTTGACAACCCAAAAACACCCACTTTAATCCACATCTCCAAGATCCCGTGCATAGCTTGTATTCCTATAAGGGAGACGAGTCTCTATGACGTGATTTACAAACTGTGGCCCCCACAAGATGAGTAATACTTGGAGCACACACACAGGGATAAACACACATGTGTGTACTTTCAGGATTCTTTCCCAGACATCAGAAAGGCAGTTCTAGGAGGAAAAAAAAGGAAAAGAAAAAAGATTGGGCACGATTGTTCACATGAGCCAGCTACGAGTTATTCTTAACATGTTCTGTCAAAGCAATGGCTTTCAAGAGCCTCGAATGTTTAAGACCCACTTTCACAAAGGAAATAAATAATCCCAGAAAAATGTTGACATACTATGTTACAGACTGACTGTGTAATAAACAAAAGGGGGATGGTGGCATTACAAAGATAAGAATGATAAAGAGTGGTGCCACGTTAAAGGAAAGCAGAGAGCTTCCAGACTTGTCACAGTGTGTTTTATCAAGTGAAAATGAGGCCTGTTTGAGGCTGACAAATGAATATTTACACCCAGAACTGCAAAACAGCTGATTGAATGAGCCTGGAGCTCCTCTTGATAGATACTGATACCTTTGTCTTCCTCCTGTCTTACAATCAGGATTCAGCCTTTTTAGGAACATCTTTTCATCTTTTTCTGTTGCAGAGTCCACTGTACTCGTCAATCAACACATTGTTTTCACAGGAATCTGTGTGGAAGAGACAAACTTAAAGAAGGATGTGTCTATGCCAGTTAACGGAATGACCAACTGACTATGAAGATGCACTGACATTCCTCTCTCCTCCATTTATTTTTCCATCTGTCGACCTTTGATTCTATTTTGAGCGAAACGCAGATAAAAGTGTTATCTCAAAGAAGCAGCAAGGCTCTTTCTAGGATGTGTGGTCACTTTGTGCCCTAAAAGATTTCAGACCTCCAGTGATAACCTGCCAGAAGCAGCGTGAACCCAGATAAACTATCATCCCCTCAGAAGACCTCCTACAGCGTTGCAACACGCTCCATCCAAGAAAATACCTGATGAATACAGATCGTGTTGCAGCGCTTAGGTTCTTACAAAGATTTCCTTTTAAATGAACATCTGCTCAAATGTTAATTGTAGCATCTGAATGAAATGAAATGAAATGAAAGTTCAGTCATGGATGGTGGAAGGGTAAACGTGATATGAGGGGATGTTAGAAGGACGATCTAATATCTTCCTTGACAGATGAATCAATAGGAAACGCTTTTCATTTTTTTTAAAAAATCATGAACTTTTTTTCCACTGGAAGCCAAATATCTCTTGTATTCTTTTCCAGTCAATCGCTTATTTCTCAAACATGCACGCACAGTGCATGATTATGACCAGGAAGCAGGTCATGAGGTCAGGCATGCATATGTGGTCTTGTGATGCTCAACCTCAGATAATGAAAGGACATGGAAACACACTGGCAAAATACAGAACCTGAGTGTGAAAAACTAAGTACATATGATACAGAAGCATGTGGACCAAATTTTAGCAGGAATTATGTGACATAACCATTTGCTGAAGAATGTTACCTTTCTCTTACATTATTTTGGAGGCCTTTTAGCCGATAAAAAAGCTTGATTCTTTTTCCTGATCAGGCATTTTGTTGCCTGATGTGACTGCATGATGTACAGGTCCCGAGGCTGCAGACGAGCCCAGATCATCACTCTTCCACCACCATGTCCGACAAGTCCAGCTGGAGGTGTTTGCTCTGATGTTTGGTGTTTTTCCAAAGGTGGTTCTGTGCATTACGGCCAAGCATTCTTTGCCTGTCCTAAGGACATTATTGCTGAATTTCTTGCAGTTGATTGAGATACAACTGCAATGTTTTTTTCTTCTCATTTTAAAGGAGCAAAAAAGCTTTCTTCTTACAACCATTCCAAACAATGTTTTTGAAACCTTTTCTAACTGTACTTTCATGAACATTCACATTAAAACATGCTCACAGAGTGTCTGAGATGTAGATCTTGGGTTTTAAGCAGTTTCTCTGAGCAGCGCACAGCCTGACCATGTAGTGAAACAGCCTTGACATAAATGCTTTTGATAACATACAATGGTCCGGGACGTTTTCCTCTTGCGAACCACCTTTTCAATTTAGAACGAAGAACTTCAAATTGTTTGGTAAAAGCCACATAACTCATCTCAGATTTATGGACTAGAACCTCGAAGGTCATTGCTCTTGTCTTTCCTGTTTCTATTGCTCAAAGAACTGCTTCTATGCTCCTCTTCCCGTCTTTTTATTTTGATTGAAACGGTACCAGCTTCAAACATCTGCTCTGATATTTTCTATCTTAGTTGAAGCCCTGTGTTCCTGGTGCCGGTCATCGAAGCATCTGTCAGTCTGGCTCCTGAGCTGACCAACTGTTCAGTGTCCATTTTCACCCAAAGCAGAATAATCTTACCCTGGAAATTAACTATTAACATTACTGCTTATCCTACACTGACTCCAATAAAAACACCGGTGGGATGGTTTGTTTTTTTCCTTCCCTATCTGTGTCTTCCTAAATGTCTGATTTTGGGATTTGGAGTGCTTTCCCCTGATGTTTATGCTTTTCTCTTGAAGGCTGATACAGGTCTTCTTCAGCAGGACATAAATGACACGACAAATATACATAATCAGTCAGTTTTACTGGACCTTTGGCTCATGCGCCCAAGCGTCTGGGAACAGTATGCCAACTCTTGGACAGTTATCTAAAGCATATACTGGCCTCTTACTTGTCCTTAAAAGGTAATTTTCAATTTTCTATGCTTAATTAATGTTAGCTGTTACACACTTTTTTTATTTATTTTGGGTGAACAAAGGGATTTGGGTGAGGATCGAGGCCTTTCTTTTCCATTGGCACAGTTTCCTGCTCCGTTCCCACAACACTTTGCATTCCCAAAGATCTAAATCACCGCCGGAGGCTGCGTCAGTGCGCCCGGACTCACAATGCTGCCGTGCACATGCACACACAGCAGCCACACGCGCACACAGATGCAGAAACAGCCACCGATGACCAAACTGTAACTGTTACTTCAAAGCCAGTTTCGTTCATGATCTGGTGACCTGGAGCCACATTTCCTCCCTTCAGCACAGCACCAAACATCCAGGAAGCCTGTGTCCAGCTTGCAACAACACCGAGCCAAGGCCTTTGGGGTGTTTTCATGTGGTTATTAAAATGTTTTCATAGTGTCTGTACATCTCTTGCTGGTCAGGGTAAAGTCAACAGCTCTGAGGGTCATTCATTAATCTACAGTCTGGCCTGACATTTGCAAGAAGGCCAAACTGCCTGTAACTCCTCACAATCACTGATATCCAGGGACTGCTCTGTTGCTCCTCATACGTCTCCTACTCTCTTTTTTACTGTCTCCCCATCCTTTCTCCTTTTAATCAATATTTATTACACTGTCAGTCTATGTTAGCCAGTGCTGCTATCCATCAAAGTCTCATTTTCTGGCCTGCACGATGCTATTCTGGCGTTTTAGGTCCAGGAAAAGCAAAGAATGGGAAAACAAAAATAAAACAAAGCCAGAAGGGAAGGACAGTTTGAGAAACATAAGAGTCACCAGCAAATTGAGATGAAGAGAAAAAAGTATCCCTCATCTTTAGACATCTTAAAGTATTATCAACTTATTATGCAACACAGGTTGAACATGTGCCACCGTTTCTGATCGCAATGAACTTTCCTGTATTCTCGTTTGAATTGTTATGACACGCAGCTGCAATTGCTTTAGGACATAGCTGTACTTGATGATCTGAAAATGGATCGTTCCAGTCAGAAGAATTTAAACACTTCGTAACATATGGATTTTCTTCATGGACTTCTGATACGGTTGCTTAAATGTTAATGTGTAAAATTATTTTGTGGGACTAGAATCAGCCAAAAAACAGCCACACTTTAATGTCAAAGTGATAGAGGAAGTGGGGAGGGAGGTGGGAAATAAATCTGATTTTGATGACATGCTTTTTGTTTCTACAACGTGTAATCATGGGTACAAGCTGAGACACGTGGTTATATTTGACCATTTTTGCTTCTACTTTTGTTTTGAAATATTCTATACATCTAACAATGTTCTCAATGATCTTTCTCCAATAAACAAAACTTCTGGATGGAAAGTTTATGACCTGACCTCCGCGTTATCATTAAACATCGACCTCTGTGGCTTATAATGACTTTAACAGCGTATTTTTATACGATATTAACTACAAAAAAAGCTCAGCATGGAAGAACTGTGCAGTTATAGCCTTCCCATCCAGTCCATTTGGCTCCAGAGGTCTGACCTATCTCACACTCGAAAGGACCAAATGGACCCAACACTCTTTTATTTGAATGTAAAAGAACAATGACTCATCATTTTACAGATATAAAATACACTCAGATTTCTTGACTTGTCACTGGAGATGATTACTTTTAAAGAAGAGCCAATAACAACATACTAAATGCCAAATTTTAAAAAATATATAGTCAACTCTGGGTTTCTCACACATATTTTTATGCTTATTTGTCTTTTTGTGGCCCAGTCATGAACTGTCAACTAGGACAGATGCAGGACCTCCATCTAAACAGGATACAGCAGGTAGAGAAAAGACGGGATTGATGGTTTTTAGAAAGCGGTTCATGATATGGCTTCACTTACAAGTGAAAACTCTAAATATAAAACATGCAGCTGGTATTATGCAGTACTCCAAACCAATTCATGACACGAGCTGAACAAAACATGAAGCAACTGCATGCAGTGCACACGAACAGTAGCTATGAAAGAACCCATGAAGCTGTAGGGCTGAAGACTAAAACATGTTGGGACATCAAGAGCTGCAATTACATGACACATCTAATTGGAACAATGGAAGACTTGGGAGGAAAAAAATATTGGCATACACTTAGAAAAAGAACAAACAAACAAAAAAAAAAACCAACAACAATTCAAACCCTCTCTGTGAGGTTGACTTGAAATCCAAACGTTTGAAAGCGATAATAAACCTCTCTGTGCAACAGTTTTGTACAGTAACGTGCTCCAATCTCTGACTCAAACTTAATGTCTAATAAAAAGGTGATGAAGAACCGCCCCGCAGGCTGGGAGGAGTGAACAGTCGCGTACACACGGGACACCGAGGGGCTTATGACAGAACTCACTCTGGATGTTTTGAGGATAATACTTAGACACAACTCTTAATGACGGACTAGGACAAATTATGGACACTTGAATCTACTTTGGACATACTCCACCTCTTTCAATAGCAAGTTTCTTTTGTGCCAGGACATATTTGCACAACATAATCACGCTTATTTCCCAAAACTCCGCAAATACCCTCACTTCACCCGAAATGTTCAGATGGGTCCAGCAACATGAAAGGTAAGATACTTTACAGAAACTCTGGATGCAAGCTAAAATCATTCCTCAGAACCGTAACTGTAAACCATGTTCGCACATTTACGTTTCCAAACGCGCTCCAGGTGACCCCGGACAACTTTTCCAAAACGGGAAAAATGATTTAGACTTCAAAGAGTAGGTTTCTCGTTTCAACTAAAGCGTGGTAAACGGAGCAGACACGATTTATTTCATGATAACGAAGGAGAATAACCTGTAGGTGTAAAATGTTTTTAATTTACAGGCACATATCTGAGAATAATGCGGAGGAAACCTGTTTTTGAGCTGCTTCGTCTGTCAGTCACAATGCTTCAACTTCCACTTCAGCATTTAGCTTCTTATGTCATTTTATATATATATATATATATATATATATATATATATATATATATATATATATATATATATATATATATATATATATATATATATATATATGCATAGAGTATAGAGTTTTTCTAATGCCTGCATTTCATTATCAACACACTTGTGCAACATAAATGTTTTAGACTTTTTGGATTTAAATGTAGAGCCATCCTTTGATTTTTCTTTTCCCCTGCCTCTCAACCATAATAAACTCCAAAAACACTAATATTTCTCCCTCTCCAATCTTCGTGTGATCGGCAGGACGTTGAAGAAGCTGTGAAATGGCAGCTGTGACTCTTCCAGGTTGAGCAGCTTCCAGTGTTTCCAGTGCTTTGGCGCCCTCTGCCGTGGAGCCGAGGAAGGTCAGGACAGGCGACATGGGAAATACATTCGACGATGGGATGAACCGTATCATCGTGAACCACTACAACCACACGGGGAAGTGGAACCGGCCTCGCAGCAGCGAGGCCTGCAAGATGGCTGTGCTGCTCTTCATCTGCGTGCTGATCGTCCTGGAGAACATCACCGTTCTGCTTGCTCTCTGGAGGAACAAACGCTTCCACAGTCGCATGTACTTCCTCATTGGAAACCTGGCACTGTCAGACCTGCTGGCTGGTGTGGCTTATGTGGTTAACATCTTCACCTCGGGACGTAACACCTTTTTCCTGACACAGCAGCAGTGGTTGGCCAGAGAAGGAAGCATGTTTGTTGCCCTCAGTGCCTCCACCTTCAGCCTCCTGGCTATTGGCATAGAGAGGCACATGACGATGGTGCGTCTGCGCCCCTGTGAGACGGCAGGTCGAGGTAGACTTCTTGCACTGCTGGTAGCCTGCTGGGTTGTTTCGGTGTTAATCAGTGCCCTGCCCAGCCTTGGCTGGAACTGCCTGGACAATCTTCCTTCCTGCTCCACAGTGCTGCCGCTTTATGCCAAGAGCTACATTGCCTTCTGCATTAGTGTGTTCAGTGCCCTTCTGGTGGCTATTGTAATCCTCTACATCAGGATCTACCGGCTGGTGACCTCCAGCAGTCGCAGGGTGAGCAGCCGGCCCTCGGAGCGCTCTCTGACCCTGCTGCGGACAGTGGTTATTGTTCTCGGGGTGTTTATCATGTGCTGGGCCCCCTTGTTCCTCCTGCTCCTGCTGGATGTCGTTTGCAGTCCAGATAAGTGCCCGGTCCTCTACCAGGTGGACTGGTTCATTGCCCTGGCTGTCCTCAACTCTGCCCTCAACCCTCTGATATACACCCTGTCCAGCAGGGAGATGAGAGCTGCCTTCTTCCGGCTGCTGTGCTGCTGCCAGGTCAGCATGGACTCCACTGGGACCCCTGCGGTGGGCAACCTCCACCTCGGCACTGTCATCCCCACAGTGGAAAACAGCAAGACCAGTTTAGGTGGAGGAGGCAGTGGGGCTTGCAAGTCCACGCTGAATAGTGGAAAGCTTCCCACACCTGTGAACTCTGACAACAAGTATGGGGGTCCCTCTGCCACCGCTGTGTCCCACCCCTCTGGGCCTGCAGACCTGCTCTCAGCTGTGCTCGTGAAGGCAGGGGCTCTGCCGCCCCTCAGCAAGTTCTGAGCGGGCTCACTGAAGCACACACCGAACAGACACTGTCCTGCTATCAGCCACTTTTGGTTTGTGCACTTTGGCTTGTTTTGATTTATAATACGGCAAAAAAGAAGAAAAAAAGAAACCTCAGATATTCAGTTGGAACCAAGTAAATGCAGATTGTTGAACAGAATACAACCAAAATCACTTAAAGTCACTATTCTGTAATACTATTTGCAACACTACAGTGTTTGAAATGTTGTGTTTGTCTCACACAATATTTAAAAGTTGAGTATTATTTCATAACCGTGAGACACAACGGGACAATGTCATGGGTATGGTTATTCAGTCTCGGTCATGCTTCACATGGCAGCACGTCAACTTAACACTAAAGTGTCTGTCGGTATGTTCATTTGTTTATTAAAAGCAGACACAATTAAATTGTGGCACTTTTTTGTTTGCATGCGTATATGCAGGAATTGTTAAAACGCCTGCGTTTACCATCACAAGTAGCTTTGATAGTCTTTATTTATTTTCTGTGAAAACATTTCCCACCTTTATATTGTAAACTGCTATATTGTTTTGCATTGTGTGCATAAAATCAATCACGGTACTAGGAGTTTATTATTAATTCTTTTTGATGCACTGTGAGGGACGTGTGCGTATTGCAGGACAGACTGGCGGCCTCGTGCGGCTGCGATGCTCATCACGCAGCAGGAAACGAAACTGCAGGCCGGATAACTACGGCACTGCTATCTTTAGATTCTTCCCGGCGCAGGCAGGAATCTGGAGTTCGTCCTGACGGTGGCACTACAGGAGAAGTAATGTTTTCAGCTCAGTCTGGCTCAGCTCTTCTTACCTTTTGTCGGTCTCTGCTCCTCCGTGGGCTGAGTCAGAAAAGGCTGACAACACTCATGAAGATGTTTGCTTCTCTGCAGCACACGTAGAAACCACTCACACGTCAGCTAACCACTAGTGAATAAGAGTGTTGGATGTGAATTATTTAATGGTGGTAGACTGTAAATGACTTTCTGCCCAGGGTGATGTAGTGCCTGACACAGTTATATTGCAAATAAAAATCTATTTCCTTTTACATCTTCCCACGTGTGATTTTGTGCTATTAAATTAGTCCGCTGGATTTCAACCTTCCCTCTCTCATCCAGGCTGCTTCTCTGCATAAATTGTCAAGGATTTGACGGTGATCGCGTCTGTAACCTCTCGCCACGCGAATGGTAGATGTTAACTCGTTCTAATCTGTTGTCATGGTCCTCGGGAACGCTTAAGCCATACATCATCCACATAAATTAATCTAGGAGTATGCTAACGGGTCAGTTTATTAATTGCTTTTCGGACAGGAGGCATGAAATGTCATCTGATTCAACCTGCTGGACTCATTTATAAAACATCCTAATGCAAAACTGATTGATGCTCTCTTATTACCATTCACTGGACGGCCGGGGTCAGACATTGTTGAATAATGCAAAGAAATTGATATTATTACTAGAGATTTCCAGACAGCGAGGTCACTTATCAATTAGTCATGAAAGTTATATTACACAAATTTTGCTGTGAAGAAAATGCGTCCTCTCGCCAGATAAATTCTCCGGAGCGCTTTTACAGATGGTCAAAAAGTACTGATGTGGCACGGACGGACCGGCGGAAAACCGTCCTCTGGAACAGCACAATTCATTTGGATACAGTTTGGAATGCGCGTGTTTGTTTTTGTTCCCGAACAACTGGTTCACTGAAGGTTACTTTCAGCTGAACTGATAAATGGGATGATTAAATTAGTCTGTGCCTCATGCCATGGTGCAAGGCAGAGGACAGACAGGAGCTGACAGACTGACATTTCATACTCACCTCACCTAAAAGACGTGTCTCGGCTCCACGTGTCCACTTCTGATTGAAAAAGACAGTGCGAGCGCAGCACCAGCTTAGCATTTTCAGCTTAAAGGTCACTGATTTCTTCCTGTCAGAAATGTTTGGCCGCTTTTTTTCCCGAATTAGCCGGTAAAAAAAAAAAAAAAAAAAAAATAGTGTGTGCCCTGATGACACATGGAGCATTTGAAAATGCCAACATGTTGAGTGGTGTGATTTGTACTCTGGGAATCTACTTCCTCCTTTTCCATTTTTATGTAGATTGAAATTCTTAGTAGGTTATCATTAAGTCTTTTCTATCTTTTCTTAAAAAATGTAAGTAAATAAAAAATGTAATAGAGGTATAGAGGTCAATTTATTAGAAACAGAAGTGAGGACTGTTGCAGCTTCACACATTTTTATTAATAGCAATGATCAGTAGAAGTCGAATGAATCAGGAAACAGCTAATAAAAAAAAACTCACCGACTAATACTGATAACCAAGTTTTACATACTGCGATGGACCGGCGCCCTGTCCAGGGTGGACCCCTGCCTCTCGCCTATAATGAGCCGGGGTAGGCTCCGCCGGACCCCCCGTGACCCTGCAAAGGATTAAAAACGGTTATGGAAAATGGATGGATGGAAGTTTTACTTAATAATGTTAGAAATAAAAAGCATTTAATCCTCAAGGTCCAAGTTTCCCTTAAAAAAAAAGAAGTTGTTATGACTTGAGCATGTATCAGAATAACCTCAAAAGAAAATATTTGAATAAAACACCAAGATGGACTAGAAAAACCGTGGAGAATCCTAGAGAGTTTTACCAAATCAGAACATACTCTGAGGTGTCAGAAGCAAAATACGAAGCTAAATACCTAAGTGGTAACTTTAAAGACAGTCTCCAAACGCCGGAGACTACATCACGGCAGAGCTGTGAGCGTTTAACATCCAGTCACGAATTCAAACTGCAGACTCAATACAAGTACCTTGTCCACTCGATCTCAGCACTTAGCATGTATTAGTGTGGCACTTTTAATGTGTCTAAAGACGTCTATGGGTTCATGATAATGATGTCTGAGCGCTGCTTGTTTTCCTTTTCGCAGGTATATATCTTATTCTTACCTTATGTGGGTTGATAGCAGCACAGTGATGCACTGGAACCAGCAGACCCCGCCCCCCCATATGAAAAATAATCTCATACAGTCTGATCACATCCTGCGGTGACATAACTGGTTACTCTTTAAATTTCACACACATCATAGCCATCATGTGAACATTATTCACCCTCTCTGACCATATTTGCAGATGTGTTTCCCATATCCCATATGGAAAGAGGCTCAGCTTTGATTTCAAGAAAGACACGAGCAGTAAACCAAACTGTGAGGTGGAAATGATCTTTTTTTTTTTTCAAGCAAATTTAGGAACTGAGTTTTCATGAACAATGTAAGGAGAATCATCAGTTAAATTTGTTAAAGGTGAATCATCAGAACCAGTTATCATACATTGCACTCCTGAAGTGTGTATTTGGCATCGTTTGCCAATGCGCTATTTAGTCCAGAGATCAATTTCCTGGTTTCAGTGGACCTCTGACATTCCTCCAGCTGCAGGTTTGAATCCCCACGAGGTTCACAAGGCAAGTTGTGAGAAAAAAACAACAAAAAAACAACAAAAAACCAACAAAAGCAGAGTGAGTAAAATGACATATTTGAGATAGGGGATGGGTTATACCGTTTACCACTTTTACGCAGATATGACTTATTCTTGGTTCTATGCGTGAGAGTAAAAGTGTGCATAAATGTGAGTCCATAACTGTATACGAAAATTAGAGAAGAATTTAGAGAAGATTTCTTACAAAGGAGGCCGTCGATGTTCTTACAACGCTTTTCCACAGCACGAACTCTAACCAGCCAAAGAACGGGAGCAATCAATAACACCAACAAAGGGATTGACACTAAATTCCTTTTAGGGCCGTGTTAAACCATGAACATCAGCTGGCAACTCACCTAAAGGACCTTTACTAAATGTCCTCCTGAACACACCTGTACATCTGTGTCGGCTGTTTAGAAGGTCTGTTTGAACACAAGTCCGTTTGATTGTATAAGATCCATCCATACCCACCAACCAACCTTTTGCCAAACACACAGGCTCTTAACTCACCCTGCCTAAGAACAAACTAACAGGGCTAACTCTGTTAAGAAGGTGCCTTTACATAGCCTGCCCAGCTACACTCCTTTGCAAAAATCCTCTCTCGTGAAATGGCGCTCCACATCATTTTTTATGTCTTTTTGATACTAGTCTGACTGTCACTCTGTCTACCTCACATGCTTCGTTTCTCTGACTGGTGATATGATTATCCAGTGGTATTCACAGCTATGGTCCAGAGGCAGTTTCTCTGCATCCCTGCTACCCCCTAGAAACCAAAGTTTAGTCCACAGGAAGCAGACTAATTCTTTTCATGAGAGAGGAAAGTAATTAGAATAACGCTTACACGTTTACTCTCGTTTCTTTGCAACAGTGCCGTAAAGCCAAATGCAGTTATGGAAAGAGACTAGGACAGGAATCAAGTTTCTTTAGATGGTCTTTACCAATAGGAATGATGGGAGACAACGAGAGCTAGACAATATTTCTTTAAAAAATATTTAAATGTTACTTCAAATTAAACTGAAAGTGCAGTTTTAACACAAGTTGACAAAAAACCTCTTCGTCTTCCTTTGAGTGCCTAAAATGGGACCAGAGTTCCCTGAAGAAAAGCATTACGAGCATGGAGAGAACATCCAATCTCCATGCAACTCCATTCAACTGGGATTCAAAGCAGGAATCTTCCTGCTGTGAGGCATCGCTGTCGGCCAACACCAAAAGAAAAAACAGCAATAAATAAAAATTCCATTCACTACATAGCGTTGAAAAAAAAATTGTATATATTTATTTGCTCTGTGATTCAAATATGTTTAGACAAAGAAAATGCTTAAGTTTGGGCGCTTGAATTAGAGGACATGAGGAAAAAACACTTTCACCAACTTTTGGCAACATTCCTTTTCATTCAAACGCTTTCCGTGTCCTCGAACAGATTCAGTTTCTCCACTCACCTGAAACAAACAAATGGCCCGTGTGCTAACCGGTCAAAAACCTTAATAAATCATGTTAACTAAATAGCCGTCACCAGTCCTTTTTGAGGGTTTAGACATGGTGGATTTGTGTCATTCACTCTGCACAATACCTATTTGCATATGACTAATGTGAACACGGCGGAGGACAAGAGAATCACACCCCCTCCCCGTCATGATCCTGGCTTTATACCACCGTGTTTTGGTGGAGCGGGCATGCATGCATGCATGTGTGTGCATTTGCATGTGTCAGATTTCTTGTGCACGGCCATGTTCGAGCTGTGTGTGTTTGAGCAAAAGAACAAAGACTCCATCTGGTCCGAGCCACTGAATGTACCAGTATGAAACACTTCTGCTATTCTGAGGTCCCTTTTTGATGCAGCTCAGAGGTGGAGTGGGGCCAGGCTGAGAGCAGCGAGGGGTCTCATTTTATTCTGCCGCTCATGCTGGGAGCCACCGAGTTGAAGCCATTTCTTCCTCTACAGCCGAGCTGTGCCAGTCTCACCAGAGGAGACAGTCATTCATCTTCCCCTGCCTTCACCTCCACCGCACTTCGATTCAATATCGTATAATTACATGTGGAACAAAGACAGCGAAGAGCCAGGGAGACTTTGGTGATAAGCTCCCCAGGATCAGAGGGCTTTATCCTGGGTGCAGCTGTGAAGGAGCTGCTGGGGGAGCGGAGGCAAAAGGTCCCTTTGTAGGAAGATATCTCAGGAAGCTAGGTGAGATTTGCATTGGTGGACAGTCTCCCTGCGATCCCCTCAATGTCCCACTCAGTTAAGTACCCTGCCCAGACCTGATCAAGGAGACATGTGAGGTGAAAAAGGAATATTTTCATTTAAAGATACTTCACCATCTAATCCAAGTCAATCATCCCATTTCATTCCTTGTTCCTTAGCAACAACAAAAACATCCTTCCCTACCGGACACCCTCTGACAATATCTTATTAATCTGGGGCCAAGAGCTTAATGTGTGCTGTCTGCAACTGAAACCTATAAAATGTCTTAAAAAAATAGCAAAACAAATATCATATTTTAATTTTCCCGTGTTGAATGTGAGGTTTTTAAAAGTTTTGTCCGCCTATAGTAACCGCTTCAGATAAACGAAACAAGAAAAGCGACAAATCAATACATCTAACAATCTGGAGCCTTTTTTTTTTTTTCTTAAAAAAAAAAAATACTAATGATCATTACTTTCACCTTAAACGTAGCATCATTTAGAGATGATCATTTTTATACCTGCTATTGGCAATATCTCGTTATCTCGCACAGTTCAATCCACCACAAGCAATGTTTTGTCGATGTGCTTTCTTGCAGGAGATTAAAATGTACTTGTTACTACGTCTGTCTGCGCATCTTCAGCTTATCAGAGTAGATCTTACATCTTGATTTGCTGCAAACAAACAGCAAATTCAGAACGGCTAATATCAACATTTAACACACAACTGTATTTGTATCTAAATATGGTGTTTTTCAGTGTGTTTGTACCAGCCAGGCTGTATTTTGATGCCTGTCTAGTCTGTTGTTTTCCTCTTGATTCACCTAAGAAAAACTGAATGCCTCAATAAATCCATAGTGTAGTTTTCAGTCGTCTGACCACCAAACTTAACATATCAGATAGATGGATAAAGCATTCTTTTGGAATACTTTGCTTCCCTAAATCCCCCAAAAACAGCAGCTGCCTTCTTCTCCAAAACGCTCTCTGATTGCAGTCCTCTGGCAGGGGCCCGACGGCATGCACACACCTGCTCCCTCTGACCTCCAATCTATCTCTTCCATGACTGCCTGCCACAACTGCAGGGATTAGTATGTCTGGGATAGAGGATAAATGAGAGGGAGGACGGCTGCCTTTAGTCTGACATGTGTGTGCTGTCCCTCACTTGTGGCACCGAGCGTGTGTGCACAGCTGGTTAATTCCCTGCCTCTGTGCATGCAAACACCCTGGAGGTTTCTGAGGAACTGGAGGTGGAGACACCCATGATTGGTTTAAAGTTTGCATTTCATATGATTTAAAAGGGAGCAGGATCATGATATATATATATATATATATATATATATATATATATATATATATATATATATAGAGAGAGAGAGAGAGAGAGAGAGAGAGAGAGAGAGAGAGAGAGAGAGAGAGAGAGAGAGAGAGAGAGAGAGAGAGAGAGAGAGAGAGAGAGAGAGATCTTTTTCAGGTATAAGATCAGATTTTTAAAAAGTTTTTTAAAGTTAAAGTTTCTAATATCAAACTCTGCTGGAGTTACAGACACTTCTGCAGGAAGGAGCATTCATTTCTTTTATTTTTTTACTTGTAAGTCATCAGCAGCTTATGTTGAACATACAATCAAGCGCAGGACACCAAAAGTCCCCCACAAACGCACCCAGTGAACCACGACACAAATCTCTCTACGCGAATATTGTTCAGTCCATAAGAAATACAGTATGTCCTGCTTTGACCCCCGTCCTCACAGGAAGAACCTCAAAGCAGAATGTAGTATATATTGGATCGACGGATCTTCTCCCGGTGCCCGCGTGGGTTTTGTGATTCCCCCCCAGTGCATGCACGTTAAGATTGATTGGTGACTGTAAATTAACTGCACTGTAGGAGTGACTTTAGATGGTTGTTTGACTTTCAGATGCAGTCATGTTATCTCTGAGATAGATTATCGACTAGTCTGGGGAATACATCACCTTATGTCCAATAACAGTACAAAAGTGTGTCATACTGTATGGAAAATGGATGATCATGTGCAGTAGCCTATGGCAACTAAGGAAGATAACATGACAATGGATTTTCATACATTAAATCTGCTTCAGTTGTCAGAGCCGGTTTGACTGTAGTAGTCAGAAAATCCTCCCCGTCATCTTGATAGCAGTGAGGAATATGTGAGATGAAAGACAGAACAGAGTTACGGCAAAGTAGGAGTCGAGCATCCTTGACCCAGACTGACAACCACGAGTGAGGACGCCTCAGTTTCTGCTGCTTTCGTTCTGGGTGTTCTTTTTGTGTGTAATGGTTTATGGATGCTCATTTCTAAATTGACATGGTTTTGGTTTCTTTGACAAATGACAGTTTTACGAAGGTTTCGGTGTTAAAAAAAAAAAAAAAAGTCACTAAACCATTTGTTGAATGCCTTTTTCACTGCAGATACTGTAGTTATTAATAACTTCCATTAATATTCTGCTCCTTTAAAGTGGACCAGCGTACACAGTCAGAACCCAAAATAAAGCAGCTCATCCATGATTCATTTCATGGTTTACACCTGTGCACCACCTACCCTCTTTTGCAGGTACATCTATAGATCGAATGTATTTATCTACAGTTGTATATGTATTAGGATGCCGTGTGTGCGTGTGAATTTCATGTGTCTTGGAGCGCTCTGTGGCTCTGTGGAAATCACAGGTGTTCATTCCTCCAATCTAATCTGATGGTATAACAGCTGTGGTCACCGCACAATTGTTGACACCCACCAGATTCTGATATGACAGCTACAAATACACACACTGTGGAGGACACACACTTCCCAATCTGCACATGCCGACCTAGTGGTTCATTTTAAAGTGACATTTGTTCCAAAATACACAAATGTACCCGTAAAGAAAAGAACAATAAAACACTGAGCATGCTTCAGTCTGATATAAAAAAGCTGACAGAAAACTCTCAAAAGCAGACACATGCTTAGAGCGAGACAAAAGCCAGAGGAATATCAGCATACTTTCATTTTTTGGTATGCTGCATTGCCGCTGTCGTTATTATTCATATCCCTCCCCAGGGAGGCTTGTTTGAAAAATGGGACTATATCAGCCCCCCCGTCCATGTCATCAGCTCACTGTTATTCTCACAAACACCCGCCCCACACACACACACACATACACACACACACACACACACACACACTAGTTTGGAGTCTTTTTTGGGAAGTAAAGCCAGGCGGGGTCTCCCTCCCATCCTTCCTGCTCCTCCTCCCTTCCCTCATCTCCACCCAGCACCCCCCCCCCCCCCCCCCACCCACCCCCGAAAACACACACTTTTTTTTCTCCTTTCTCAGTCTTTCTCCCCAGCAGAGAATGATCCAGCTCGTCTCCTTTCCGTCACGCGGGTAATCAGGCTCTGCTATTTCATTTGGCTCTGTAATGAAAGCAATCCCCGTGCTTTTCACAGCAGCGCAGCCCAAATAATGAGGGGGCTGCCTCACCCCTCCTCAGCCACACCTCACCCCCAGTCCTCTCCCTCCCAACCGCGCTGTTAATGGATGAAGGAAAGCAAATGTGTGAGTGTGTGTGTTTGAAGCACGCAATCTTGCCAAGTCCTTTGTGCCTCTTTTCCTCCTCTCTGGGCTGCCAAGGAGTCTGTAGTATAAAATTTGATCAGCAATACTCTTAATCACAACAATTTTGAGATGTTTCCTTATCAAATCAAACACACAAGCAGACATTTTGCTACATAAGTGGCTTCCAGCCTTTATTACATTTAACTTGGTTTTATCTATTTTGACTGTGATGCAACCACTTACAAGTTGAATTTCTATAAGTAAACACTTATTTTCCAAAAGAAAAGTTGCTCCGAAGGGAAGTGAAAATACATGGTAATCTACTTAATGCAAAAATAAATTTATGGAAAACTGACCTTGATGAAACTGTACAGATTTGATTTTCTTCTGTGCACTCACATGATACGTCCAAAAGTGCATTCATTCTCATGGGTACTTCCCTAATCTCTTACGCAGTCGTGAAACTGTTCATTTGCAGTCAATTTTGAACAGTAATTTTCAAACACACGCGCACCTTCCAACACTTGCTGATTACTTTCATCGTTTGTGTTGTGTATGTATAGTTTAATCTTGTGATTGTTTAGCAGGCGTGACAGATTTTAATTCCAGTATTTATTGTTGTATGTTGATAAATTCGGAAAAAAGGTCCAAGAGAAGTCGTTTGCGTTTATTGTGCAAATGTGCGTATACTTGGTTGGCTGGTTGCAAAGGTCAGAGCTCGTACTCAACCGCTCTTGCTCCAGGCTGATCTCCGTAAACCGACGATGCTCTAGTTCTGTTCAGGTATTGATTCCATCTTTTATTAATTTAGTACGTCCATTATTAATAACTGTCTTTAGACACTCTTCAATTATTCATTAACTAAGCGAACTCCTAAATCACCAACACAGAAAACAAAACTTTGCCTTCATAAAATCTTGCTTTGACAGCAATAAAAACCGTTGGTCATCAGTTCTGTGGTTGAGTGAAATAAAATTAACAGCCCTCAATGCAACAAATAAAAACAGTAATTTAATACACTGGAACTATTTTTTAAGGGGCGATTTAACCATTTTGAGATGCTGCAGGACAACACAAGAGAATTTCTGGACACAGACTGTGTGATCTGGATCACCGGCATGTCCAAAGTGGTGAATAGAAAACAAAGTCAGCACATCAGAGCAGCCTAGTCGGAGTCCTGGCCTGAGTTGCATCAAGAACATGTGGAGACTATTAAAAACCGGAGTGATGGCAATGCACCTGGAAATCGTCACAGAGGAGCCGTTGTCCAAATTCCCAGTGGTGACACGCAAAAATGCTTCACAAGCAATTATAAAAACTGTTGGACTTAATTAATAGCAATATCAAGTTTCTGCCACTGACTACAGAGACAGGTATGAACTATTGTGACTAACATTTTTCATGAAACTGTTAAAAAGAGGTAATTGCTTGACCGTCTGTTTATTTTGGGTTCATCCCAGCAGATTCTGTCTTCTAATCACCAACCTTTATAACATAAAGTTGTGTATACATTTGGGGATTAACTGAAAACTCAAAGACTCTTTAGAAGCACTTGTAGATAAACTGACATTTTAAATGGACTTTTGTTTTGAAAAAGAATCTATTTGTCATTTCCAATGGTACACATAAACGTGCTGTCACTTATAAATGCTGCAACCAGGCAGCATACATCTTAACCCATTCCAGATGGCAAGCATTGAACTCAAATACCACTAATTAGCATGCAAATTGGCTGCCTGAAAATCAGTAGTGAAGAGTGTGAAAACAAGGCCAACAATAAGAAAGTTTGAAAGTCTGTGTGTGTCCATCTGTGAGTGTGTGTCAACTCTCTTTGCTTCAAACTTCATAACCTTCTTCAAGTCAGTCATGACACAAAGACAGCAAGAGCAGGTTGCTTTTATCAAACCCCAATGAAACACAGGCAAGCAAACAGATAAAAGTCACTTAAGTCGACACGAGCACCAATACAACACAACTTCTCTTTTGGATGTGACAAAACAGTCAACAAATAATACAGAGATAGAGCTGTATGTTTCCGTGTTTAAAAAGACATCTGGTGAAATATTATTGCTGTTTGTAAAGACCTTCTATACTTTCTACAAAAGTGTTTCAGGCTTGAGGATGGAAATGGTTTCTCACGTTACTTATCACAATGTCATCCACTGATTTCATTGTGAATATGAAAATTAAGCACAATGTGATTCTCCAGGTTTTCACATAACAGCATATCTTGTTTTTTTCTCTTTACTGGTGTCAAGGTATTTCAGTGGAACAGCTATAACTTAATCTCAGTCTTCTGCTCGTCTTCTGTAACGTGGAGCATGAGTACATTCAGCATCTACAGACTTTCTCCTGGCAACAGCTCTATAACATCCTTTGCATTTCCATCATACGTGGAGAATGCAGCGAAGTGGAACGCTTTGATTTGTCCTGGAGTCAACGTTCTCGGTTAACTACAGCAAACGAGAGAGAGGAGTCACACTAGAAGTACCTAATGTTCAGGTATTGCATTTCATGAGAATGGATCCCCAAGAAGTTGGAGACTTGGCACAGGTACGACAGCAGTGGTGGCTGAGGGCATGTGCCCTCACGTGTTGAATCAAGACAGGTAATCCAGTCAAGCATCTGAGAGAGCACCGTGACTCCGCTCTGAGATTAGCCGGTCTAACGTTCATGTTCAGCAGTGTCTCATCACATTAAAGTCCTTGAGGTCCAGGAGCAGGTTCCAGGTCAGTCAGAGCGTCTGCACCAGCACAGGGAACAGCAGGGACAGGTGCTCGGCACCTCGGATTGGGAGTTTGTGTGTGGTGTAAAAGTGGATGACCTCTGGGATGGTGTCAAAGGGCGGGCTGTTCTGTCCCAGCACATACTTACCATCTTTACACCGAGTGAACTTCATGTGCATAAAACCCTGGCAGCTCCTGTGAAGAAAGGAAAAAAAAAAGAAAAGATTTAGGAAAGAAATCAAAGGAGGAAGGGTGTGGGAGATATCCAATTCTAACGTGAAAAAAAGACTGTAGGTGAGAAAAGAAGGATGGTGTGAAATGTGGGGCACATAAAACATCTCATCGCCTTCCACGCGCTTCACCACATAATGACACAGAGTGACTGGCAGCTGGGATTTATGTTCACATCTTTTTCTTTCTCTTTGGGGACATAACTCTATCCCGGTAGCACCACCATGGCAAAAATTGGGAAGCAAGGGGCTTTATGATGGATGGATAAGTGCTGTAATAACACATAAAAGAGGACATAAAGTCTGAGGGAGAAAAAGGAGGAATGCTGTGAACTGTGGTGGGCCACACCTCCCCTTTAACATCCAGGCTGCCATTAAAGGACTTCCCCTTTAAGAGCACGCCAGCCACTCATGATGTATGTCTAATTATAGCAGCGGAGGGAAAGACAAGGGCTGAAACTGGTCCCCATAATTGTCATTGTTCAGGAAACCAAATTAAAATTTCAAGAGCAGTGAAACCAGAATCACTTGTCATGACTCCAGACAACAAAACGCCCAGCAGCTTCTTATTGTCCAGTTGGTGTCCCGAACACTATTCTGCTTTTAAGCGTTAGTGGCGTGCTTTTACGTGGCCCTGTTAGTTTTACAGACTCTTCTAATTTAGTCTCACACCAGTGTGAGGCACGCCGGTGTTAATCTGATACATCTGTTTGCGATGCCACTAACTCAATTTCAGGTGATTTGTTTTTACCGCCTCTTCATTGAACAACCAACCCCTCAGTCAGTCATACTATTGTTTACATTTCTGTGTAATTAGTTGATGTGGTTAATGTTTCGCAAGAATAAATAGTCAATGACAAAAAAAAAAACCTGCTGATGCTACGTTTTTCCACAGAACTGAGGGGGAAGGAGTTGTTTATTGCACAAAGATTCCTCTGCGAAGGTTAGCACCATGAGTGTGTTCATAGTTGGCAACTGACCAAAACACCCTGTTAGAGACTTAACTGCTGCTTTCAAACCTGGAAAGAGGAAAATCTCCTTTATTACCAGCTGGATCACATTTTAGTAGATTTATGATGATATAAGGCAAGATATTAGTGATGCATAGATCAGGATTTTTTTAATATCCGCAGCCAACGTATAAGAGCCAACGCCTCTGCCAAGCCCGCAAGAATATTAGTTGATGAAATACCTGAACTGGACCTGATCCACAGCAGCTGTTGCAGTGTAATTATAACGCTGACATGTCCTATTCTGAAATTGTCTTTTATCTAGCCGTCTTTGTCCTTTCTCTACAAGAGTTGCTTGTTTTTTTTGTTTTTTTTTTAAATGCATTAAAGTATTTTACTCTGAGGTTTGGTGATGCAGGTTACCAGCAGCAGCCAGGACAGAAACCAACGGCCTCCTGTGTTCGTTCCAGTGTCAAACACAAGGGAGGAGGCGGTGTAGCATGCTGCTCGGTACGGCTCAGCACAAGTAATAAACATTTTATTTTCCATGACAGGTCATGTCACATTAACATGAGCTAAATATTTCACTGATCTTCACTTCTGATATACAAGGTCTTGCAGCAACATAAACAACCGAGACGTGAAGGCTGCGGAAAGGAATGAATCCTTGAAAACAGATGGAAACAGTCTAGTTGAAGGATGTATCATCAGAACAAAGGAACCGCTTCTGCTGCTACTTCTTTGTTTTTCTTTTTAAAAAGTGTGTCCTTTATTAGATCTAGAAGGATCTGCAGTGTCCATTTGTTTTATTGAAAGCCACACCAATATGCATGTTGATCCATAAACGACAGATTATTTCACTACAAAGCATGTCGTAATGACCTCATTCCCACTTGTTTCTGAGCACTTGTCATACATCTAGAAGTCCAGTCTTCCTCAATACAGACAAAAGAAAGAAAGAAAGAAAGAAAGAAAGAAAGAAAGAAAGAAAGAAAGTCATACTACTATCTGAACACTCAAGTTGAATATGTAAACCGGCTTTCAAAGTTCAACTGAGTTTCAATATTCACGAGGAACTTGCCTACGTTCATTTTTAACTTAATAGGGGTGAATATAAACACGGTAACCAAAGAGTGTAATAAACACAGGCCGTAGTGGCTGAAATTTGTAAAAGGAGTGCATCGTTTAGCTGGAATGACAAGGATTTGAAAGTTACAGTGCTGCAGAAACTTTACTTCTTGCTTGCGGGCCAAACTGCATTCAGAACCACCATTAGACACACGTTAAAGAGCCCATGGTGACATAGAAACATTACAATGAAAAACATCAGGTGAATTGAAACTAATAAAAGTCTTCCGCAATAAAAGCTATTGCATTTATTTATTTTTACTTTTAATTTCGTATTCTTTTCCAAACAAAAGAGCTTTATTCCATTTGTCAGGGTGCTTGTGCTTCTTGTCTTGTATGACTATGACCACGTCTCAGAATAACTGTGAGTACAGCAGTGTTGTTACTCATGATGTGGCTGCATTAAACCTAAAATTCACTTCAACAAAAGGGGATTCTGACCCTCTAAACAACTTGAAGAACGTGTTGACAGATCTCCTTCATACATTCCCTCCTTAAGTCTGCATACGTGCCAGCTGGAGAGCCAGCTTCACTCCTGACCTTGTTGCTTGAGCAAATGTACGTGTGTGTGTCAAACCCACTCTAGTCAAGTAAATGAGTAATGCATGAGCTTGTTTATGTGTCAGCACAACACAGCGACTCCCCTCCCCCCCTCTTCCCCCCTTCCCTGCCTAATTCCATTCTTGGGTGTCCCACAGAAGGTAATTCATATTCATTAGTGATTATGTAGAGGATGATGTGTGCACTGAAGTGTGCTCTACCTGCCTGATTACCACTTAAGAGGGCCCGCTGGGGCCAAAGAAGAAGGCCACAGAGACAGAGGCCCAAGGATGGTGTGAGGACAGAGTGATGAAAGGAAAACTGGTGTGAGGCAAGTGCAAGGAATCATGATGGTAATTATAAGGGAGAGATTTGACCAGATAAGCAGTGCTGTGCCCTGCACATGAACACTGGGAGGAGAATCAGTGCAGCAGTGATTGTAAGTGGAGGGGATGTTGGGTGGGAGAAAGAACTGGGAGAGACAGATGTTGAGATGTGGGAGACTGCAGTATGAGATGAGTCGTTCAGGTGACTTCCAACACGCAAAAACACTCTTTGTACACACTCCTTAGTTACAAGGTGCAAAAAAATAAATATAAAAAAGAAAGAAAAAGAGAGAAATCTGTAATTAAGACATAAAGCTCTTCATCTGACACTGATATTGAGTGGAGTAAGATGTTTACTGGCTCGTTGCACTACAGGGCTGTACATGTCTTACCGTAGGGACAGGGAGTAATCAGCGCGGTTGGTCTGGCTGCTCCTCACCAGGTAGCTGCACTCTTTACACAGCGTCAGCAACGACTCCGCCTCCGAACGCGATAGCGAGCCGTGGTACCATCTGTTGGCGCACACATACAGCCAGGATGAGATGCTGCCGAAGCGCTGGCGCGATGTGCACACATACTATTTTAAGACCTTCTTTTGGTGTATGTTGATACTGGCATGAATGCCATTTTTAATCTTAATTTGAGGAAAGTTATTCTGATTTCAGTAGTCTTAGTTCAATTATGCCTATTTCAACAAACTGTAGAAAGAATCAAATCTGCCTTATTTATACCTAAAAAAAAAAAAAGAAGAGAAAAATTATGTTATTTCTGGCATAATGACGAGCAATTCTTGGTGCTGACTGAGCCAGGTGATATGAATAACACAAGCCAACAATGATGCTGTCCCGACTTAAATGGAGCTGAAAGAAACCACAAAGCTTCTTACAGCCCTTAAGAGATCAGAAGAGAGTAATGGAGCATAACAGTGAGATCCTCAAGTGAATTTGTACACCATTATGTGTCTGCGAGTACAACACTGAGCTCGCCATATGTATGAATGTGCATCTGTGTTTAAGGGGTGTTGTGTGCATGGATTTTATTAGTAAAGCAGTCTTTTGTAAACACAGAAACAGATAAATAACACTAATGATCTCTGAAATTAAGACTAAAGTAAATGTGTGTCGTTAATGCTCTGCTAAATTAGTTCACATTCTAACCCTTTCCAGCTCTGCTTAGCTGAAGCACATAACATCCTTATTTTTATGTGCTCAAGTCCTCCATGGATCAAAGCGGAGCAATAAAACCGGTTTTGGCTTTTTTTTAATGCGGTCTACTTTACAGCTAAGGCTTCTGTCAAATATTCATAACCACATTAAGACAAAGTAAAGATAAATGTGTGCATTAAAGTGATGCAGAAACGTTCACAGCCAACTATAATTAAATGAACATGCATAAATAATCCCATAATGAAAGTTTCCTTTGAGTTTTTAAAAATCATTACAAATAATTTCCAAGATAAAATGAACTTTTGAATACTGATTGTCTGCAATCCATGAATGCCTTACCGTTCACTGTACCTGGACTGATCCGTGTTCAAATATTGAATTTTCCACAGCACTGCAGGCTCATTTTGATATTTCATAACCTGCACAGCTACGACTGCAATTCTACTTGGACAAGGCAGTTCAGTTTTTATGTTGAAGGTAAAGCTGTGAGAAAAGACTTTTTAATTCTAAGGTTTTACGTATCAGATCATAATAAAAACCGTCTGTTGCTTAGCGGGACTTAAAATGAGCTAAATACAACTAAGATGAACAACAATCATTTTAATCATTTACCAAAAAACACGCCAGAACTCTTGAGCAATATGAGAAAGCCATGTACAGTCTTACTGCTTCCATGGGAATTAAGACTTGAAGTAGTGACCGGGAACTGCTAATAAAATCCACTAAAATAAAATAAAAATCAAATAAAAATGTGCATACAAAATGCCCAGGAGGAAAAACATCAGCAATGATCTTAGATAAGCGATTGCTGCCAGCCATCAGCCTTTGAAGGATTATAACACCATTTCAAAATAATTTAAAGTACGGTAAGAAAGATTATTTACCAGTGGTAAACATTCAAAAAAAGTTACCAACCCTAACCCTAAAAGTAGATGAAGACTTAACTAGGACAGCCTGTTTGGACACAGAAGCCTAAACCGCGCTTATGTACCTCTCCAGAAATGTAACTACATGTGGACGCATCGGCTGTGGCTGGTCCACTTCTTCACATTATTTTTTGCGTTAAACATTTCCAGCTGCTATTTCTTATCCACCAGGTCACGTAGATAAAACGATTGCATTTTCAGTAAAAGCGACTTTTGTTCAACATCTGTGTTTGGTGTAAAAGTGGATGACCTCTGGGATGGTGTAAAAATTTCTGTATTTAAAACGACAGTGATCAGGACAAACTTGTGACGGTGATACATACACCTGCTTCTCCAGAGGCAGAGTAGGGTCCACTCTCTCCCCCACCATTATCGGGCCTTCGTGAGGCATCCGGAACTTCACCCCGCCTCCTGCCAGTGGGCTGGACCTGGGCCCGGGAGGACGCAGCCGCTCCGTGGGTGAGGACGAGCGATCCCACTCTGTGCCTTCAAATTGAACTGTTGGCAAGCAGGGACAGACGAAGTGAGTCACCTGATTTACACAGCGCTGAGATCAAAAGGGATTAAACCTTTCATCCAAACGGGGTAAACATCAGATATCCAACTATTGCAAAACCACGTAAAGAGCTGGGGGGGGGGGGGGTCCCACGGAGAGCAGGTCTTGGTCAGACAGGAACAAAACTATCAGCATCATCACAGTTACAATCATCCACATTTTTCTGAGCCCAGGAGGACTGGCAGAGACAGTAAGTTCACTTGTCTATCAAGAACAAATGAGATGAGCACACAGAAGTGTAATTTGACATGTTTCCGATTGAGATTTGTAAAATTAGAGCTGCGATGAAACATTAAGTAATCCAAAGTGCTACAAGTACCCTGACATTAACACCGCAGATGGTTTTGGTGCACGGTTGATGTCAGAGAAGAAAATGGCAAGGAGGGAGTATTTTAAAACCCACAACATTCAAAAAGTGTTACAGGCAGGGATAGATGCAGGTGTTGCAGATGCAGGCCACTGGGGGTAGAGCAGATGTAGGACAACAGGGTCATGGAGGTCTGTACGACTGCAAGTGTTTGTGTTTGGGCTGATAAAGGAAGGCAATGGGAGAGAAGAGGAGGAGTGTTCAGGGTGAGAGGTCACCTTGCTCTCTGACGGGGGGCTCCTCCTCCAGCTGACCCACTGGGGCAGGCCAGGGCCGCTCCGTCAGCTCCCTCATTTCTAATAGTGGAGGAGAGCAGGGAGAAGGCGAGAGAAAAAAGGAGCGAGAAAACAGCAGATGGGCTTTTCACAAAGTTAGCCAAGACAACGTAGGTGAGGGAAGTGGTGATGATTAAGAAGTGAAACTGATCTTGGGAAGGTGATTTAATTTTTTTTAAAAAAAGATGTGATATGTGGAATAAGCAGAAGAAAGGGAAGCCCTGTTGAGAGTTATACGGTGCGTGTGCAGAGATGGCAAGGATCTGGTGTCGTGAAATATAGTCAACTACAGCTCCTGTCATGAGGAGAAGTGACATAATCTACCTTTGCTCTCCCCGTTTCATCCCACACATGAAACAAAAACAAAAGAAAAACATAACCGTAGTGCTTCAGAGCCTATTTTTACTGTCATTTATCATGGGAGATAAAACTGAAGGAACACAAGACTAAGTTATTTATGGTCATTGAACGTTCAATTTGAAATAATACTTGCTTAGATGCAATGAAAACAAATGACTTCACGTGTAATGTGATCCAGAGCACAGTATGACGGAAGAACTAAGAAAAAAAAATAAGAAAAATCTTAATAATAACTTAATAAATAACTGTCCTACCTACAGTTGGAGAACAACAGCAGGTATGCTGGGAGATGGAACTAAAATAGCTCATTACATACCAGAGCTGACAACTGAAACACGTATTAGTGCTGCCACACACACACACACACACACACACACACACACACACACACACACACACACACACACACACACACACACACACACACACACACACACACACACACACACACACACACACAGGTATTATGTATTTGTGCCAGGATCACAATGTAAATTTAGCTCCCACTCTCAGCAAAAGCGGATTACAAAACAAATAAAAGGAAAACAGCGGTGACATCTTAATGAGCCGACAAATCCAAAGACCCCCCCAGGCCAGCAACATCAAAGGCCATTTGAATGGGCGTTTGGTGAGAGACCTGGGCTGTACGTACATGCTCTCTCAGTCACTGGTTAATTATTGAGCAGGCAGACACACTCCGGCACTTTCTCTGGCTCTCTGTGAATTATTGATGCATGGCACAGTGCAATGGCCCCATCTGGAGCGGTCCGTACCTCCACTGAAGCCAGGATTAAAGTGTGGCCTGGCTCTCCTCAATGGGAGACATTCACGCAAACATGCAGATGCACGCACACACACACACGGACACCTGAGACCTCTGAACAACACCACTGTCACACTGCTGCTTGTCAGCTCCCCACCACATTGCATTTCACACCACTAATTCTCAAGCAAAACTAAGAGGGACCCATGAAAAGGGATCTAAGTCAGAGATGAACACAAAAAGCAAGTTAAGGGTAACGAGACAGGACAATGGGGAGGAAAACAGTAATCTGCAGAGCCAGGTGAAGAGATAAGCTTCAGGTAGTGGGTTGCTGATGCTGGAGGAGAAAATGCCATCATGATTCACCTCTTTGACCGTTTAGGTCCCTATAGAAGACCAATCAGTCTAATACTATAGGTATTAAAACTTAACTTTCTTGCTCACCTTCTCTTTTCAAAAATAAAGTAGTTTTATCAATACATTTTAGCATGAATGACCTGTCTAAATGAACATTTTACCCCGTCAGTACAATCACAGTCAAGTTTTATTCGACAAACCCAATAACTTGAATAAGACATAAGAATAATCTAATAGTTTAAGACTATTTTAAACGTAATCTAGGGCACTGCTTACCATAAATCACTATGGCTAGTTTTGCTTTATTCAATGAGATGGTTTGACTAAGATCTTGATACAAGAACATAAAACGTTCATAAGTGAGACAAATAAAGACTGAAGAGAAGTCAGATCCTAGGCTGGGCCATGCAAAATTGTGTCATCGGTGTAAAAATGGATGCATAAGTGTATAGTTGAAAGTACAGTATAATTTATGTAAAGTAGGAATAGTTATGGACAAAGAATACTGCCCTGTGGCAGTCCATTATTGAGGGTTAGCGGGTTTGACAGGGAACAATCAGCAGCAACAGTCTCAGCTCCTCTAAAGCCTTTTTCACACATGAACTGCACTTCTGTAATTTTCTGACATCTGACATCCTCTGGAGCGATGGTGCACGCACAAATGTCTGTACCCCATCATCATAATGCATTTTATGCAGACATTCTCCAAATGAAGCCAGGCATGGGAAGGTAACCGGCAACAAAGAAAAACTCACATTGTGAGAACTACAAACTACAAATGGGACCCAAATGCACACTTATATAAGAGTTTGCCAATTCATCTTCCACACTATCCAGGAGAAGGGTTTTTCTGTTCAAGTGGAGGACCGAACCGGTTTACTCCAACAAAAAAAAGACCGTCAGGAACACGTGGCCACCTTGTCTGAAATCTCTCTTTCTTTAGAAAAAAGTGTACCAAACACACACATGCACATGCTCATGAAAACGCACAAATCATGTCATTCATTTGCCGGCAGCGAACATCTGGCTTCCATTCACCTCTAATGAGAAGCTGAGGCTCCGTCATCCACAGACAGCTATTGGTGCTTTGTTTCTTTCCTTAGTATAAGTCACGCTCTGGGTCTCTGAAAGCGCCTAGAGACAACTTGTGCTGTAATAGACGGTATATAAATTATATTGAATTGAATTGAAAGAAAAGAAATTTATGGACGTGCTCACAATGATGACCGCAGCAGGAACTCCTGATATGGTAAAATAACAAACTTTCCAAGGTGTAACAAAAAAGTGTGTTTTTTCTCACATTCTAAAAGGCAAATAATAAAACAGGTGTCAGCAATTTGTGTTATGCCAATATCTCATGCGCCTAGTGCCTCAGCTGCCTGCTGGCAATTGGCAGAAGCCATCTGAGAGGGGGGAGGGAATGACACGGCTGGGTTTTTCTCTCTGCACTGCACACAGGACACACGGCTTCGGGTGACAGATAACTGACTTTTCAGGAACACCAGCTGTTCTCTGTGTCCTCATAATCAAAGAGGAACAATAAAAGATTATAGAACAGCTACATTAGGTCGATTAAAGAAGACATCTGGGGGGTTTGGGGGGGTCTGGGTTTTTTTTTTCCACGCATCTCTAGCATCACATCTTTTCTCTAAGCACAAAGCCCCAGTGCTGAGGAAAAAAAAAAATTGAAAAATCCCTACAGGATTTGGAGGGGGGGGGGTGCATTCACAGCCTTTAAAAATGTGAAACCACACAATTTTAATTCAGTCTAAAAAAGCACTATTTCTATGTATTCTTTCCTCAGACATTCATCCCCTGGAGATTTGTGGCGCTCTCTCTGTCTCTTCCATTGTTGGATATCTGATCTTTATCACTCCTCCATCACCTATTTCCCCTCTAAGTGGGGCATTATCTCACTTTCCATATTTTCTTGCTCCTCTACTTTCTTGCCCTGCTCTACTTCTGTAATCTCTCCTCTCATCTCTCATATTGGTCAGTGAGGCTGAGACACAAAGGGCATGCCTTTCCATTTATGTCAGAAAAGAATCCGGCTGAAAGAGAGTGAAAATCAGCAAGCGCCAGCAAAGAGGAACGGGACAAGAAAGGGGAAATGTGACAAGGAGAAAAGGAGGTAAGAGGGAAAGAGAGTCCTTCGGATGTGGCAGTAAATTGATGAAGAAGCCAGTCATCTGACCCCAGTGCCTGCTTAGAGCAGCAGAGAGAAATATCTAGACATGGAAATCTAATTTCCTTTGCCTCTTTTTTTGCCCATGTTTGCACACAGTGATGCACATGATTTAATACTGCAGGAAACACTGTCTTGTTAGAAAACGTGTAACTTGTAGTTTCTTTTAGCGTTATGCAAACGAGCGCAGCATGAGGGACTGTCGATACTCAGAACCAGTGTGGACCGCATGTCCTACTAATTTGTCTTCTACCACAACCTGGTGCAGGCTCCTGAAGCGGATTGGGGCCCTGCCTTTAGGGATTTAGACACGTCTCACATTACCATTGGTTGAACATCGGAAAATATACAGATGCAACACAACCTTTAGAGACTGCAGGCATGACATAAATGACATAAGTGGGCTGTCTTATCAATGAATTGTAACAGTTAAACGGCACTTTAGTCATCCTGGATTCCAGGGTGACTGGATTTGTGAGTTGCACATGGAATTGGTTCTTACATTTCTGCTAATAAATAAGGGATCAGTGCATTTCCCAGAGTTCATCATGACCAGCACAGAATAAAAATTTTAATTTTGTGACTTCAGACGCGATTCCATTTAACACTTGTCATACATTTTATTAAATGAGTGTGTCTTCATCTAAATGGCAAAATATGGCACGCTCAAGACACTACGGCCACTGATGCATGACATCAAGTGGCAGGCAGAGCACCTCTGGACCCCCATCTGCATTAAGAGATGACAGTGCTTTGAGCTACATACTGAGATCACCGTGTTAACACAGATGATGACGCTAGAGATGTCAAAGGCTCAGGGGTGAAGAAAAAAAACAAACAATCAAAAAACTCTCATTCCACTGTCACAGAAATCCATCCCGTCAAGACATGGGACTGTAATAGAAGGCTCAGATTAAAAACTAAAAACAAAAACGTTTTGGATGGTCAGACACGACCCAGGTACCACTGACTCACAGCTTTGCCGTGAAATGGAAAATGCAGCCCACAATCGGCGTCTCTGACTTCAGTGAGGTTTGCAGCTGACTGAAGGGGACAAAGTCCATCCAGCCAAAGTATAAAACAAATATCAGATTGCGTGCAATTGCATTTCTCGGGCCTGGTACTTTTTTAACATGTTGAATTAGTGCTAAGTGATACAAGTTGCACCAGTATACCAGTCTACATTTACCAACCAGTACAGATTTGAAACATAATACTGCAGACATAACTTTAACTTTTCATCTAACTGCCACAGTGTTTTATTTATCCATTTCCTTTCTTTTTCATTTAAATTTTTTTTTTTGAAGAATAACAGATAATAATAAGATAATATCATAAAGATTCAGTACAGGTCTGTTGAATTAAAAACTGGGTAAAGAGTGCAGTTCATGCTGGTCAGAGACAGAAAAACCCTCTGACTCAGGAGAAAAAAGAAATATGAGCAATATACTCCGTCATCTCAGCAGACATGATGATGCGCTAAAACGTCAGGACTGCACGCGACTCGCTGAACCTGAGGCTTTCCAGCAGAGATGACGCAGCCTAAACAAAACGGCAAATATTCTTTGATGAGGCATTCGGTTGTGGCACAAATGACAATCAGAAAACCAAGTGGAGTGATGTTTTTAACTGTCAATACGTTTTAAAAAGCTACCATAACTTTTGCAGTTGCTTCATGCGCCCTGAATTCTTCATGTAATTTTGTGTAAATTAAACCCTAATTCCCTGAGTTAAAATGATTATTTTGTTCACTCTTCACTGTAGAAGCCAGCACACACTTGTACTAGTAGATAGTCATGCAAAAATTAATAAATAATGAAATACCACACACTGTGAAACTGAAAATCTTTCAGTTTCCCTCAGCAATACACTGACCCCATGCTGACTTTAGAAACCCACAATAAATCAACTCTTGCACACAGTGGGGCTTTTCCTATTAAAGGTGTGTGTTGTACAGTCAGCTCACAGAAATCAACACAGTTTGAGGCATTTACTTCAGATTTCAGCTGAATGCCTTTTGTCCTCCGAGTGTTTATTTGAATGTGAAATACAACAAAAAGATTATAATAATATATATATATTTTTCACTGATATTAAAAAATTAATAAAATGTAGTCTCATCCAGGATTTTAGGGCAGATATGCTCATCATACGGTAGGTCTTCTCCGAACAACCCAAGTCTTTTGCACCTGCCTAATGAGCAGCTGCACTGGATCAAGTGGAGGATAAGTGCTCTGCTCAATAGCAACATAATAGAAATGACTGGGAGCAGCGATGTTACTCATTCGCCTTCCCCATCCAGACTTCCAGTTGATTTCCTTTCATGTGTCCCCCGATCCTCCGAAGTGAACACAGCTATCACGGACGTCAAATAGCTCAAAGCTTCTGCTGAGGACGATGAAACTTAAAAACATGTAACATCTGAAACGAGCCACTCAACTGCTCATTAGGTGCGGCCATCAGAGAGCTAATAAGATGGCGCCTCTCATTAGCTCTCTAATAATGTAGATTGGCTGCAGGGTCAATCTCTCTCTGCTGGACCACCTATTAACTTCCAGGATTTAATGACTACTGTAATTCGAGCTGGATGGTGTGAGTGGTGACAGCTTTCCCTGTGAATCAAAATTTCTGGCCAGAGATGTGTTTGCTATGTCGGACTCCTCGGGCACTGGCCGGATCACCCTCCCAGAACTGGATGGAGTGAACTTGGCACACAATTGTATTAAATGCAATAAGTCATGGTGTAAATACGTATAATGCAATGGAAGAAAGTTTATTCTGTTTAAGTAAAAAAGTAACTGGTGCCATGTTAAATTTTCACCAGCACGATTACATTTAACGCTGAATAAGCTGTGAAAATTATAATTAAAGATTTTCCGCACTTGCAAGAATAAAGTGCACATAAATCCACATACAATTCTTATCAGAACCCCCCCTCCCCCCAAACACACACACACACACACACACACACACACACACACACACACACACACACACACACACACACACACACACACACACACACACACCTTCCTACTCTCACTTGTGTGAACACGCACACATCCTTGTCTCACCCTTGAATTAGGGGCCTAATAATAATCAGAACTGGAAACCCAAGTCAAAAATCTACATGTGTGTGCATACGCCTGCGAGTAGGTGATGATTAAGGGCTGTTGGCATATCGCAATCCCCCCCCGCCCGCCCCTTTCTGCTCCCTGCAGCAGGTTATCTGAGTGAGTGTGTCACATCAGCAGGGAGGGGAGGTCTGAGGAAAAAAAGCCCCATCCTCGGCGCTGTGTTGGTGTGTGTATATGTCGGAGTGTGTGCCTGTGTTAGTAAATGACTGATTGTGCCCTGCCACAATGGCCCTGAGTCTCCCCTTCTGTCCACTTGTTTCACCTCGACGCAGCTCCCGAACATTAATACAACTCAAAGCTCCTCCCTACTGAACCACTGGGCCTCCACATATACCCGGTGAGCTGCCACCAAACATACCATAACCTTGAGCGTCCCTTTCAATTTCCATCCAGCTTGCTTTCCCATGCAGCCTTCCAATTCACTTTGCTACCTCTGTCTGTCTTCCTTACGCTCAAAGCCCCTCCCCATCTCATTTACTTGTTCATCTTTTTTTATTTTTTTATCTCTCTCTTCCTCTGCTCCGTTACTCCGTCCTTCCCATCTCTTTCCACCCGAACATGTGGGCTGTGCCTAGCAACGCTAAGAGAGTCTGGGAATATGGATTAAATGTGAGAATGGAAAATAGTGTTTGTGTGTTTACACTTCAGTGCCTTGGTGTGCCCGAACAGACAGCCCGCCAGCTCAGAGTGCTCCCTTTGAATCGAAAAAACAAGGGGTCACACAACTGAAGCTGTACAAGTGCTTTCCTGCACTATATGCGTCAATGATGTCGTATTCACTCCCTTGCAAGGATGCACAACATATGAGGAACCAAGACGAGAAACGGCAGAGAGAGAGAGACAGAGAAAAAATGAAGGTGAAGTAAGAATAAGTTCAAAATAGGTGAGAGGCATTATTGGCTTTTAGATTAACAGCCCTGCATCTGCAGTTGAAACCATCACTCGCCAATAAGTTACGGCGCCTCTTTGCTCTGCTTAAGTTGATTTGAAAATGAGAATGGATTTCTGTGTGTATGTGTGGATATTCAAACTGTGGTGCGCTGACCACGACTGTCTTAATAACACCGAATCAGTCACACACATGTAGGCATGTAATTAACTGAGGGGGGGGTCTGAATGGTAGAGGAGGGAGGACAAGCCAAGGTTGATTTATTATTCTATCACCTTGACCTTGATGACATGCAGATGCAGCTCAATTAAGCCTGCTAGGCTGGGTCATGCCTCACGTTGATCCACTCCTAAATGATTTATCAGTGCAGTTCTGTGTCTCTTATTCTTACTTTACTCCCTCCTTTGAACTATACTCAGTCAAGAGAACATAATGCAATTAAATCTGATACATTATCAATTACTTGGACAATCAGAGCTTGTTCTCTGTCCCCGACTGTTGACAACTACTCCTCTCACACACATGAAGACACACAATGCCTCTGACAGTTCTGATGATCATCTCAAAGCTTGTTGTGAATTTGGTCAGTCACACGCCCGAGAGCAAGAAATCAATACTCACCAGAAGGTGTTCAAATGTAAAAGGAGAGATATATGTCATTTGAGGAGAGACAGTTAAGGTCAAAACACTCCATTTCATGTTAAAAAGGCAGAGATGTTATGCCGGATTAGATACTTTATTAAAGGTCAGAGCACTTTGATGATTATTTGCACAATGCAGTATCAGCAGCAGGATTTTTTTTTTCTCTTAGGAGAGCTCTGACCTTTAAAATAGCTCTTTCTGAGCCTGGTCTTAACAATTTTACTAATTCTATTAAGCGACTTCTTTAAAAGATGTATTCTGTGAGATACAATACCTCAGAACTCCCAGAGGCTTTTAAGGTTCTTGTCTGTAGTTGGTAGGGATTTATTGTTTTGCTCCAGGACACTGTAATGCAATGGAAGATTGCCAATATGTGGGGGATTCTGTGAACAAAAGACTGAGTATTGATCAAGTCTGGCTGTGTGAAACCAGATGAACCAACACAGAGTGAAACCATGTGTGAAGAATGGATTTTATAATGCTGTGATTCACCAAGTCCTGTAAATGACAAACTGAAAATGAGGCATAGTCTGAAGAATTGCAGCCTTTCCAGACCAGCTGCCCTGAATGGGAGCTCAAGTTACAGTGCATCGTCCAATCATTTTCAGTTTGAGCTTATCCATTACCTACCTTTGATAGTCTAGGCTACCTTCTTTTTACTAAGAGCACCATTATAATTCTTTTTGCAGGAAGATGTGCAGCCTCTTAGAGTGGCTGGTTGCTGAATGCGCTGATCATGTTGACTCCCCGAGAGGTCTGTGGCTGAAATACAAACCCCCATCAATGACATGGTGAGGGCAGCCCCAACTAGAATCGCCCCCAATCACTGTGTGTGGAAACCGAATGCAATGCGTTAATTGCCCGTAGGGAGGAGCATTGATTATGGAAGCTCAAACTGTTTACAGACGTCAGACTGCCCGCTGTAGTTTGTGTATTTTATTTGTTATCACGGAAAAAGCTAAAAGCGTTAACGTGATAACATGAAACAATAGTCAAAGTAGCGAAATACAGGGTGTTGAAATATGAGTGGGCTGACAAAAACCCAATCTCTCTCTCTCTCTCACATACACATGAAAGCCAAAAAAAAAAAAAAAAAAGCCTAAAAGCCAAAAACGTCATCTGTTAATATGTATTTTTGTATACATGTTTTCTTATGACGTTTTTGGCTCAGAAGACAATCCGAAGATCAGATGTTTTGTAGAAGTGTAAATCACAACCTGCTCCACCTTTTCACTTGCCTTAAATGTTAGAGCAACACCAGACATACTTCTGCTCTTCTCAAACGAGCACTTTCCTGGTTCTGGTTTAACCTGGTGACATCGCAATCTTACCGTATGAACAAATAACCCGTTCTGTAGCAACTGTAGCTCAAAGGTTTCACGTCATCATCACCTCCAAAAAGCATAATTTCGCTCTTTTATTTTACAGGTTCGTGATGATAACCATCAAGTTTCATACCCACTTCATCTTGCTCACTTGCCACTGGGGGGGTGAGGTTGGGCTGCTTTTGTTTTTATCAGCACATGAGGGTGAGAGGCAGGGTCGCTTGTAAAAGGGCCAGCAAAGAGGCAAACGAGACAGCCACAAACACTCAGTCTTATGGACAATTTACAATCACCAATCGACCTAACATGCACGTTTCTTTTGGCTGTGGGATGCACCCGGAGTAACCTACAGGAAACCCACAGAGGCACTGGGAGAACTCCAAACCACTAATGCCCCTAATGGTACCACAGACTGTGAATTCAGATGGAACCAAGAATTGAATGTCATCAGGCAGAAATACTGAATTTATGATGCTTGATACAAGAAATTGAAAGTGCTCCATTAAAGTAGCTCGAATAACCTAAATGTCAGCTTGCCGCAATTGACAGAAAATCGATAAGACAGGCGTCATCTTAAAAGGTCTGTGTTGTATTCGTACAATGATCAGATGCTGGCATTTCAAATGGCAGAATTCACAGAAAGCTTCCTGATTATCTTTTATCTTCAGCTCCGGTAAAGAAAACAGCTGAGAGCGCAATAACAAAGCCCTTGATCTGTCCTGTCGGCCTTAATCACCTTTTAAGAGATGTTGCCCCGAAGGTCTGCAGCTGAGTCGCGCAAATTTATGCTTCTAAAACTGGAGTTTTAATGGAACCAAAGAGGAGTTTGCACGGAGCGTCTACGCGAGGAGGGAGAGTGTGCACATTACAAAGCTCACGCAGCCCACGAGAGGCTGAAAGGCAGTAAGTTTATTAGGCTTTTCTTGAGAATGAACCCTGAAAAGGTTAAAAGCTTCACTCCTGGAGTTGTTATTTAGCAGCAGACCTACAGATGTCCTGCTTGTTGCACAGCTGACCGTGTGGCACAGCTAATGCTTTTATTCAGGTAACTGAAATCCAATCCCAATGCACGTGGAGGCACATTTTAATGCAAGGTGTTAACAAGTACTTTTAGCAGCTCACTTGAATATGGATGACCAAGGAGGAATGATGATACTGAACTTTAACAGCTTCTCAGTGTATGTAGACAGTCAGTTCACAAACATAATCTGCTTTTTAGATGAGACTTCCACAAAAGTGGACCGATAGGGATTTTACCGTTCTATTCATAGGACTTTATTGGGTCAGCTTGGGTCAGCATGCACTCAGTCTACAGTGCATTTTAGAGATAATTCTCCTGGACAGTCTTTACCAAAAACAGCTGCCCATGCTGTCTGTCTGTTTCTTCTGTATGGGAGTTTGATTCAGGCATGGGGTTGCCCCCGGAGGGACCCAGCGTAACCTCATTTACGGGTGATGACATTTATGTCATATAAGCTTTGTGCTCGGGCAGACAGAAAACTGTGAATTAGGTATAAAAACAATCCTGTCATCACTATCACAATGTTGGCTACCTTTCCCACCCTTAATGAAGAAAAATGTTAACAGCTCTCACAGGCTGCTGAACCGTAGTGTAAGCACTACACACACATATATAAACACAAACCCACTAAAGAAAAAAAGAAGTTTAGTTTTGAAATAATTAAGGGTGTGTTTTAAAATTGAAAATGCATTCTAGACTACTAGATTGAAGACTGGAGTTATAATTTTATATAGTTTAAGTTTCAGAGTTACAGAAACAGATATTTTGATAATCTTTATTACCATCTCATTCACTCCTCACCCCACAGAGGCATTAAATACTGAAATGTGGTCAATGCTGTTGCTGATATTTGCAGATATCCTTCAAGTGTCAGACATGTGATACGAGCTGGCACCAATCGTAGGGTGGGTTTCCATTAGCGAGGGTCCTGAGAAAAACCTAGGAAGCTGCAACTGTAACAGGCAGTTCTCATTCCCTCCCGCTTTCAGATGTTCCTTCATTACAGTGTCGGGCCTCAGTTGGATTCACTGACCTGGCAAAGGTAACACTCCATTCCACTTGTTGGAAGTAATATACCACTTTTAATGTTTGCAAACATCCAATAACATAAAAAAGAAGAAGAAGGGAGCTGCGACCATTGTTGAATTTCTGTTTGTGGCGTTTCTATGCACAGTGATGGCTTTGAATGAGAAGAGGGGACTCAAACCTAAAGGGGACATCAAGAGGAATGAACATCATCTCTCGCCTACACCCTACCCAATCAGCTGCGAGTCAACACCATGACCCATCCAGCAGTTTTCAGGCCGTGCTGAAGTACCTAACCCAAGGCAGAGACTCGTATCAGCCCTGTTAAATTTCCTGGAAATTCTTAAATTGCAGTAATGGAGACCTCCACCAATGCTCCTGTTAATGGAAACCCACCTTCGACTATAAATCATGACTGCATGTGATTTTCTTTTTTTTTTTGTGCTCTCTTCATAACACCCCACAATCACAAGCATGCACATAGTAAAAGTGAAAACCAAACATGCCAAATCAGACGGTGTGGGGACTCCCGCTGACTAGAAATGAACCGGCTTGCTTTTGGGAGAAGTATTTCTAACTAGCAAGATCCGTACCTGCAAAAGCTTTGGAGATGTGGTCCTTTTTCCATTCCCAGGGTTGGTCATACTCATCAGCTGGTCTCTCATCATCTTGTGGTAGCCGGCTGCTCTCCTTGCCATCCTCCTGAAGCTCTCCGTATAAATAACCAAGACGCTGTCCTCGCTCATCTTCATAGGGAGTGTCATAGAGCTGAACTCCTCCCCGGGTCCGTCCGCCACCTGACCCGCGTTGCAGCTCTGCAACATCATACGTGGAATAAGATTAACCATGAAGGAAAAATGCCAAAAATGTATAGATTTTTCCACATGTGTAATTGAACCAGTCTGCAAGAATGGTTGTGGTGATTATAATATTTGTTTGCCAAGATGATTCCCTAAACACATAGGAGGAAAAAAAAAGCCTGTTGAGCTCTGACATGTCTAGAGCTAGAAGAAAGAAGTAAATTATGTTTTCCACAGCGTTCCACTGGCTCCGAAACTCATGTGATGGGGCTTAATGAGGTCTTTGGTTGGATGCTGAGTGGCAATACAGAAGATGAGCTTCCTCCCCCATCCTCTTGTCTAACCTGCATCCCAGCAGCAATCTAGCACAGCTGACAACATCACCCAGAGTTTCCTGTTAACATTTTCATCACTTTCTCAGTGGGTTGGAACCAGAAATATAGTTCTCAGCACCTGCATCTATTTTGTGAAGTCAAATATGGTTGTGAGATAAAAGGCTTTAGGATTATTGATACAAGCGCGAGGATGAAATCTGCTCTGTAAATGCTTCAATAGAAGCGTCTTAGCTGCAGCATCACCACTCACCAATAGTATTTATGTTGACCTAAAATATTGCACTGTTGTCAAAAACAGATTCTACAGAGGAGGAGAAACAAATTAAGAGTCTGCATCTTTTGTGTTCATATCCAGCACCTTTGAAAAGAAGATGTTTTCACAGAGAAGGTGTTTTCAATGGGCAGTGAAAGGCAGAGCAAAACTTTAACCTTCACACGACAAGTCATAGCTATCGAGCAGCCCTGTAGTCACCATGGTGACCAAGAGGAGGCCCTGGGGAAAAACCCAGAGTTTATGAAGAGAAGGCTGGAGGGGAAAACGAAGAAAAGGAGGAGCATGACCAAGAAGGGAGAAAAGGAGAGGAAAGGACGTGTTAGATGAAGAGCAGACAGAGAAGGAGGTGGAAAGGGTTGCAATGAGGAAGCAAGGGGAGGAGAGAGGAGATGAGGTGAGAGAAGTGGGGGGTTGTGGCATGTCAGCGTTTGACGTTAAGCTATTGAGACAGAAGCACAGGAGGGCTGAATGTTGTTCTACCTGTGCTGTGAGCTTACGGTGCCGCAGCACCATCACCACAGTGAAGATGAAGGTTGGGAGATAAAAACTAGATCTGAGTAAATAGTATATAAATGTAAAGAAAACATGATGGAGGAAAACACAAGCTGGAGACAGAGTCTGAGGGCGTGTATAGAAAAGCCAATCTGACAGAGTGACAAAGACAGAAGATTGAGGGGAATGATGGCAGGGAAGGTTGGGAAGATGTTTAGGCGTGCAGATATGTGTCAGCAGGGAGACAAGTCTTTTATCTTCAAAAACTAATCTCAAGAATCTTGACATAGTTGAAGCGCAACTTTTTGAGCCTACAAGCACCCAAGATGTTAGGCCACTTTAAAAAGCACATATTGCACGAGTTCATTCAGTGAAAGATAATTGTTATTCCAATCTCATGTTTGTTTGCGGCTTCCGTGTATTTTAAAAGTGCAAAAAAAATCAGACCAAGATAGACAGACAGACTAACACGGGAGTGACAGGTTCAATTCAAAGTAATCAAAAAAAAATCTGACAATGCTTTCCCAGATGCTCCACAATCACTGCTGTGAATCTAATCTGTCAAATGGCTCCTTTCCATCTACAGCAACAAAGGATTTTGTTCAAAGTTTTTCAATTTGAGCAGAGAAAAGGGATGCTTCATTCACTTATTCCTGATATTATGGAGTTCCTTTGACTACCAAAAGGGCAGCATGAGTGACAATGATGAGAGGACAGGACATAAACTCTGCTAAAGGACAGATTAGAGGGGAAGTCAAAGCCCCTCAGGGCTGGGGAGAGTCCTCGAGATGAAGAGAGATAGAGAAACGGAGAAAGGGGAGGGGGGCAAGCTTTTACGATAAATGAGTGAGACAGACCGGGGAGAGCTTGGGGGAAAGGGCCAGACAGAGAGATGTTATGGTAGAAGGGAGAAATGGAAAATGATGGTTGTGTGCTAGACGATGTGGGAGCAAATCACAAGGGCAGAGAGAGGTCCAAGACTGGATCGTGGATAAACTCTGTAAAAGGGACACTTAATGACCTTGAGTACTCACTCAGCTATGGTGAACTAAAATCCTGTGGTGAACTATCTGCTAACAAATGCAGCCATTACACCGGATTTATACCACATTCAACATCCATGTCTACAATATTCTCAAAAGAGAGGAAAAAACCTCATTACAGAGGAATAAGAAGCATAATAAACAAAGATTATGTTAAACTGCTGACCTATGGCAAAACAGAGGTATTACGTCGTCCAAAGTTGCGTATTTTATTCATGATACAATCTGCTTGCAATGCAATGTAATATTCAGGTAAGAGGTTTGGGTTTAACCTTTAAATATGTTCACTCACGCTTATTATGAAGGCTTTTTCAAATCCTTTTTAGTGTGATGCAATGAATCATGAAATTGTGAAGATCAATGCCAGAAACAAATAAGAAAGAAGTAATAAAATAGAATTAAAAAGATTACGGCATTAAAGGTTCAATCAGTCATTTGGATATAGGAATTTTTTTTTTGTTAGATTCTGCAAAATATCTCTTTACAATCTCGTGTCTTTCTGTTGCTATCAAATGCATCGGACTGCTTTGTGTAAAGCCCCGGCTCTGTGGATGCCAACTTGACTTCGAATGATCCACACAACAAACCACCTAAAGGGGTCATTTGTGTTTCTGCACAAACATACATGCTGTGCAGGGGACAAGCCTTTGATCCCCTGCATGTTTTCCATCAGAATTAAATCAGAATTTTAACTTGTAAAACATTAACCCCATTGCTTTTTTTAAAAATTTAATTGACGTTTTAACTACAGTGGTCTTTCATTTCAGATGATAAAACCTATTGTTAAAGTCGTAAATATATAGACAAATCTTGCTGTGTTTGTGCATATGATCCAGGTCAGGAATTCTGGAGAAAAGGACATCAGGGAGACGGCCATGAATCCGTGAACAAAAATGTTGGAAAAACACAGAAAGGAGGCTATAGGACACAGAGGAATGACTCCGTCCCAACCTGTAATTATGTATTATTTTCTGAACTCAAAAGTCCTGTCAGAGGTATTTCACTGACCTGTAATAACCCTTTGGGCCTCATATGGTTCCATGTAGCCATTATTCTCACAGGGAACAGGTCCGTGATCCGGCTCTGGTCGGTGCTCCAATCGAGCGTCAAATGGGTCAGAATAATCCGTGTCCCCTGCTAATGGAGCTGATGGCACCACCTAAAAGATGAATGACAACGACTCTTGAAGACGAAACACTTTGTTACAGATCACTAACTTAAACCCCAAGTAAGAAAAAAAAAAAAAAAAAGCTGATTCAGTATTATGGATACAAAGGATTTCAAGTTTTGCTCTTTTCTTGCAGGCAAATTTGTAAAAGGAGCTAAAATTCCAATGAAGCTATAATTAGTTCAACTTTCATCCAGAATTGTTATATCTGTACTCTGTAAGAGCTGCACATCGAAGAGTGGAAGTATTATTCTGGGGAATACATTTTCTAATTATAAGGAAAATTCAGCCTGGTGTCAAAATTAAAAAGTAGGAAGTGCTGCAATGACACTGGCTCATCAAGACTTGATGCCTTTTACAAGTAATCAGAGCATCAGTGAATGGTGTTAAATACACATTTGATCACAGATAACATGATCTAAACTATAATTTCTTCTGAAAGGAAAATTGCAGCTGCAGAGTTGAACATGACAAAACCACACCAGGACCGTGCAAAAGAGCGCGTAGAAACTACACAACACAGTTGCTGATAAAAATACCCTTGAAGGAACTATATGGTTTCTTTATTGTCATATCAAAAATAAACTGGGAAGAGGAATCTATCCCGCCCGAGGATGATCTGTTTTTTTGGCAGCAGAAAATGTGAACAGGGATAAAAGAAGGAGATAAGGGGTCGGCAGCATTTGTTCCTCCGTGCAAGCACAGAAGGAAAACAGTGGTCATTAGGCACAGTGACAGCAACACGGGCAACCATATGGTCACACAAACAGGTGAGTAATGTTTATGAACACATATGTGCACAAGGCTACAAACATGTATATCCTTTGTCTTTTCTCAAAGAAAAGCTTGCTTCCCAAATTCCTGACCGACTCACTATCTTGAAAAATTACATCCTAATCCCTTGTTGATTCTGTAACAGGTTATCTATCGATGCGCAGGAATCTGCAATGTTAATTAAAATGCGGATGCTCCCACAGACCATGGGAAATTAATGAGAGCGGGAGGAGAGTGGAGCCGAGAAGGGAGCTATTGACTTCTTTAAAGACTATCACTTCAATCCACTTCAATCCAGGACTTTTGCACTTTCTAGCATTTTCCATGAGTGGAGTCATGAAATTAACTGCTGTGATGAAAACCCTGAGAGACTCCTTAACTTACTCAGCACGTGTGAGCTGAGTTCATGTGTACACAATGCCCCTGTAAAAACCCTGGCCTCTCCTCTCGTTTCTTTCTCAGCGTTACCCTACTTTGTTATCGGGGGCGGACTTTGTTTACTACCTCACAAAATACATGTTGCACCTTCCCAAAAACCACTACATCCAGGTCGACACAAATAGCACAAAATCATAAATGATACCTCCCTGTGGCCCCTGAAATATCACCATGCAGCATACTGCATGTGGGCCCCTAACATGTGCTCATAGAGGGTCTCTCAGCTTGCAAAACCAAACCCCATTTATTATTAATAGAAGGACATAAACTCGGGGGACTGTGAACCCCTTCCGACTCAATGTTCTGCTCAAGCCATCCCCCCCCCCCCCCCCCATTCCCTTTACCTATGGAGGAGGAAGAGCAAATTTATGTGATGTGTGGGGAATAATGTGATTTATGTAAAAATGCATATTTTCTAACACACATTACTAGTCCCTTGCTTATGCGGTTTGATCAATAAACCTGCCACTGTGATGGAAATGGGATGAGAGAGAAGCGGGAAAGTGCTTTTTTCCCCTCCCTCTTGCCTTCTCGTCATCACTCTCTCCCACATCACTGAAAGCTCCTCTCATCACGTTTCTTTTTCTTTGTACACCCACAAATAAATGCAGAAATAATGGGGGTCTTACAGCTTCCTGATGGTCTTCCAAAGTGATGGCACTGAGGAGTATCTTGGTGCGCCCCAGCTCCTGGGAGTCCACTTTGATCAGTCTGTGTTTGGGAGACTTCACGTCCACATTGGAGGACTTCATGGGAGATCCATAGACTGGTGTGGCAGGGTCAGAAGTCCCTGAATCCCCTTTGGTCTTGCTCTCAGAGTCCTCATACGGATCCTCGAAATCGAGGTCCCTCTGGAGCCGATATGCTTTGAGGATCTCACTCTCTGTGTAGTCAGGTGTGGGCGGCTGTGGCGGTACCTTCCGGCCAAAGCTCAGGTAGTCTTTGAGCCACTTGGCCATTGCCGCTAAGCTTTCAAATGTGCAGCTGTGTGGTGGAGTAAGAGCAGGAGGCTGCAGGGGCCAGACAGTGACAGATACAGGGTTAATGCTTTACCTTAATACTGGTGAGACTGCATCAGCTATGCTTTAGATTTGCTCTGTGAGACAAGAGAGACCAACAAATTAAAAATAAACTCAATTTCAATTTTTAAAACAACATCAATCCACAGGTCCTGATCCCCTCACAATATTTATCACAGAGCCACAACTTATGAGCTGTTACATGCGCTCATGTGACATTAAGCTGCAGTGACAGCTGGGCTTTACGCATTCCTTTTGTTTTTAAAAAGGAAGCCTAGGCAGCTGGACTTTGACCACGGGCTTCAATTACATTTCACACCCCTGTAATAAAGTTCCACGTTAACACACAGTGGTAAAAGTAAAAATAAAGACCAGACAACAGTATAACAAAGTCACAAGGAATTACGAAATGCACCCCCCCCCCACACACACACACCTCCCCTTTCTCCTTTTGAACAATCCTGCTGTGTTCTTAACTTTCTTTTTCTGTAATTCTACGAACATGGAGCACAAGTTTAGTTTTAGCACAGACGGATTTGGAAAGCTAAAAAAAAAACAAACTCGGAGATAAGATAAATTTGCTCCAAGTTCTCTAGGAAACGATCTCATAAACACTGGATGTGTATTCCAGACAGCGCTGCGCTCCAAAAGGACACTCACTCACCACGATTCAGTCCTTCAGCCACTTTGGATGCTTTAATCCGCGTTTCTTCATGTCGCCGTCCACAAAACACTACTGAAAATGGGCAAAGGGGTCTTTTTGGGGGACCTCATATATTTAGGAAAAGCGCAAGTGCAGAAAAACAAACAATAGTGCCTTTCCTACAAGAACGCAAATCCAGTGGAGTTCCTCCGAAGGCTGACTGGAAATGTGCGAGTGAAGAGAGCGACAAAAGCTCCGAGAGAAACACAACTCAACCGAGCGATTAAAGGGGAGGTGCTTCATTCCCTGTGGACTGTCCTTCTGCTCGCTTTCGCAATCATCTCACCGTTCATTCATCGAAATGTCTGCACATCATACAGGATGCAACAAGACATACACTACATGTTCTCTCCAAAGCGCAATAACTGCAGGGGGAGAACAAGTCAAGAGGAGTCTGCTCTCACGAACACGCTCCAAATAAATGCATTATTAATTCGCATGACATCATTGGGGATTTTCATGTTTCGGGTTGTTATGGGAATTCTGATGATGATGATGATTTTGCCTTATAGGAGAACCCTCAACAACTTAGTGTAGAGCGTTGACGTCTCGTCAAAAGCCCTTCCGGGGCTCTTCATAAGAGCTGATGGGGAAAATCCGATCACTCTTTCGGCGACATGAATTCTGTTGTAGTGACAGAAGTGCAGAGACAAAAAAAGTCTCAGTTTCACTCAGATAAATGCAATAAAGCACTGAGGCTTGTCCACACTCATAAAAAAAAAGAGCATTTTTGTTTTTCATCCCCTTTTGTCGATCCCTTTTCGCTCTCTGGGAGTGAGTGCCGTCCTCCCACAGATGTCACATTACCCTTTGTCCAGGCTGCTAAATTGGATTGTATGCTACACTGAGTAAGGCCCATCTAAGTCTGTTAAAAGACTGTAAATGCCTTTTTTCTTTACAACGCTTGTGAGCTCACTTTCTCCCAGGGGAGGGTGACTGGATGAGGTCATTGATCTAAAATCTCCCCCCACCACCGGTAGCACAACCATCAACAGTTTCCCATCCAGACTTATATCTTCCCTATCCTGCCTGCACCTCTAATCACCAAACACTAGGTCCAAACCCACAAGAGGAAATCAAAAACTAGTCCAGAAGTGTCTCTAAAATGTGCTTTGTGAGTGTGACTGCAAATCCTTCAGGTCCCTGCAGACCAGTTTGAATCACTTAAAGAGAGGAGGCAGTAAAGTTGAAGACGGGATCGATTTCATGACGTTGTCCAACAGAGGCCTGTCAGGTTTTCTTGTATCGAAGACGTTCTCCAGCTTTAGATACCCCCGAATCCTCTGTCACTAGACCCTTTTAAGCAACCTTTTAAAACACTAACAGATTTGTCTCATACTGAGAACCAGTCATTATCATGTGGCATCAAAATCGATATGTTGTGTGGAATATCTTATCTTCTGGGAATTAAATCAATTTATTCATGAAGTTGATAGAGATCTTGTTGGACAACACATGGGTCATGATGCAATCTCATCTCAGTGCCATCTTATCATGTAGGTCTTACTGCGATTCCTGTATTTTTTCCCCACACCTTTTCTCCCTTTCATTTTTCCTTTTTAAAATCTCATGTCATACGTTTGAATGAAACCACAATCGTTCTTCTCTTCCCTCTGCCCTCAGTCACACATTCCACTTTTTCATTTTCACTCTCTGCTCAGGCCAACACCTCCTCTAATATCGCTTCAGGTGAGCACTATTGAGTTTGATTTTAATTTGTGTTTCCATCCTAACCAGGATGAGAACCGGAGCCTTATGGAAGAGGAGACTGAAACTAAGCATAGGATGAAAAATCAGGGACACCAAAGGATGAGGATCCCAGAGAGAATAAGAAGAGTTCGCACATAGACAAAGATAATCAGACTAACAGTGAGACACACATCTTGCCTAGTTAGTATGTGTTTTATTCATTAGGAATAAAACAATTACCGCCCCTCCTCCCCCCAAAACAAGATTTTATCAAATGAAAAAAAAAAAAAAAAAACAGAAACAAGGTACAGTGAAACTTTGCAGAGAATCACTAATAGTGTCTCATTATAAACGGCTAAATATGGATATAACATTTTCCTCTGAATTTCTGGCTGCACTCAGATTATTGCTTCTGTGTATGATTTTGTATGATTTCTGTCTGCTCCAAGTGATTTAGTGGCTGTAGACATTAATGCATATAGTAACACATTAAAAAATATTAGCTTTCAAAACCACAAATTATTAATTAGCATTTGTTTTTTTCAATCAGTTGTCTCACACTGAAAATGAGTGTTAAATGCATGGAACACTATTTTGTGTTATGAGGAACATAGAAAATGCGAAATAAAGGCTTAATAGATTAATATGAATCTTTTGACTGAATTTGAACATCATTTTATTTTGGGTTGTGAAAAAGGAGCTGACAAAAAGATAAGTGTGTAGGTTAACTGAGCTCTGTGGTTTCATCTGCTTTGCATTGACTGCCCTCATTTGGTGATTAGTGTGTACTGCATGCATCAAAGAGAAGGAGCACTAGAGAGCACTTCTTCTTACAGGTGTAGGAAAATAAACTGAAAAATACAGCAGTAAAGAAATACAGTGTGTTTGTATTTTGAAAATATTTAAAAATCCAAAGTGTGAGGTGTAGGCTGAGACACTATTTTCCTAAAAACGTATTTTACGCCTTCATATGGTCGATCCAACAGCACCGAGCTGGAGAATGTGTATGGGATGGAGCTCCACTGACCTCCACTCTAGACCCGAACCACGTACCCTCAAGGGTGGTTAGGGTCAGGGTTAGGTGTCAGAGAGAGGTTCTTTATTGGCTGGAAGTCACATGGCTCCAGCCCAGAGTGGAGGTCAGTGCATCTCTACACCGTCTGCAGCCGGGATCCTCTCTGTAGATCAGCACATTTCTTGTGTGCATGTTTATACTACTATAAATGACTTCTTTTCAAGTTAAAACAGCAGTTTCAGTTTCATTTGTAGGGATATCTTCTTTCTTTTACATCTACTACATGACTGACATTAGACTGTCTAGAAGTGTCTAAATATCTGTCTAAATAGTAGCCTAATACCCACCGTGCAATAGAACATCCTGTACTGGGTAAAAATGATGCATGTTCTTCTCTACTACATGAAAACTTAAGTGAAAAGAATGTTGCAACTGTTTGCAGTGAAAAAAACTGGTGTTGTAAGTTACTCATCTTTGCTGGAACAAGTTCTTTGTGATCTGTCTGAGCAAGTTCTGAACAACGATTCAGAGGCAGCAAACATAATTTGTTTTTTGTTATGACATAGAAATCCTAGATGTCTCATACATCTCATATCTTTTTGAACTATAAAATACAAAGCACTGTGTCATGGTCTAGGGTTTATGATGCGTTTTGGGTATTGTTTCTGGCGTTTTATGCGGTTCTTTGAAGGTTAGCTCTAGTGTTTGTGGTGTTTGACGTGTTTCCTGTTTTATTTTGAAAGTCTGCGTTGTTGTGTGTTTAGTGGTTGTTCGACTTCCCTTGAGCCTTGGACCCTGATTGTTTGCACCTGTGTCTCCTCAGACTGATAAACTGTACAATAGACAAGCATTTGGTCACGTGACCCATTGGTTTACTTGAGAATGTTGAACACGCCCACTGCATATCTGTAGAGGTGCTGCCAGAAATTTACAGCAGGATATACCGTTTCATTTGTTGACTCGACGGCGAAATCATTCGCAGTAGCATGACGATTATGGATCAGGAAGTGATAATGGCTAGCCATTGGCTGAGCTGGCTGTCAATCAATCATATCGGTAATAGATTTAATACTTCATATAAACTCTTTTTGGATCCCTTATTGTTGAAGGGCTTTTTGCATTTACATTTTTGGGTTCCTGACGAAGCAGCATTTTTTTGTTTAGAATAAAAGCTTTGCTGTACTCCTGATGCCTAATGGATCTCTCGATTTAGGGTCCTCTCCAAACCTCACATCATGACACACTGATGTATTTTCTTATAACATATGCTCAAATACAGCTATAATAAATCTGAAGGTCACAGTAGATTTAAATCTATAATTGGGTCAAGGAAATGCAGATGTTTTTGCCTATAACGGCAGTGGTGCAGTTATTTATAATTTGACCAATAACCACTCGTCTGTAATGAATTTAGGAATTCTTGACCTTGATGGACAAAAACAGCCTACAGTCATGTTTCTGTAGACAGGGCATCCATGTGTCCAAATCCAGGAAACATGACCACACTAACACTGAGCTATACATAGCAACTCCAGACCAACTTGGAGGCATAATACCATGTGAGCTCTCGTACAAAAAAAAAAAAAGCAAAAAAAAGGGAAAAAGAAATCCAAGCACACATTATACATGTCGGACCGTATAAGACAGGGAGTTATTTTCCGAAGACATTATACAGAGAACAAAGACCAAAATAGAAAAGATGTAGTAAAACCAGCTCAGCTAAATTATCTCTAATCTATCTCTAATTATAATGGGATAATGTCAGCTTCTGCTGCACTAACACCGGTGTTGGAAATGGTTGGTGATATTTCCGCCACCACATCATCATATCCCTGAATCTGAAAGCAGTACATGACCAAGATCCCAGATCAGATGATTCTGCTTAACGCTGTGAAGGCTGTTTGCAAATACGTTATATGCAATAATTAAAGGGGCTAAAGGGGTCTGTGGAAGCCCCGACTGATCAATAACAGTGAGGTATCAGCAAAATGTAGGACTTACAGTGAGGTCCAAATGTGTTGGAACAGTTTGGAGTTTTTATCCTTTAGTCTTTGGGTTTGAAATTGACAATCAAGATGTGATAAATGCGTAGACTTTCATTTTTAATTTAAGCAATTTTACATAAATATGGCATCTAGCATTTAGGAATTACCATCATTTTCTGTGAAGTACCTCAATTTTTCAGGACTCAAAAACAAGTTAATTCACTTGGTGTGGTCCATTCCCTTATAACCAAAAAAAATGAAGCAGATAAAAGGTCTGGAGTTGATATCAGATATAGAGTTGCATTTGGCAGCTGTTTGACTGGAGTTACTAATATGAAATCCAAGGAGATCTCAAGTGAAGTAGGCCATCATTCGACTGAAAGCACAAGTCTAGAGATAACAAAAACTTAGGTACATTTTTCAACAGAAAGAAAACACTGGTAAGCGCAACCACATCAAAAGGTCTGAAGGACCATGGATGATCACAAAAATCCTTTCCTTGGTTAATTAAAGCGCTTTACACATTATCAACAGAAGTCAAGAATACTCTGGAGAAGGTGAGTGTTTCATTGTCAAAATCTGCAACAAAGAGACACATTCATGAATATAAATAAATAATAATTTAAATAAATAATACTTAATAACAAGAAAAAAAGATTAGCCTTTGTTAGAAAAATCCATCCATCCATTATCTGTACCCGCTTTATCCGTTTCCAGGTCACGGGGGTCTGTCGGAGCATATCCCGACGCATATCAGGCAAAAGGCAGGGGTACACCCTGGACAGGTCGCCAGTCTATCCAGGGCCACATACAAACCACCAATCACACTCACATTCACACCTAGGGAGAATTTAGAAAGATCAATTAACCTACCCTGCATGTTTTTGGACTGTGGGAGGAAGCCGGAGTACCCGGAGGAAACCCACGCAAGCACGGGGAGAACATGCAAACTCCACACAGAAAGACCCACCGGGCCGGGAATTGAACCGGGAACCTTCTTGCTGTGAGGCAACAGTGCTAACCACTAAGCCACCGTGCTGCTGTTAGAAAAATTCTAAAAAAAAAAAAAAAAAAAAGAAGGAAAAAAGCCTCATATGTCCTGGAATCAGATCCCTTGAACAAATGAACACTTGTATCAGAATAATGGGAAGAGAAAAGTAGGAAAAAAAGAAAAGAGCAGACCATGTGCCAAACATGGTGGAAGCAGCGTTATGGCCACGTATCGCTGCCAATGAACAGGGATCATTGGTGTTTACTAGTGATGAAAATTCTGAGGTTTGGAGGTATATTCTTTATGCTCACTTTTATCTAAATACTTCCACCACTATGGTGTTACAAATTGCATATGGATAATGACCCCGCTGCAAAAGCAAGTCAAAACATTTTAAAAGGAAAAGAAATTGAATATTTTCCAATGTTGAAGGCAGTTGCCTGGTCTCTTCTCAATTGTGCAGACCTTTTTCATGCCAGTTACTGAAGATAAAACTCAAGGTTGAAACTTCAAACAAGCAGTAACTGCAGATGCTGCAGTGAAGGTCTGAAAAAGCTTCTCAAGAGAACAAAACTCAGAATTTAATGGTTGATGATTTCTAGACTTCAGGCAGTCATTGACTGCAAAGCATTTGCATCCAAAAATGTTGAGCCCCCTAAAAATGTATACTTCTATTTTTGTGAACTCTCAAAACTGAAAGTCTACACTTTGATCACATCTTGATTGTTTTACATAAAATACATTGTGGTGTTGTTTAAAGGCAAAATGATCAATATTCTGTCATTTTCCAAATACTTTTTAACTTAACTACTTATTCAGAACTTAAACCATCGCTTTGGTCCCTGTGCCTGATATATTTTGTTATAAGTGACATCATCACATAGGAAGTCAAAAGTTGCCACCACAGTAAGCTTCAAATCCTGGAACAACAGACCTGTTCACTGCTGCAGCCGCAGGTTATTGGAAGTGAAGTTAGTGACAGTCTGTACAGTTACAGTTTGTATTCCTCGTCTTGACATGTTTCACTCAATAAAGCTGGAAGGTAAATGAAGCTGAGAAAACAGCTCTATATTTTCTTTGGAATATTGGATAAGTAAAAATAAGCACGAAGTTCAAGGAGCAAAGCCTAACAGCACATTTTCAGGTAAAGAAATACACAAAAAACTATTTTCCACTGCTGGACAGAGTCATGCCATAAGGTTGTAATGTGAAATTAAATTAAATACTATCACTAAGCTTTCTTTTTTTTTTTTTTTTTTTTTTTTACTCACGCGTTCTTTATTTGTCACACAAATATATGCATTTCCGGGTTGAGCCGCTTCAGTGACGTAATTTGGGAAACTCACCTTGACATTTCAGTGTTTGGGTTAAAAAGTCTCAACTTGGGAACTTTCCCATCACCACCCGTGCCGAAATGTGAGCTGAAGACAGTCCTCAACCGGAACATGACGATAAAAATAACATCATATGAACGGAGATGCATTTAGTCCGACGTAAAACACTGACTTGTTCGCAACCGCGTGCGTATCTTTAAAATATAAAATATAGACCCCACTGCTCTGCACGCGACAGACTCCATCCATCACCGCCAATCAAACGTTGATCCGGCATTATGCGCATTGCTGATTGGTTGATTTATGATTAAGGCGGGTGCATTCCTGCTATTCGCCAGACAGCAGTGACTTCAGTGTTTTGCTGTGAACGGCTTGATGGGACAGAAGAAACCCCAACCTGGAGGTGGACAGTAATCCACAGGTAAGCTGCATGTCTCTCCATGAGCTCACCTGTGTTTTATATGCATTAACTGGATTAGATTTGTTATTTGGCCTTCGGCTGACAGATTCCTGATGTCTTCCAAAACATTGGTAGAATGCCTTTGGGACCACTGTCTGATTTCCGAATTAGGAGTAAAGACATTAAACCCACAGAGTGAGTTGCAGGATTCCAACAACTATTTGCTTCTTGTTAACTTTTACTTTGTATTTTGCAGTCATCCTGTTGAGACAAGTCCATTAGACCACTATGAAAAGTCTTAAAGCAAAATTTAAGAAGAATGAGGTAAGACCCTTCTGTTACAGGGCAGGATGAATTTTACAGGTGATAGTATTGTAAAGTGTGCGTGGGGGGTGGGGTGGGGTGGGGTGGGGGTCTCCAGGTTGCAATGTCACTAAAGCAGCAGGAGAGTGTGTCTGTCTCCAGGCTGCCGCTATAAGCTGTGATCTCAGGTAGCCTTCAATTATTCACACGTTCGTGGACACACATACGGTCATGTGCAAAAGAAAGTCCACCCTCTTTCAGCTCTCAGGCTTTATGTGTCAGGGCATAATAAATAATCATCTGGCCCTTAGGAGGTCTTAAAATGAGGCCACAACCTCGAACGAACAACGTTACATGATATATTATTTACTGAACAAAAACTAAGTCAAGACTGAAGAAGCATTGTGTGAAATTTAAGTGCGTCATAAGCCTCATTACAGCCTGTAGGAAAACCTTAAGCAGGCATAACTGATAAAGTTGCACAGAAAGGGATCGTCTCCAATCTATCATGCCACAGAGTAGTTTACACCCGTTTTCCTTGCAATTGTACCTCTTTCAGTCTAGTGACTATCATTTATGAACAGCTCTAGCTGCCATCACAGCATTTCAACTGGACTAAGGTCTGGAGTTTTAGTCGGTCACTGCAGCGCCTCGATTCTTTTCTTTTTCTGCCATATTCTTGCAGATTTACAGGTGTGTTCGAGATAAGTGTAAGCAACCCAGGTTCAGCCTAGATTAACCAGATGTTGGCGTATAAAGAAGAGATCATGCTTAACACAATGTCTGTAAGATAGACAAGGCCAAGTCATCACCCTTCCATCATCGTGTTTGAAAGCTGGCATGCAGCATTTGTGTAGTTGTGCTGCATTTGACTTTTCCCCCAACGTGGCTCTGTGCAGTATGGTAAAAGTCAGATGTAGCACTTGGCCCTATTGCAGGTACTCTGAGCATTGCATGGATTGACATTGTGCATAACCCCTAAGAAGATTAACGACTCTCTTAAATGGTTTTTAATCGTGAATATTCTTTTACGCTACACATTGTTTAATAATGACTTTATAAGCCTTAGTTCATTAGGCATTATGTCCTTAAGTACATAATGACAATAATGCCATGTTGTAATATGTTCATCTTAAGACCAGGTATGGACCAGATGAGGTTTTATTAAGTGCTAAAGTGTAAAACCGCAGAATTGATAGAGAGTGTACTTTTTCACACATGACTTTAGCTACACAAGAATACACTAGGAATTCCCTGCTGTAACTATATTGCTCCTCCTAGGAGCTGCCTTCAGTATAAACATTAGAAGATAAAGAGATCTTGCCCTCATCTGCATGCTTCAAACTGTTATACTGGCTCTGGGCTGTGATACACGTTGCTCTTAAACCAGTAACGTTTCGACTTCAAGGCAATCTTTCCTAAACTGTCAGTCTGCTTCACACAGACCGACAGATTTTTTTGTGTGTCTATGTCCTCCCCCCTCTCTGCCATTTCAAACCAGCAGGACAGAGTGCAGCCTATCCAGCCTTTACCCCTCTCTTTTTGCTGAGTCCTCACATCCAACAGGCCTTGCGCTGCAGCCGCAGAGAAACAGACCTATGACAGCGGTGGAGGGGCATTGTGGATGTCCTGACAAAAACTTGCAGGAACGAAGGAATGACGATGTATAGAATGAGGCAGTGAGGAAATTGTTATGTCAGAGAAAGGAGGACACGGGGGTCCAGAGGGAGGGGAGCTGCTGTGGACGGACTGACTGTGTCCCTGCTAGCAGCTGGTGCAAGACGAGAGGATGCTGTTTGAATGCAGAGAGGGGATGCTGCACAGTAAAATGTGTTGAGGACAGGAGAGTAAGTGTGCCACTCTATGTATGTCACAGTTTATGTTTGGCAAGTGGTTCAGTTCACTGGAGGTTAGATTTGAAGATAGCATGCATCCTCTGGAATTTAGATCTCTGCTGGGATGTTGCTCTCACCTCTGAGACGGATCTCTAAAAACTTATAAGTAGTCGATTTTTCTGAAATCTCTGTAGTGGATTTGTAATGTCATGTGGACAGGTGACAGAGTGCACTGTCAGGTAGGACACACCGCAGTGGCTTTGTAGCAGTATTTAGTTGTGTGAGACGCCCTGCTTGTCCGCATGGATCCTCAGCAGCCTGTTTTTAGCCTGATGAAGAGGTTCTGTCCTTGTCTCAGCCTGCTGCCGCTGCCAGTAGGTATCCTCTATCTCTATCCAGAGCAAACGCTGCATTACAAAGAAAAATGATTTGGAGTTTCTTGTCTTTTATAATGTTTCTGGGTTGGATTTGCTTTGCGTAAACTATAAAACCGATGTGCACAATGTATGCATGAGACAGTTAATAGGCTTTGTATGTGAAGTGGCATGCTGGGTGGTTTGGTGATCATTGGTGACCCGTTCTCTGGCTTGGCCCCCTCAGAGTCAGGACTGGAGCAAGAGTGATGAAAGGCTTCTGCAGGCTGTGGAGCAAAATGAACCTGACAAGGTCTCTGCCCTCATTGTCAAGAAAGGTCTCTGTCCCACCAAGTTGGATGCTGAGGGCAAGTCAGCGTAAGTTTGGCATCTACTTTTTAACTCTATATTAGTGGAGGAAAGGATGTTTTTAGAAGCAGTTATTTTGTTTGCAGAGATGAGAATTCATCGTACCTAAAGATGTAAAGTTTCTTCTGCAATATCCAGTAATGTTCTCCTAACAAGATTTCCCTCTGAATGTTTAGCATGGATACACATTTTACCATCTCTTAGTCTAAATAATCACCAGGGACATTAAATACTGAAATTGGTGCCATATAAAGCAACAATGCTATAATCTTCCATTGTAAAACTGCAGCAACATAATCAAAGAAATAATTGTCTTGTTAAATTTAAATCCCCCCTTTAACTACTATCTTTTTTGTGTCTGTTAGATTAACTCTGGTGGCATCTCTCTACCTTTGAGAGCTTCACAAAGTGTTTTATGTTTCAATTTGAAAAGAAAAACAGAAATAAAATAAACATAAGCTTTTACCATTTTTTTCCACAAGTTATCCGTCTTCTTATTGTTACTCGATTCTTCCTCAGACAACTATCACAACTATCACGTTTACATGAATCCCCTTCAAAGATATACTTCTTTTGTGTTTATACCAATCTAACCTGGTCAGTGACTATAATAAGTAATTCCACTGTGACACTGACAATTACCCTCTTAAATTTCTTTGCATTCTCACTCAATATTCAAACATTTTCTGTCTCCATTTTTCATTCAGAGTTTCAAAGATAAGAAAAGATTCTCAAGGTTTTAAAATGACAGAAAACTGGTACATGGTTTGCTGTCTTCTTTCCCTCGAATGAAAACGTGATTAAAAAGAATGAAATTTTGAATAATCATCCCTCAAGCAAACTCAAACATGTGAATATGGCCCCACCTTATGATCTCATCTCTAATAACTTGTTCTCCTTCTTCCATTCGCCAGGTTTCACCTTTCTGTTTCGAGAGGCCGGCTAGACTGCCTGGAGATTATCATCTCTAATGGAGCAGATATCAACGTAATCGATGGGGCTGGTGAGATATTTTATTATCTCACTGTGTATGCCAAGAGTAAAACATGTCATGGATTGTTTCAGAATGTCTGTTTTATGACTGACTGACTCCAGGCTTCAGTGCCCTTCACCTTGCGGCCAAAAATGGCCAGTCAGAGTGTTTAAAGAGACTGTTGCAGGTAAAAATAAATAAATAAGTATACTGTTACAATGTAAATGAATAGCACGTTCTGTAAATAATTAATAAAATAAAGATTGGCCAAACTTTTTTTTTTTTCTTTTTGTAATGCAATAACCTATACGTGTTTTTTTTCTGACAGGAAAGATTGGCAGTAGATTGCACTGACAGCATCGGCAGGACGCCACTTCATCATGCAGGTAACAGCTACTGCAAAACAATTCAGACGTTAAACCGACTGCATTCATGTAGCCTCAAAGCACTTTACACCACAAAACGCATTCCTGCGGGGTTTGGTGTCTTACCCTAGTGTGGACGAGGGAAGGCCGTGGGTTCAAACCACCAGCCGTTCGGTTAGAATACGACCTCTCTATATGTCGAGCCATGAGGCACCTTTACAGTCGGCAGCTCGATGGCTTATAAACTCAGAACTGTTGATACCCTCCGAATGGAAAGTAAAACCATCTTGAAGAGCAAAGAAACATAAAGTCCATTTGCTTTAATTCAAGCCTTTGAGAATCACCATGAACAACTACATCTATGAGCATAAAGATAATGTTCAGTCAAATCATGTGAATACAAATCATTGTCTTTTGTTTCGCAGCCATTAATGACAACAGTGTTCATTTTTATCTTGCAGCAGTCAGCGGTTGCATGTCCTGTACTGAGACCCTGTGGGACTTCAAGGCCAATCTGGATGTCCAAGACAGCGTGAGTTTGAAGATTGCTGCGCCATTATGTGATGTAGTTTCCAGGATTCGTTCATTAGCGACTCACATATTTATTCATCTGTGTAATGTTGTTTCATGATATTCAGATGACTGTTTCTCCTTTAGGATGGGGCCAGCCCACTGATCTTGGCAGCCCAGATGAGCAGAGTAGAGCTGTGTGTTTTCCTGTTGGCTCGAGGTGCCGATGTAAACACACAGGACAACCAAGGAAGGTACTAAGCTGCTGCTGGGAGATTTTACCCTTGTCCCTCTCTCAGCAGTCTGGGTCAGGATGCAGCAGGAGTTCCCTTTGGAGAGACACCAGCAGTCGCGAGGGCATGGTAGAGATTTCGAGGGATTCGGGTCAGGAGCACCAGCTTTCAGTTTGACTCTAGAGAGTGGCTGGGAGAGGATAAGGAGTAACCCATCCCCAGGAAAACATTAACAAGGAGAAAGACATTCTTTCTTCATTTCACATATAGTAGAATCTTTCTTCCTCATGTTGTATAAAAGAGTGTTCTAACACACAGTCTAGTTAGTATATTTGCAATTAGTGACCAAAGTTAAAAGTTCTGCACTTGGTATTGTCAGTTATTAACTTACCAGAGAAGTATATCTATGTACAGTATTTAAGTGAGGAATATAGCATGTGATATTCACGTACTTAATTATTTTAGGAACTGGTGGTTTTATTAATGTGCTCGTTGGATGTCACTGAATGACAGGTCTGCACTGATGCTGGCCTGTGAGAGTGACTGCGCCGAGACTGTTGAGTCTTTGCTGAGAGGCGGCGCAGACACACAGCTGGTTGACTCCCTTGGACACAAAGCTGTTGATTACAGCATAACCACAGGCAACCAACGCATCATTTGTATGTTGCAAGATGGAGTACCCCCAGGTACATAATTAGTCTTTTTTTTTTTTTTTCCTACAAGCATCTCCACTTTCATTAAGTTCGAAGATCTGAAGAAGCTTGTGTGACCAGAGCATTTGTTCTACAAACCAGTTTAAATAAACTATGCCTTGTTAGATCTCTTAAATATATAGTTTTTTTGTTTTTTCATATGAAGTAGTTTATGGCATACATTTATGTATAGGGTCTGTTCTTACAATTTTATGCTACCCCCTGCAATATAAGGATGTGGGCCAGAAAAACAGCAGGGTGTGATTGTAAAAAAAAAAAAAAAAAAAAAAGAAACTCCAGACTTATTCCACTTATTTCTCAAAAAAAAAAATTTTCGCTGATGTACAAATGGTCTGAAAACATAATGATGTGAGAAAGAATTTGAGGCACGCATGACGCCTGACCACATCAGTGTATATTTTATAACTTAGTTTATGATTGATGAATTTACCATAAGACACATGAATGCTTAAACTCTTTAAGGAGATTTTTAAGGCTCTCGTTGTGTCTTCTTCCTAAAGCGAACATAGCTTCTGAGGGACAAGGAGAAGAGGTAATTTTTCCCAGCAGTATTTTTACATCACTCCCTCTATCAGTGAGATCATGGCCACTTTTGGCCAATCATATTGCACATGCTTTCCAACATGAGGTCATTCTCTCTGTGTGCTGCTTTCCTTTTCTTGACTTTGCCTCCTATTTTTTGTGGACACTTTTACTTCATCTTGATTTACACCATTTTCTGATTTAAAGTGAGCTTGAGCTCTGCTTGTCAGTGATCTGCCTCTTACCCCTATGCAGCCCACTCAAATCCCCTCAGGCGCCTCCTCGGTGCAAGGGGGGACGACCCCCCGCAAGCGGAAAGCTCCTGCACCGCCCCGCTCCCCTCTCCAGGTACTGTAAGAAACATTCCAGTGGATGGAAAGGTTTTTTGTTACGGTACTGTCATCATACTTCATAACATTTATTTTAAACACATTGCAATACAACCACTTCTTTTTTTTTTTTTTTTTCATGGAAACAGAAACATTTATCTCGTCCACATGATTGCCAGAGATACATGGGTTTCCGTGTTTTTGCTTATTCCTACCATAATGTCCCTGTGATACAGCATCGCCTCTAAATAGTTAAGCTGAGCAATATCATCTTTCCACTGACACCTTTTATCCTCTTTATAATCACATCCATCCAGGGTTTGACGTCCTATCCACAGTCCCAGGGTCCAGCCCCACCTGCACCCTCTCCTCAGCCCCAGAAGTCCCAATCTCACTCTCCCCTGCATCCAGAAACCCAGCAGTCAGCCCAGGTTAGGATTGTAAATAAGGTTGTTTTTTTTGTCTTTTTTACCTCAAATGCAGTCTATAACCGTTTTTTTTTTTTTTTTTGGTTGGGGTGGGTGGGGCTTTTCTGAACAAGGCAGAGGATGAGGAGGTGTTTGAGGAGATCCGACGGCTGCGCTTGGAGAGAGCACGTCTACTGCAGAAAATCAAAGCCTTGGAGCAACAGCAACAGAGCGCCCTCTCTGCCCTGGAAGAGGTAGTGAACAGCAGTAAATAGTATCTCACGGTTCATTTTCTTTCCTCGCTCATGTTTCTGCATTAATCCCCTAATTTATTAGAGTTTGTGAATGCTAACAAAGCTCAGTGTACATCCAACTGTTATATGATGATATATTTGTAAAGGCATTTTTACATGTGTCCAAAAGCTGTCTCAACTAAAGCAGCATCTAGAGGAGGCAGAGACGGAGAGGGACAAGCTGCTTGAGGAGCTGAAGGGGGCACATGTTGTTGGAGCCAGTGATTCTGAGGACATGGATGAAATGCTTGACTTCCCGGGTATGCAGTTCTAGTATTTGTGTACTTTCCAGTTCCTCCCACAGAATGGACATACGCTTCAATGCATGTGTCCCTGCTGTACTACTTTAGCCATCCTTCATCAATTACCAAAGACATTTATCTTTGTTGTGGTCTCGTTTGAACATTCCCTCTAGAAAAGCTGCTCTCCAAGCGCTCCAGAGCCTCCTCGGCTCAGGAAGAGGCCACATCTCACACGAACACTGACTCAGCCGGCCCCTCTCCGGCCCCTGCAGACCTGGGAGCAGTTGCAGAGCTGCGCAAACAAATAGAGGAACTTACTTCACAGAACTCCGAGCTCGTTCTGAAAGTGCAGGCAAGGCCAGACGGCACCAATGCGCTTTTAATGTACCAATAAGCTCTCGTGCACACACAAATGGAAACACACACATCCAAAGACCTCTTTACTGCAGATAAATTGTGAGTGAAGTGATTATTAAATGATTCTGTGGTAGAGGATGAAGGTACTGTTTCATGAGTAGCTGAGTCGTCTGACTCAAGCATTAGTCACGACCACTTAAAGATGCTGCTCTCTCTCAGAGTAATAAACTGAGCCAGTTTATGTCCACACAGGTATAAGTAGGACACACCATCATCAGAAGCAAACAACGAATACATATTCCAGACATTTTCCATGGACTGGGCCGTGCTGATTAAAAGGAAACTGAGCTCTTTAGCTCTGAAGTTTGTATGATGTGATCTTTTTTAGTGTAGTTCAGCATTTCTTTAGTTCACTGTCCAAAAGCATGGTTCCTTGGTGGATTGGTGAGCATCCAGGATTATGTTTCTCTTTTGACTTTGTGTTACCCTTGGATAGACTGGAGATGTCCAGAATACTCCACAGCGTCCCCAATAACAACTGGGGTTCACTTTAGCCCCCTGATGACTCTGATCATGAATAATCAGGTGTAGAAAATGAATATATGGTTAGTCAAACATATCTAGAAAGGATCCAGACTAAGATATTCACAGCAGCCCTTCTGTGTGATGAAGCACCTGACAGGAAGTGAGGAACTCCTCATCTGAGGCCAGATGTGAAAACAAAGAGAAGTAGTCTGTGATGAAGGGCAGACATAAACTAGGACCAAAATCTGGTGCTGTAATTTTTAACGGTGGTTCAATATGCTGGTGAGCAGTGTCCTTTTCCATCCTGATGGCATCATAAGCTTTAGCTGACGATACATTTTCAGAACTGACCAGAATATGAACAGGTTTAGGAGCTGAACATTGTGCAACAGAAGTGTTGCACAATGTTGTTTCTTTCGTACACGTTCTTATCAAAATGGCATTTCATGAGGTAAAGATTTCATGAAACCAATGACAAATAGTATGCCGACTTTGGAAGCAGGTGTTTTCTGGAGCAGTTCATGTGCCAGCGCTTTGGCACCACCAACAGTCCTTTTAAAGGAAATGCGTGGATATGCTTGTGTATTTGCCACCAGCATCAGTGATTAAGAGAAAATTGTGATTTGTGAATTGTTTTGCACATTAATCTGGCTTTTAGTTTATCTTTGCTTTTGGTGAAACTTTCGCACTAAGCTGATGGAGGTAGGTATGGGTCTTTTTCCGGGTGTGGGGTGAATAAAGACTGATACATTGTATAGACCTATATGCCAAACATGATCACTCTGCACTGAAAATATTAACTGCACTCTGATGACAAACCATATGCATGCTTATGAACTACGAGTGAAAGCGATGAACCTTCTTTAAGCTGCTGTAATTTCACCTCTGTTGTGCACAGATGCTGGAGATGTTTGAGAAAGATGACACAGACATGCAGGCCACCAGCCCTGACTGTGTCCCCATAGCTCAGTATGAGACCTTGAGGAAAGAGTTTGAGGCCCTTCAAGAACGTTTCTCCCAGGAACAAGCTTCAGAGCATGTCACCGCTGGGGCTGATGGCCAGTAAGATTCACTCATTCACTCACGAAACACCACCAGCACCAACAACTACCTGCCGCGGCGGCCACGGCTCCTACTCACATGATCATCAAGTCTCTAATCTGAGATGTGCACACTTTTGCTGATGTCGTTTATAAAACCTATGCACTTTGCTTGGAGCCATTTTTAAAAGTACTGAACATTTACATTTCTACGGCGCCACAGAGGAGGGGGAGCGAGCTTGGCAACAAAATGAGGACTTATGACATCTCATTTTGTTGATCATTGTACTAAAACAGAAAAAAACGTACTAGTTTTTGTAAGTTGCAGACTGTACGTACATAATACACTGTTACTGTGTTAAACCATGTGCATACTGTGAGTGACGATGTAGTCATTTAATACATATACAATATTAAAAGTTCCTTATCTGTAGTGTCATACTAGATGTGTTGAAGTTTCTTGTGTGTGCTTGATCTTGTCTTGATTTGCAGTGGGAATGAGAAGTCTCAAGAAGGCGGTGCAGACGCTGAAAGCACAGAAGCTCTGAAGGAGAAATTGCATGGGCTGGAGGACCAGTTGGCCTCTGCCCAGTCTGAGCTGGAAGAGCTGAGGGAGCAGATGCGCCTTGGGGTGCTTTCTGTGGAGTGCGGTGAAGGGGATATTGTCGCAGCAGTTGCTGGGGGTGCAGAGGAAGGGCTCAGCGAGGAGGTGCAGCAGCTGAGAGCCAGAGTGACAGAGTTAGAGGAGGAGCTTACTATGAGACGGGGAGAGGCTGGGGGTCTGAGCTGCCAGGACAGTGACACAATCAAACAGCTGACAGAGAAAGCGGAGGAACTCCAGGCTGCTCTGGCCCAGAAGGAGGAACAAGAGAAAGAAGACAAAACAGGAGAAGCAGAAACAGTGAAGTCCCTTCGCGACAAAGTTGCTGAGCTGGAGGCAGCCCTGGCAGAGAACAGGACACCAGGGAAAGTTCCAACCGGAGATGGAGATCAGGTCCGCCGCCTTCAGGAGCGTTTGGGCGAGCTGGAGGGACAACTGAAAACGTGTGTGCCTCGGTCGGAGCTGGAGGAGGTCCAGTTGACTCTCGGGCTCCAGTGTGAACAGCTGGCCAGGGAGAGAGCAGACGTGGCTAGGAGGCTCAACGATGCCCTCCTTGAGCTGGAGAGACTCAGACCTCCCCAACGTGGAGATGATGACGAAGAAGAGGACGAAGAGCAGTCGAAGAGCTCAGAGCCCTCAGTTATATTAGGTGTGAAGCTGCAGTTTTTTGGGGTTTTTTTGTAATTAGCATATTGTTGTATCTTGTTTAAAATTCTCCTTTCATTTTGTACCAATTGTGTCTCCGTCCAATCAGAACACTCCAGACACACCTTGGCAGCGGTAAAAGAAGAACTGGAGGTGGCCAGACAGGAAGCAGCTCAGGCTTTGGAATGCCTGTGTGCTGAGCGGGAGGGCCGGGCACAGGATGCCCTGCAGCTGAAGGATGCCGTGCCACTTTCAAAACATAAAGAGGCCTTGTCTGCAGTATCGGAGCAGCTAGCTCAGACCCTGCAGGAGCTCCAGGAGGTGAAATCCCTGCGGGCCCATGCTGAGGAGCAAGCTGCCAAACTAGAGGTTAAACTGCAGGCCATGCAGGATAGCGTTCCCAAAGTAGATCACGAAAAAATCAAGGTCAGCAAATAATAAGACAAGATTGATTAGAAGAAGCCGATGTGGCAGAGCAGTCTTTCTCAGCAGTCTCAGCTTGCTTAAGAATAAACAATTTAGATGCATAGAGGTGTTTTTCACTTTGGATAAAACAGTATGGAAGGCATGCATATAGCAAATGATTTGAAAGTGTTTCTCATCCTCACTTAGAAGTTAAAATTGTCTTAAACTTGGATGTTTTCACTAAATCGACGACCTGATCTGACACATGCTTCTTTTCTCAGGCAGAGCTCGAGCGCACCCTGCAGGCCAGCGAGAGCAGTGCAGCAGCAGCCCAGGACGCTCTTAGTGAGAAAGAGATGGAGCTGAGAGAGCTGAAGTCTCAGAAGGCTGCTGAACAGGGTTTGATCTCGAAGGAGGACCATGAGTCTCTTCGGCTCTCTATGCAGGCAGAGATCAATGCCATCTCCACTCGCTTCAACGATCTTACTCGAAAACATGAGAAGACATGCACAGAGGTAAGTTTGTTTATGCGTGTGTGTTTTTGTGTCTGCCATCAGACCCTTCTGATGGTAGGACATCTGAAGCCAAATTAGATCTTATTGTCCCACGAGGGCCTCTTTATTGGCTTTACATTATTCATTTGTCAATAGCTTCCCTCTTTATTACATCATTTAGTTACAACGATCCTTACAAGCTTACTGATGTAACGAAAATAGTGTTGTAAGACTATCTAAAGCGGACTTTTCTTCAGGCCATGCAGGGTCTTTCTTCTATAAATACTTGGACTTGTATCCGAACTCCATCAGGCTTATTTAATTTTTGCTATAAACTACAAACAGTTAATTTTGATGGTGAGAAAACAACATTCTTTTTTTCTGATGGGCTTTGTATTAGTGTTATATTAGTGCCGCACAGCAATGCATCAACACTGAAGAGTGCTGAATCTTTCAGTAGAGAGTGAGAGCTGCTGCGTTATGTTCTTGTGTCAGACGTTAACAGTTCAGGATGGGTGGGGGGGTGGTGCTGCTACTGGATGATTATATGTTTGCAATTTAAGACATTCTTATTTGCCCTTCCAATGATCCCAGAGGTCTGCAAGTCCTCCACTGTTAACTGTTACTTTATTTAGCCTCAACAGTTGTTATTTGAGAACACTTTTCCTCTGCTTTGTGGACAGTCATGACTGATGCTTGTTGGGACAAGGTTTGAGGAGAAGTATTTGGCTTTGAGATCTCCATCACCTCACCTTTCCAAAAACTGAAGCAAGTCATTGCCTAAAAATGCCAATTAGGTCTGCTTTTTAAAATTTGAGTAATGACTTACTAATGAAGTCAAAAGTAAATGTACAAATATAAACTTTGGTTCAGACAATGACAGAGGCTGTTATGATTTTGTATTTATCCATTTTCATCAGGTTTTACCACAGTGAATTTGAAATAGAACAATCAAAAAGTTATCAAAGTGTGGATGAATTAAAAAGGTTTCACTAAACTATGGCATTTGTCATTTAAGAATTACAGCCATTTTAAACAAAGTACCTACATTTTCAGAGGCTCAAAAGTATTTGGATCAAATGACAGAATTCCATCCATCCATCCATTATCTATTCCCGCTTACTCTGTCTCTGGGTCACGGGGGTCTGTCGGAGCCTATACCGACGCATAGTAGGCGAAAGGCAGGGGCAGGGGCAGTCCATCGCAGGGCCACATACAAGACAAACAAACATGCACACTAACATTCACACCTATGGGCAACTTAGAATGCTCAATCAACCTACCCTGCATGTTTTTGGAGTGTGGGAGGAAGCCGGAGTACCCGGAGGGAAACCATGCAAGCACGGGGAGATCATATGAACTCCACACAGAAAGACCCACCGGGCCGGGAATCGAACCAGGAACCTTCTTGCTGTGAGGCAACAGTGCTAACCACTTAGCCTGAGGACATGAAGACATGACCAAATATAGTGACAGAGTAACAGCCATGATTTTACTGGTGTAGGTGTTTCAGGTGCAGAGGGAGGCCCTCTTCCACAAGAGCGAGCGGCAGGTGGCAGAGTCGCAGCTGGCCACAGTGCAGCAGCAGCTTTCTGATCTGCAGGCCCAGTCCAGTCACATCCAGGAGCTCCACAAAGATATCCAAGAGTCCCAGGGTCTGGTCAAGGAGAAGGACCGCAAGGTGAGAGACTGCAAGGACACCTCCCAACTGCTATTAAATTTCTGAGGCGGTGTGCTTATGCGTTCGATGTGCATGCAGATAACAGAGCTGTCCAAAGAGGTGTTCCGGCTAAAAGAGGCCCTAGGTGCTCTGTCGCCTCCTCTTGGCGTCACATCCTCTTCTTCTTACTCTTCTGCTCATCATTTTAACCCTGGGCAGCAGATGGCGCTGCAGAACAGAATTGCAATACTCAGCCAACAGCTACAGGTAAGGAAACATGCAACAGCAGGGATGTATGATGTGAGGAACAGATACGGTATATCTGAGAGGCCCTTTTAATTAAATTTATGCATTATATCACATCACTGTACTGTATATTGGATACTGCATCTTGCCAAGATGGTTATCATTTCTTTGTGCAGGATTGGGAAAGAAAACACAAACAGGTGGTGGCTATATACCGCTCTCATTTACTGGCAGCTGTACAGGTCAGTTGAGTTCACACACACACACACACACACTGATATTAAAGTTTTTTGATGAGAATTAAGATGTGCTTACATATAATATGTATGCATTTGAGTGTTTACATACTACAAATTACATAAAAGGCCACAAAATCTCAATGTTTCCCACAGAAATCTTGTTGGCTATATGTAAATACCAATACCTCAGGTCTGCACTGGCGACGCCACTCCACTGGTTATGAGTGTAACACATTTCCTCAACAGGGTCACATGGATGAAGAGGTGCAGCGCCTGCTGCTTCAGATCCTGAAGATGACGCAGCACGGACACTGATGTGTCTAAAGGTCTCCACCTCCAGGCCTTTGACAAGGCAGCATGTAGCAGCAGCTCCAGCACTGTAACCTATAAGACCACAATCATGAAGACCTCGTCCAGAAAGCCAAACACAACTCTTCTGTGGTCACATATTGCTGCATGTGTCAGTTATAATAACTTCAACAACTACAGCCATAATGCTTAACTGATAATCAGACAATGAAAGGGTGGAGTGCCTTTATTATCAGTCAGAGGATCACGTTAACAAAAGTGAATGTGTTTTGAGTGGTCGTTTTAATGAAAGAATCATGCATTTTGACGTGCATTGATTGTGTGACTTGCCTACTGATTTTATATAATGTTATAATGAAAAAAAAAATCTTATCTGCTCTCTTGTTGCTCCTCATTTCTCAAGCACCCTTCAGTTACTGACACGGTTAGATCACAGCGAACATGATATATCCATCACGATGTCTTTACATCTTAGAAAATAAACCATAAGTGGATTTGTACTTATGGTTGATTACTTACAACGTACTAAATAAATGAAACCTGGGAATATTTAGCCCCTGTACTGTACCGGTCTGGTGATAGTTTGGAGATAGTAACAGGAGTTAAATGTAGGAGAGGAGGCACCAGGTGTAGTTGGAAAAATGACTTTTTGACACATAAAGAACTGCAAGGCAGGGATACTAACAAACAACCCAAAAGTAACTAAACTCAGAACTCTAAATAAATTTAAACAAAACAAAAAACTATAAAATCCCCATAGAGGATCAAACATGGAGATGAAGGAAACGAGGCCGGTGACCCAACAGAAGATACAAAACAATACAGACCAGCAGGGAGGAAAGGAAAGACAACACAAGTTATACTCACAGGACTGACGAGACACAGGTGCAAACAATCAGGGAAGATGAGAACAAGGGAAGTCAAACTTAAAACTAAACACAAGGACACAGAATTTCAAAATAAAACGCAAACTGTACAACAAAAACAGGAAAATAAACCCAAAACCTTGACAATCAACAGTAGAAGGAAAAAATGCAGATGAGAAATCATAAAAAAGTACCACAGTATATCAGTATATTCATGGGCATAAGGTCAGTAAAGGCAAGTAAGATAGTATTTGTGAAAGCTGGCAGTTGAAATGGTAAATCACACTAAATCAGGGGTCTCGGACTCCAGTCCTCGGGCGACGTTGTCCTGCATGTTTTAGATGATACCCTGCTTCAGCACACCGTGATACAAGTAGCTGGTCATCAGCAGAGTTGTACAGACCTTGATGACAACCTAATGAGGACCGTTAATTAGAATCAGGTGTGTTGGTGCAGTGACACTTCAAAAACATGCAGGACAGTGGCCCTCAAGGACCGGAGTCCGAGACCCCTGCACTAAATCATCATTTGTAAATTATTACAGTAGATCATTATTGTGGATCTCTTTTCCTCACACAGGTTATATTTAACTACTAAACTACCAACTATCAATCAAATACCAAACAAAAGTAGTTCCTCTCAATTATTTGATAAGACAATAAACAATTGTAAATTTAAGATCATACAAAGCAGATGCATTTCTGAGCCTAACAAAATTTGTTGCACAACAACTGCAGAAGTGGACAGTAATAAGCAATTCAAGAGAAGATGTTAAATGTCTAAGAAATAAAGAAACTTGGAAAGAAAATGGGCCAATAACACTGATAACATCAATCAAAGCAAGACAGTTTTATTTGAAACAAACAGAGCTTTAGAATGGTTTAAATTAATAATAGATCCCAGGCACAAGTGTGTCACTGATCGGGTGGGCTCAAATGGCCGAGCCGATTTTTTTGTCCAACCCTGCCCATAATACAGACTCACCTGTTCTCAGTTTCTTCACAGACACAACAAATCCCAGGAACCTTTAGAGCAAGTTGGTTTCCCATTAATAAACTAAAATATTAAATTACAGTTTGTTGGTTTGTTGTTTTTTTTTTTTTATGGAAATATTTTAACCAAAGTTAAATTTCCAACAGTGGTAGATATGAATGACGATATGACGACATCTGAAACAAGGACTAGCTAAGCTCCACTGGGACACAGAGATCAACTCTTTTTTTTTTCTTTTTTCTTTGAAGGAGGCTGTAAATACGTGTATTTCTGCTACAAAGGTGAATATTTTAACATTGGGGCCAATAGAGATTGACCTGCTTTTGGAGCGGACTGGAACTTTAAGCCAGATCCCTGTGACCCTGGACAGGATTATAGGATATCGAAAATGGATGGATGGATGGATGGATGGATGGATGGATGGATGGATGGATGGATGGATGGATGGATAGACGGATGGATGGATGGATGGATGGATGGATGGATGGATGGATGGATAGACGGATGGATGGATGGATGTGCGTTTAGACGTAGCTGACAGATTATTGTAGTGGGACCCCACATAACATGGGGTGCAGCTACATGTTTCTATGGCAACACTGAAAGTCATCGTGTGCATTTGTTTCCTTTCTGTTTAACAAGTAATTTTTACTGCATGTTCTCCATTACAATACACGCGTCTTTATATCCCAACAAGATATTATTGTGGATTTGCAAGATTATAATACAATTTACTTTTGGGAATAAATGAAGTATCATTGAGCTGAACTGTCACAAATGACAAACACAATTTGTGTTGTACCCTTTTTTTTTTTCTTTAATCTGTTCACTGACAAAATCTGTTATGAGTACTCATAAAAGAAACGCTCCCTAGAATTTCCTGAGAAAACAAAGGGGAAGATCTTTGTAAAAAAAAAAACAAAAAAACTCACAAAATGACCACATCAAAACCTTAGAAGAAGACCGCAGACGTTGACACTAAGAACAATGGTGGGCCAGAAAAGGATATGCTGCCAGAAAGCAAAGTGCAAACAACTTAAAATAAAGAAGGGTGCAATGGCAAAAATGGCAAGTATCATTTGTTAGTATACCCAAGGAGCTATACAGTCATGTACAGTATGTTATTTATAGACAAACACAGAGATAAAGGCCTGTCAATAAGGCGATGAAATTTCCTGAGCCTGGGACGATTGAAGGATTTCCAACTCAAAGTCCTCACTTTGACAGCAGTCGTCTGACTTCTAAAGTAAATCTTTGAGGGGATTCTTCTAAGGGACACACATAAGACAACAACAAACAAGACAGCTTGAAGTTGAGTATTGATCAGTACTCATCCCAAAACAAAAGCAGCTTACTTTACTGTTCACAAATATAAGAGCTTAATCATCCTGAAGTTGGTCTATTTAAACAATGGCATAGCAAAAAAAACTAATCTTTTCCAGTTTGAGCATAAATGCACATTATATACACTCTGACACAAATGCCTGTCAGTGTAGTTATTAAGGCACTGAATTAGGAGGGGCTAAGGAAAAACGCACATGAATGTAAAGATTTTGAATGCAGAAAAGTTTTTTAACCCCGAATATACAGTTGACCACAGAGTAAGGTCTCAACTATAATGTTCACAGCCTTTTACAATACACAAGGTCATAATGTTATGAACATCCCCTCATCAATCACATACCACTTGTATTAATGACAAAGGTGAGAAAACAAACCTCTGCCAAGAACAAAATGTCCAGTAGACAGTTTGAATTAAAATGTACTATCACTGTGTAATTAGTGTGCAGGACTTCTCTAAATACATCTAGATACATCTAGATACTGCAGACCAGACATATCAAAACAGTTTTAAGTCTTTTCGGTCCAAAGAGACAGGCATGTCCTCATTTGCTTAAAGTCATAGACTCATAGTCACTTCTTGTTTTTATGCAGAAATTTCTGATTATGGAACCTGACATCTCCAGACCAGAAAACTCACTGTCAGTTCTTTTTCCAGTTTTGTTCTGGTGATGTTCGGTTTTGGCAGAATTCTGTCGGAGTGGTTGTGGATTATATGAACCACTTCACGATTAAAGCCTCTGCAGGATGTTTCCTCTTCACTGTGCATGTACTCCATTTAAAATTTCCTGAGGTTGGGTCCTTTCCCAAAAGTTGTCAGTTTAAGGTTTGACCTTGGTGAATATTCAGTTCTGGCACTGGACAGTCAGTCAGATTTGGGTTGGCTTGTTGCTTCATAGCTGCATGCTAAGGAGTTTTTGACAAATGATGACAAATATTAATTGTTTACCCTGGTAGCCAACAGATAGAGAGAGTAAAAGGTGATGCCACACAGCTCACTTTCCTCAGAGGTATGTGTATGGGAAGAAAGTATCAGTGATCCTTCAGGTGAATAATCATCCAAGACAAATATTTCCAGATTCAAACATTAAGTTGCCTCGCTCAGGCACAGCAGAGTTCAGGTCTGGAAGAGACAAAAACATGTGACATCATGTACATAAGGACTATAACAATGAATGTGGCACAAGGTAATCTGTCCAATATTTACTGTCTGCACAAGTCTAACAATGATCCATTAACTAAACCAGATGTGCTGGAGCAGGGAAACATCTAGCTCATGCAGTGTTGAAGGTCCTGGGGACCTGGACTGAAAAACACGGGTCCAATAATGTTCATGAAGGTCTGAAACCAGAGCTTAACAGTTTTTCTTCATTCATTTTAGATCCTCCTCTTATTGGTTAGCAGATTAACTAATGACAATATTAAATGTACAATTGCAGGCTGAGTGCAGCTGCTCATTCTTTGCCAAAGTAGCAATCTCCCTGCTATCTTGCTATGATAATAATGTGTATTTTGTGCATATGGTTCGGTGTAAAATGCAGCCTACCAACCCCGGCAGGGTCAAGTGGCTCACTGTTTCCTTCTGACCACCTGTTTGAGATGGAGCTCACTTTCTGCTGCCACAATCGGCAGCTCGTTTTTCAGGTGGTACGATATGAGATGACTTATGCTCTCAAATAACATGTCTTTGGTCCGGACCTGTACAGATGAAAACGAGGGTTGAGGCGTTAAAGCAATAGTGTTGATCTTTAGAAACAGTCATTTGTTTAAATCTGGTCTTGCTCCACTGGATTTTGATGTAGTAATTTAATTCTTAGTGAATTGTTGACTTTTCTTTTGATTAACTTCGACTTTCTAACATACTCACCACCCCTTCAGGGTCCACTAGCAGCAGGTGTTTTGGAAGGCCACAGTGCATGCCTGTTAGCACATACTGCCCTGGGTTGGTAGTGCTCTCCCGGACAAGAAAGTCTCCATCTCGGACCAGGAGTTTCTCTGCGTCTCGTCGGCTCATCCGGCTGTGGTACCAGGTCTCCCTGCGGAGCTGCTCCTCATTTGGGGCCACGGGAGCCCTGCGACGCGGTGGGCTGGGCCACTGGTCCTCCAGGATTCGAACACCTCCCCCTCCGGCTTGTGAAACAACTACTTCTGATATACTGGAGCCAACAGCTCTACCACAGGCCTCATGGAGCTTCAGCGCATCTTCAAAAGGCCCTGGAGCAACAAAGATGTTTCATCAACATAAATGTGGTCGCTTCTACTTTTTAGTTCACATTTCACTTTTCCCGATGAGTATACTCTTACTGTATCTGTCATACCAAATCTGAGCACTCACTCATGTCAAAAAGGTCTTTTTTAGGACTGTCAGGCACCCTGGCTCCTCTGTGTCCATCTGAACTCTGCGTGAGTGAATCTAGGTTTTCCAGACTCTGGGTGTTTACATACTGATGCTCCTCATAGTCCTTGTTGCTTGCCGATTGCCCATCAGCACACAGGTAACCATCTGATGCCAAACATAAGAAAGAGAAAAGAACATTTCTTCTGTGCATATGATCCTCTTCATGTCAGTGTATGAAACACTTTTACGTCTTAGGTTTATTTTAAGGCATTTTCCTCTCAGTGAAACGTTGTTTATTGGAAATGTAGAAATAGCTAAAGGTTTTTTGCATTGCATTTTTTACTTAAAATATTTATTTTATTTACTCACCTGAATTAAAAAAAAGGACACATACAAATAAAGATAGACTGGATGACTAAAAAAACAAAAAGGAGGAACCGAGAAATTCTTGTGGACAGTCTAAAGCCCGTTTCTTTCAAAGACAAAAATTGTGCACCAAGTCAGTAACCATTTAACGTTGAAGGTTTGCCTGATGAGAGATCCCAAGACTCCAAATTCTATTAATGTGATTTTGAGAAGAGTCCAAACACTGGGGCTCTGTACTAGCTGGGAGGGGAATCTCATTAAATGGACGGGAAGCAATTCCTCCTGGTGAAAACGTTATTAATCAGTCTGTTTTTTTTACCTGTTACAGTTCCTACCACAGGGCAGCTCACCTGAGCTGCAGGCGGCCTCCGTGTCCCAGTGGAGCTCATAACACAGCTGACCAGGTGGGTAAGATGCCTGCTCCCTTCTTGCTGGTGAGCCCATCTGCTGACACACAACAACGTCTTGTTCATTCATCTGTACGTCTACAGCTGAATCTCAACATCATATCCTGCGTAATCCAGTTTGGAAGCACTCTGTTTGAAACATTAACCACAGTGAGTCACCTTATTGGTGCTGCAACGACAGTCCGATGGTTTCTTTCACCAAGGCTTTTTTATGTAATCATATCTGTCTTAGGCTGCTCCTGTGCTTTAGTTCAGTGTAAACAATGCAGAGAAGGAGGGGCAAAGCACAGCAGTCACTTTAAAATAATGCAGTTAGACTGACCTGATTCCTGGTTTGCCACTGTTTCCATGCCAACGCTACGACACTTACCTGAACTGCTGTCTTGCTCTGTGGTTGGGTGTGGATGTGACCCAGGAGGGACCCACTGGGCCTGAGTCTGGAGTCTACCACTCCCCCAACAGGAGGCTCCTTCCCTGGGATACTGTTGTAGTAATCATGCTCAGAGAAGTCCTCGTCCTCCCCCCACAATGGCTCTTCTGTCCTGACAGGCCTAAAGTAAGACACATGTGGAAATGAGGAACAATTCATAAAAGGTCTGGTACTAGAGCAAATCACTTTATAAAGACAGTCGAGACTTACAAACAAATATTATCTTGATGATTTCTTTGTCTTCCATCGTATTAATAGTAATAACAATCGATGGAAAGGAAATATTGGTTTACAACTAGATTGTGTCTACTTAAATAGCATTCCCAAATATCAAGTCACCACATATTTTCACATACCCGGTCATAAATGTCTTACATTTTCTTAACCTTTTCTCTGTCCTACGCAGATGACCCCACTGGGGGAAATGTGGAACTTGTCTAAGGACACTGGACAAGTGTGTGCACTGTGGAATCGAACCACTGCCTTTTAATCAGAGGAGGACAGAGCCTGACTGTAAAGTCTGCAATAGGATCTTTGTACAGTATGAGGTATATACCATGTATATATGCCTGCATGAAAAAGGCTATTTCAACAGTGTGAATAAGAAAATATTTCTTTTTTACCTCTCCATGGACCCCAGGGCTTTAGGGGGGCTGTGCAGATACTGTTTGAATTGCAGTTCGAAGGCCTGGCCAATGGTACTGATGACACTTTGGGCTAAACCATCTGAGCACTCCAGGATGTGACAGGCTATAGGAACCCAAAGAGCATTATATATACAAAAATAATAAATTAGTTCATGAATAATGTGTAATGTTTGTGAGATTGTTCCCCACTTAAGATACATTACAATGTTAGTGCATTGTACGCTAGTGTTTTAGGTTTGAGGATGGCATGAATTTGCATGAATTCGCGATGGCATTGTTTTGATAAGTTTATGCTCTGTTTGATGGTCTGATGGTCAAACCTGATAATTCAGTATATTCAGTCATTCTGGTCAACTAATCTTATTCGCTACGGTACGTAATATTGCTGAACCTGGATCTGACCGACTGAAGCGACCCCAGGTCATGCTTTATTTCTTTTGTCAGCATGACAGTGTGCTTTGGTCACGGTATGAAATGGCCAATAAGGTAGAAAGAGATATTTTTCAGAACATACCTCTCTGATTTACTGGATCTTTGGCGACATAAGCAACATAATCAGGTGTGTCCTGTAACACAGAGTGGAAAATTCATTCAAAGTAAGGTTAAGGTTCATAACAAGATCCTGTTTTTCTTTTCTTTTCTTTTCTTTTCTTTTCTTTTCTTTTCTTTTCTTTTCTTTTCTTTTCTTTTCTTTTCTTTTCTTTTCTTTTCTTTTCTTTTCTTTTCTTTTCTTTTCTGATGAGATACAGCTGAGTTAGGTACATTCAAATCAAAAGTTTCCATTCCAGATAAAAATCCAGCACTCACCGTGTCTCCTCCAGAGGCAAATGAAATGGACTGCATAGGATGGTGTGCTATCACCTAGACAGACCAGAGGATAAAAAAACCTTTCATTTCTATCAGTTGGCTGAATATGACAACATAAACTGGCGAGAAAGCCTTTCTTACATTCAACAGCCCAAAATAAAACACTAGCCACTGTTAACGATGAAACCCACTAATGTCAGCTGAATGCTCTATAATAGCAGATAAAAGGGAAAAAACGTGTCGCTGATGACACAGAGCTTCCTGAAAGTCACTCAGGGGACATTTAAAGGATCTTTAATAGCTTACTAAGCAACATATTCTGTATTTTCACCCACAATTATTACACTAGTACATTTACTGTAACATTCTAATGATGTTTCATAAATAAAAAGACATATTAAGCCACACGTGCTATGAGAACAGATTTATGAGAATCCATAAAGTGGGAAATAATAATGTCAGACAAATGTTTTAATCTAGCTTTAGTCACTGGCAATACTTGTTTTTCCACTGGAGGAAAATACTTGATAAAACTCTATCAAACCAAGTCTGATACTTAAAAGCTCACAGTCAACATCACCTGACCTGTCGTGTGGTTGGGACGAGCAGACCAAGGCCGTCCACGGAAATATTGACCGCTATGCTCATTCCTGCAAATCGCAGGTTGCTCTTCCCCATGACTGACTGCAGAGCTTTGTTAAGCACCTATATGTAGGAAAAAAGGGGAAAAGAATTACAATCACAAAACTTTGACTGTAAATAAGTTCATAAATGGTAACATGACATCACAGTACTGATAAAACACGCATGTATAAATAAATCAGTTTGTACTTATGCGACAAACTAATTATCAAATACATTTTGTGATCATTGCAACTTATTTGATCCCGCAGCTGTAAACCATGTCAATCATTATGAAATCCTACTGATCACCTGCTACAAGTGGGGAAATAAAACATAGAATTAACGATTTACCTTCTTTTTCCAGGCCCCCTTTCCTCCTGGCACAGCATCACAGAGCCTGTTGATGGCTTCCCTGATCAGGAAAAGGAAGAAAAGTGGCAGTTTAGGGGCACAGTGGGTTCAAAAATTCTGGGCTTGCTTAAACAAACAAAAAAACAGTGATTAAATGAAGAAATACCTGTCGCATCATATTTATGGTAAAATCTGACATTTAACATGGATAGTTTTGCGTTCCCTGCCTTCCTCTAGGCCCATCGGTCAAAGAGCCGTAAGAGTTCAAAGGTTAAGAATTGGTTTCTTCATGGTCTCCTGAAATGTCATTAGACATTTCAAACTATGAATTTTCTGCTTAATTTGGGAAGAAGGAAAACATTAGAATGTGAAAAAAACCAGCAGTGTTTGAGGCTTCAGTGTTTACATTTGTTTTATGCAGGGCATTTCTCTCTGCAGATTTGTTAAATCTTTGTAATGACACTGCTGCAACTCCCGGGACTGGCTGCCTAATGGCCACTTTAAGTGTGTTTTCCCTGTGTACGCTCCTGATGTTGGAGTGAGGGATGATGTGGATTTGAGGCTGTAGCTCGCAATCTCTCTGCCAGGGGACAGTGGGGACGGCAATCAAGGGCCCAGCTGCCCCTATCAAGTGGCTCGTAAATATTTAAAAAGCATTCTGGGTCCCGTCTCCAGTAAAGGTCTTCTCTGAGGTTTTTGAAAAAAAAACACCACCATGTTCAAATGACTCAGGTTGATGAGAAAGCAGAAGGAGGAGGAGGAAGAGGAGGAGGAGAGAGAGAGATGGGTTGTTTTTGTTTTCGTCTGCAGTCCTGGTATCTACCCTGATATAATACTGGGCCTCATTATCACCAGTGTTGTTGTTAAGCAGCGTGACACAGCAAGCACTGTTCTTAAATCCAGAAGCTGAAATACATTTTTGAAATTCTGACAACCACGTAATGTCTCTTTATTGTCATCCAGGACATAATTATGCTGTGCACAAGCTGAGGCCAGTTCTGGGATGGAAGTATAACTTTAAGAGAAACAAGAAACAATCCGAAACAAAGTCCCATGCTGTCAAAATCTAAGGTGCCTCGGCTGAAATGCCTTATGAACTGCCTCGTATGAGTTATGCAGGGGCGCGGGGGCATTGTGAATTTGTCTGAGGGCGAGCACAAGAAACAATATGAGGTCAACACATTCATCATCGTCAAAGCCATCATCACCAAACAAAAAACATAAATCTGTAGCAGTTCTCCATATGCCGTCTCCCTTTACTTTTGTTTTTCTGTATTGTTTTCCAACATCCCTCCCTCCAGCTCCTCCTCCATCTCAAGACGTTCCAGCCAAAGACATTATCCAGAAGGGTGCATTCACAAAGGCCACTGCAGCTTTCCACAGTCATTAGCGAACATCATCAATAATAGATCTCCTTGTCTATCGCTCCATCTCTGCTGCCTCCTCCCCCCTTGCACTTAGGCCTTGGATGCACGGTGGGGCTCAGATTACGGACGATCGATTGTGGAGGAGAGAAGAGAGACACGAGGGTGAGAGATGGAGGGGAGGAGAGATGGTAGGAGGAGCCGGGGAGCAAGCTTCTCCCATGAGGTTACCATTTGCCTTTATAACAATAATGTCACATGTAGGGCACGGAAACACAGGGAAACAGGCAGACAAAGAGACTCAGGTATGGTTTCATACAGTATAAACACATGCCGCTGGCTGACCTTTCGCATAAGGGAGTACAAATAGACTAGCTGTGTTTGTGTTTTTACTGGGACACAAACTATACTGGGCTGCCTTAATGCAAACCGCTGTAACTTCAGTTTTAATGGAAACTTCATATGCTTGTGCCGACATTACTGTAAGTGGCTATTTTAAATGCAACTGCAGGGTTTGAAGAAGAAAAATAACAGAAACTCAGCATTTTGCATCTTAAAGATGAAAAAACAGCTTCTTTTTAAAAAAAATCTCTCTAAAGGAGTTTAAACCAAAGCTATGGGTGCAGTTTAATTTATTAACTGGTATCATGCCAAGTCACACTATAACATGAAAATGAAGAGTTAACGATTCCCACTTTAGTTACAATTCCTATTTGATAGAGACGGACACATCTGTTAACACACCTCATCTTGGATCATGTTCTACCGACTCGCCACAATCACTATAGTTAGTTACCAGCTTACCTCGTCACCTGAGTCCGAGTGTTGAAGTCCAGCGAGCGCATTGACTTCAACACCTCGATGCAACCCATGTACTACAGAGGGGAGAAATATAAAAATAAGAATTAAGTGCCTGTGTGTTTTTTTAATTACAATATTGTTTTTGGTGATGCCTCAGAACTTTGTAAACGTGACCATTTCCAACAATATTGAAAATGAAATCACCATGCAGACCATTAAAGCCTGCCTCTAGCTGAGAGCTTCCTAATGGCTGTCAGCTCAGGGTGCTAATGGCACCTTGACTAGATTATCAGTACTGAGAGTGTCAGATCATGGACAAGCTGCAGCTTCTTCACCCTCTCAGTGATGCTACTTGCATGGGTGTGTTGCATGAAGCCCTGTAATTTGCATATCTATGAAGTGTATCTATCTGGTGATAACTACTAAGACCTGGTGATGATGGCACATCGAGACTCAGTTTATAGAATTAATAAATGCCGTGGATGTGATAATAATTCAGTTTCCTTGAAAAATGTTTCTTATAAAGACATTTGGACACATGTAAAAGCTGAATTCATGCCATATTCAGTGTGGTTTTGTGGGATTATTACTCTGCTGCAAACAACGCCATGCGGCAGAGTGGAAGGCAGAAACAGAGCAACCTCAGAGCATAATGAGCTTTCTAATAGGATTTGGATTCGAGGGAAGTCCTCCATCAAGGAAATTGTTGCTGTTTTTCCTTTTCTTCCCTCTCCCAATACGTCCATTGTCACACGCTCATCTGCTAATGCAACACATCCCCTCCTCCTTCCCCCCATTGTCCTGGGCCTAAGCTCCGACTTACTATTCCTATGACTAGATACAATGACTTTCCAAGTAACATTCCTCAGAAATTTAATAACACCACAATCCCCCTTCTCAAACCCTGTTTTGTTGTAGCTGCCTTCTTTCAGATAAAGCATTGTGGTTTCATAGTTTGTCATTAAAGAAAGCTGCAATTCATCATCTAATGTGCCGTAATTTTACCCTCAAGGCAGAGACAGAACAAGAGACACAATGGATGTTGTGTAATGTTTAAGGGGCCAGATGAAAGGGACCAAAGAAATACTATTTTTAGAGGTCAAGCAGTGTGTACTCTGCTTTGTTTTTAAACTTATGGTGAGTAGAGATGCTGGAGGATTTTTTTTATTTATTCTGAAAACAACGTTTCTTCTGAAGTCACACGTTTGCACACTGCACATAGCATATGATAACACAATTAACCCTATGGTGTCTATCCAGATGGTAGATGCTGACGAGACGGATCAATAGTTACTAGAATCAAAGGCTGTTGGGAAACTATAAATTAAGGCGATCTGCGTTAAATATATTCGTATTAATAACGCTTTGGCAACTGTGGTGTTTGTTTGATGGCTGCTGCAGCGCTCTGTCACAGATGCAGGACAGAAACTGCACCAGACACGGTTGTGTCCGCAAGAGAAAACAGAAGAATCACATACGTTTCTCCCAGAAGACGGCTGGATGAGTCTGAATAAACGAATGACAGAGGTGGAGATGAAGTGACACTCACTGTGCTGTTTAAAACTGTCATAATGCGGCAGAAATTAGTTGTCCATTTAACAATAACACATGCAGTAAATGCTCCTCCCTGCATAGATTTACCACTGAACTGCACATGCAGTCCTGCTTCTGAAGCCATGAAATACTGCACATGAGCTCTCACAACTCATCCTACAATGATTGCAGCACAGTTTCAGACGATAAGGTCTGTTTATTCAGTGAGATATCAATCAAGGACAGGAACACTTGCTATTACTCTTCGAAGGCTCTTCATGGCGACAAGACCTCTTGTGCACTCAGCAGTTGGACCGCTCCCACACTGATCCAACCTTCTCTTCTGTATCACATGATGTAAATGACTGTGATTAAATGTAATTGAATATAGGAATGAATGGTGCTCGTATAATAGCATTAGTATGTGTGCTTGGACCCCAGACTGGGCTAATCAAGAGCCATGTCATTAGTTTGAGGAGGAGGAGGAGAGAGCAGAAGGGCAGAGGTGAACAGAAATGGGGGAGATCATCAACGCTGACGTAAAGCAGTCAGCTTTTGGAAATATAATTGACCAGCTCACACTGATAAAGTCATCTCACTGAGATTTAAAAAATCAGGAGTTTTTGGGTGATTATTTTACACATACTACAACTTTGCTAAAAAAAAAAACAATGAACATTGGTATTTAGTATGCTGAATTCTCACAGAGGAGCTCACATTTACACATATGGGTTATATGCACCATAAGCACAGTTGATCTTTGTTTTATCTCTGGTCAATGTGGAACAACGCTTTCTGCAGTCTGTACACAGAATTTCATAGTTTATCTTTCTCCACCCAGATGCCTGTGTGCAGCCCTGACGCAGTCTCTCAGCCAGCCTCACCAGGCCATCTATCTGGATTAAATTATGTATTCTCTTGTCCTCGCCACATGAGCTGCATAACAAACTGCTCAGTAGTCAGGTGCTCTTTTGTTACCCATACAGACAGAGATACCTGAACGTTATGTCATTAATATTCTGTCATTCATAGGTTCATGTTAAAATGTAGCTGTCAATTAGAACAAAACCCCATATTATATATATATATATATATATATATATATATATATATATATATAAAGAACCTTCCGACTTACCCTGACAACATAAGAGGCCCCTTGTCCTGCAATCTTCTTGTCAGGGTGCAGCCAGCCTTGAGAGGGTTTGTGGATGAAGCTGCCCTTCTGGTTGAACTCTTCTCCTCCCAGCCATGTGCCTTCCACTCTTGTCCTACGGTTCATTCCTGTTCTGGAACTGCTGGATCCACCAGGGCTCACTGTGACCTCTGTGGATGTAAATCCGTGGCCGCCTGGACTGGCAGAATGTGTCGCTGCTACTGCTCGCTGCCCTCGAATGGCCTGTAAGGAACACGGGGTGACACACACAGGGTCACAGGAATTAAGCACGGCCGCAAGGCTGGCCACTGGGCCACTGACTGGGGTCGCGCCACTGGGCCTGTGTGATGATGAAGAGGAGGAAACAGAGGCGTGGGAAGGAGCTGCCGCTGTCCTGCCCGAGTCCTTGCTGGAGCTGGAGCTGGAGCTGGAGTTGGATGGGCTTCGGCTGAGCAGGGCGTTGGAGAACTTCCACTGCGGCATCTTGGGGATGAGCATGCAGAATGTTGTGGTGGCATCCTGTTCCCCATCCAGGCAGGGGGAGTCTGCCAGGGCTGTAGCCCCGGCAGAAGAAGAGGACCTGGCACTGGGATCCAGAGGAGGCAGGGGAGGCAGAGCAATGCTCGGCGTGGACGAGGGGACCACTGGCGTGGCCACAACTTTGCTGCTCATGGCTATGCTCTGCATCAGGTCTTCAGAGGAGGTCACAGACTCATTCCGAAAGCGGTCATACTTTGGCTTAAGGAGCATACCCGGAGGAGCCGCCTGAAGCAGGAGCAGAGAGGGGCGGATAACTGCCTAAGAATGGAGGGAAAAGGGGAGTAGGGGAAGGGGAGGGGGAGGGAAAGGTGTGATGGAAGAGGAGGAGAACACAAAAGAGAAAAGCTTCCAGGGTGAGTCCTATATCCTTGTAAAAGCCAGCTTAATGCTGCATGGTCCTTTCCTTCCCGATCAGGAACACACTCTGTCCCACTCTCATGCCACTCTCTTCTCCATCTGAGCCTCCCTTCACTACTTGAGGCAAGCTCGCTGTGTGCTCCCAGTATCTCTCTCTCTCTCTCTCTCTCTCTCTCTCTCTCTCTCTCTCTCTCTCTATCTCTCTCTCTCTCTCTCTCTCTCTCTCTCTCTCTCTCTCTCTCTCTCTCTCTCTCTCTCTCTCTCTCTCTCTCTCTCTCTCTCTCTCTCTCTCTCGATGATGTCATTGGCCTATTAGCCCTGCCCTGCCCAGCTGCTCTCAGACTGTATTCGCCAAAACACATCAGCCTGAGTCACCCTCCTCCCAGACAAACACTAACACATTCTGCAGATCACCTCTGCTTCAGCATGCAGGGCATTTGTACAATATCCATTAGGAAAATGAGCAGTATTACGTTATACAGGACGAGCAATGGTGCTGATGTTTAAAATCAAAACAAGAATTCACATGAAGATTTCTTTTTTTCACAAGCTGATTTTAAGGTGCTAAATTTTATGTTTGATATTATATAAACTTTTGCTGTTTTTATGGTACAGAGAGGAAAAAGTGCCAGTGTCTGTTTCCTGTAAGTAATATGTTTTAAAGTTTTCACATCAATCAATCAAGTTTATTCAAAACTAGCACTACACTATGCAGTATTTACCACAGTATAACCTAAATGCATAATACAAACACAAACTCAAAAACAGATTGTGAAAATGAGCAAATATCAGATTGAGATTCATCATATGAGATTCATCCAATTAGTTTAAGTGAATTTTGAAGAATCAATATATGTTTGTGTGTGTGTGTGTGTGCATGTGCATGTGCATGTGTGTGTGTGTGTAATCCCATTTGTCCAAAAATGTGAGAAAGAAAACAATGCAACCATGCTCATAAGGGACTACGTATCTGAAAACATCCACCCTATCCCATCTGTCTGAATTCTCTTCCCATCCTCCCCCTCATTCCCCTCCCAAGAGTGCAATCACCCATCTCAGCATGATCCTTTTAGCTCTTTACTTGCACCCTCCCTTATGCCTCTCCCTCATTCACTGTAAACAATTTTCTCTCTATTATTTTTTTTTTTTATCGAAATTGCATTATATAATGATCAGATAAAAGAGTCATAATTCTCAGAATGAAACACAAAAAAATTCAAGCAGGAATTTAAAGTATACAGCACAATATTATTATTATTTTTTTTAATATTTGCTTACAGGCATGAGTGGGAAAAAAAATTCAAAAAGAAAATAAATGCACAAGCTGTCTGCAAACAAATACAGGTTATGAGCCATAATGCAAATAGAGGGTCCATATCAGAATTTTAACTTTGCATGGTCAAATTGCCTCAACTATCTTTTATTAAAAACACCTGACAGAAAGGACATTTTTCTAACATTAAACTCATTTTACACTGTCTGCCTGATGATGTCTGTCCATCCAACTTCTATACCTGCTTTATCCCTTGCAGGGTCACGGGGGTCTGCCGGAGCCCATCCCGACTCATTACAGGCGAGAGGCAGCGGTCCACCCTGGACAGGTCGCCAGTCCATCTCAGGGACACATACAGATACTAACAACCATGCATATGCACACTCAAAACTACGGACAATTTAGAATGATCAAACAACTTAGTATGCATGTTTTTTTTGGGGGGGGGGACTGTGGGAGGAAGCCAAAGTACCAGGAGAGAACCCACGCATGCACGGGGAGAACATGCAAACTCCACACAGAAAGAATCGAACCAGGAACCTTCTTGCTGTGAGGCAACAGTACTAATGCACCATCACACTCAGGAAGTCCATTGCAAGTCATTATCTATGTCATATCTGTTCTGATGAGTTTTAAATCAAGCTTTTCCTTAATAAGGTTGGCGTTGACTTATGAACCTTTATTAAAGTAAACAACTATGTGTAAAATAAACAGAAAAGAGACCTACCGTAAATCACAGTTAACCACATCACAATTAATCATCAAATGAAATGGTATGGCTGTGACATTCCTACAAGTAATTCCAGTGAGTCATTTCAAACTGGTACAGTCCCTTTACCCATGTGGAGAGAACCAAAGTTTCTATGCAACAAAGGAGCCATCCGGAAGATTTCAGTACCCAAATTCAATTCCAACCAAATGCCACAAACCTCAGTATTTCTCATAGTGGTTCACCAGATGAAATAGTTTTTAGAAGAGCATCAGAACTAAGAATCTTACCTACAGGCTCTTCAAAAGAAATAGGATCCAACCCAGTGACCTTCCAATGGCTTAAAGCAGGATAATATAAAGCAATGTGTTTGCTTCAGGTGTGAAAGAAGGAGGCTGCAGTGATTCCTGATTCAGAAAACAAGTTCATCCCCATGGCCGGGAGACCATTAATCAAGGCAAACACAAACTGCTCACAAAAACAAATAAGCATCGGAAATGCTACGAACCAGCTCCACCCTTCTCCAATCAGCCAATCACCTTGTGTTTGCTCGCTACAAAATATATAAAGTTACTGATAAACCAGATGTAATCGATGCATGTTGACAAATGCAGCAGCCGCTGGACTTTCTCAGTATGCTCTGCCCCCCTTTTCCAAGTGACTGCACTTACATTATAGATAAAAGTGTAATCACTTTGCTCATTTTGTTTTGTCAAATCAAATGTATGGTGCATTGTAAATGTATAAATGGCAAATGCAATCTTCATGTTGCTATAGATTTGCTTGATACCAACAGACTTTTATATAGAGATTACTGTATAGCAACAGATAAACCTTCTGACTGTGCACAATACAATATTTAATATTTGTTTTTACTATTATACAGTATTTAATTTGCACTTTATCTTTGTCTGTCAAATAAAATGTTTATGTTTATGTACAACTCTGACATATTCAATTCGTTTTTGACTAAAATGGACCAAGATATTTGTAAATAAATAAATACGTATTTTCGGTACATGTCACTCGATGGGTTATATTCGACCCCTGAAGAAATAACCAGATAATCTGCCCATTTTAATTTCCCGTGTTTTTTTTTTTTTGTTGTTTTTTTTGTGTGTAGTTTTTTTTTGCCCCTTAAAAAAAGGAGTGTATCATCTTCCCGTGATAATACGATCCTTTTCTTGCCCACGTGCTTCTGTCCGGACCAATCAGGAGAAGCCGGGCAACCGTTGAGGTTTGAATTGCTCTCGGAAAACAGCGGCAGATGACAGCAGCTCGTTTCGCTCGTAAACACCGCTTTTTAGCAGACTTTTTTTAAACGGATTTTCTGGATTTTAACTTGGACAAAATGTCAAAAAAACAGATATTCTATTCCGACAAGTACAACGACGACGAGTATGAGTACAGGTAATTACATTATGAAGGTTTTCAGAAGTTGGATATTTTGTGTTTTGGCTCTGGCCGGCGTCAAACTGTAAAAACGGGTTCGTTTTCTGGCTCCGTAGCCGAAACATTTATTTGTGTTCTCAGCTTTATTCTGATGTTTGTAGGGTTAATAATAGCGAAAAACGGTATTTATGCATTGTTTTCATATAGCGTGTGTTCAAGATCGAAGTTATAACAATACTGAAATACCACCCTAATGTGTTAGGTAACTCTCGAAACTAACACACATATGGATATCAAAATGTCGTTTAAACGTTTAGAGGGGTTTTATGTTTATTTATTTATTTATTTATTTATTTTACCTTTACACAGGCATGTTGTTCTTCCGAAGCAGCTGTCTAAACTGGTGCCTTCCTCCCATCTGATGACGGAGGAGGAGTGGAGAGGACTGGGGGTGCAGCAGAGCAAAGGCTGGATTCACTACATGATCCACAAACCAGGTTAGGAATCTCCGTCCTGAACAACAGGTCCACACTTCCAAGACTTTTTAACATTTTTCTCCCTAAAATTCAACCACACTCACCAGGTACTTTTATGAGGTATACCAGGTGTACCTCATAAAGTGTCTGTAAATGCTTGTTTAGTGTCTAAAAGTGAAACGGGAATTCAATTACATATTCACATCATGCAGACAGATTGTATAAATAAATCAATTGTTTCTATGGTGGAATGAAGGTGATGAATTCAGCAGTTTCTGTTTTTTGCCAAATGCCAAACAAAACAGAACAGGTGGTCGTTGTTGCTGTGGGTGGATTGCTTATGTCTTAATATCCGTTTTAGGTTGAGGCGCACACATTGTCAAGACCAGATAGAAATTAATTTATTGTTTTCCTTGCCCTAGAAGAAAGCAGAAAACAGGACGTTGATTTTCTGAATAAAAACATCATTGTATGGTTTACTTTCAGCTCAAATTGAGGGATTTTTTTTAAGAAACGGTGTGGCCTGTCCTTTTAAAAGCTTCTCATGTGCATCATCAGACCTTGATGATGGTCATGTGAAGACAGAACCGTGTACAAAGCCGTCTGTATGACACTCACCAGCTCCTCTTTGTTGCTTTCATCCTCAGAGCCACATATACTGCTTTTCAGAAGGCCTCTTCCAAAGGAATGAATGGGAACCATCTGTACGTTTGTCCATTTGTATTGTTTTTTTGTTGTTGTTGTTGTTGTTCTTTTGTTTGTCACTGAGCTGTACACATATCTATAAATGTTGTACTGTATTGTGTAGAAACTCTGTAGTTGTATACAATGATTTGTTCTTTTAAATTCCCTCAGTTTTCAGAGGTGATGAGACAAAGGAGTTGATTCCACTGTGAATGTTAAACAATATGAAGGTGAATGTTTGCCTGTCAGTTGTACACTTTAAACATGTCTTTTGAAATACTTTTTTTTTTATGTTATTTTGATCAAAATTGATTTATTTACTGATAGGCCATACGGGCAGGGGCTTTTTATCTTTCTCAATCGTTTTCTCAAAGCTCTTGGAACATTTATTATATTTTAAACTTATGCTTATGTTCCATATGTTATTAGATATTCCAGATTTTGTCAATGAGTTTTGGCTCATTCAACAGGTTCTTTGTTACTCAAGGAACAAAATAAAATATTTGTTGTCATTTATGTTTTCTCCTTGTATTTATTTTTATTTTATTCCCTTCACATGACAGTACTGCAATTCGGGTCTTTTCTTGGTGTGACATATGTTCAGTCAGAAACACTGACAACAAGAGGTGTAACAAATTCTGAGTGTCTGATACCCAGGGAGTAGGCTGGTGCCCGGGCCTTGTGAACTGTGACTTTCTCCGGATGGTAAGACCCTGGACCTGGTTTCTTGGTGCCATCTCTGGGCAGGCTGTGACGCCCCAACATTGAGAAAGCAGGCTTTCGGGGTAGATAAACGCTGGGGTCTGTACAATTGTACCCGCAGGGCCCGGGTGTCTTGGCAAAATCCACAGATGCTCCCCCTCTGCTGAAACTACTTGACATGGTGTAACTTGCGCTTGCTGGCTTGTTTGGGACTTGAGGGCCCAGGAGCGGAGGCAGATGGTATTTGTTTGGAGCAGGGACGTGGTCTACAGTGCGGTAGTGTGTGCGGAAGCCCATCGTGTAGGATGGGGCTTTCCTCTGCAGGCTGCATGGTGGGGCTTTCTCAGGGCTGTATGCACCAGGTCCAGGTGTGTGGAAGAGCTCTTCTAGTGAACAGAAAGTAAGGTTTAGAAACAGCAGCTGACACAGAACTCCTTAGAGTTTCAAAAGCAATTGTTTAAAAAAATTTGTTTATATTTAACTGTATTGACTGGGCAATAATTTAAGGTTCACTGTAGCAACATATGAATTCATTACAGAAATGTACCTGAAAATAAAATAAACTTACTCTGCACTTTCATCCTACCCAACATTGAATACGAGGGTGTGCCATCTTTTCCAAAGCGAGTGATTTTTGCATCAACTTGATATCGAGGCCCTGGACTGCAGTCAACACAATACACTGCAATAAAAGTTAACTTAAGGTTCACTGATGCCTTTAAAAAGAAAGAAATGCTAACATTTATTCTCAGGAAAGAGGCAGAAATATGAGGTTTGTCTCCCCCTAGGGATCAAGACTTGACATTGCATCATAATGTCATACTGAGATTTTGATGAATGTTTAAAAGAAGATTAAATAATTTAGAATATCAGTGTAATGTTTTTCAATATAGAATTAAAGAAAACTATGATGTGCCACTGGGGATTGTGTATACTCTTAGAAATGAACTTTTCCATCTATGAAATTAGAATTCTGACAAATAAATGTAATAATATGAACAATAACTGAAGCATCAATTTTGTTGCTGAGTCTGATCTCATTTTTTAGTAAAGAAAGAGAAGAGCTCACTATTATTGTCCATCCTGCCATGGAAAGAATAAGCAGGGCTGGTTGGCTTTGTAAGGTCATGGCCAATATATCCAACAGTGGGGGGAAGTCCATAGCGACCAGGGCCTGGTCCTAGAGACAGGTGAAAGTGCATATTCACAGTCTTATTCAGACTTTTTTATGCTTAAAATCTGTTAACAAAACACACATGTCAGAAATATGTAAGAGAAGAAATAAGTAAACGTTTGTCTTGATGCACCTTTTGGTAAAGCATTTTTTGTCTCACTCAGTATGAGATATTTAATGATAGAATATTTGTTACTGGTACAAAATTTTGTATAGATAGGACAAATGTCAAAATTTCTTTTGCATTTAATAGTTTTACCCTCATAAATACCTTGCAACTGTCAATCAATCACCCTCAGAGCTTTAATCCTGACAGAGACAACTTCTGATTGCAGTCTAACATGCAAATTCAGGCATGCAAACATCTGCCAAGCAGCAATGTACAGCAGTAGACAACGCAAAATACAATGACAACCAAGAAAAACGCACCAAATAAGCATATAAGTGCTTAATAGAATGCACACATGTAAGAGGATCCGGGTGCATTTTTCTGAGGAAGGAGCGAGTCCTAGCTGGTCCGAAAACTGAGAAACTTTTACTCTGTTCATGTCAGCCTTGAGAAATACCAACTGATAGGTTTAAACTTTAACACACTCTTTGTTTAATCTCATTGTTATTTTACGCACGGTATACTGCTTGTCTTATAAGATAGTTGTACACGTCAGAGAATATATCTTGTACAAGTTGCTTATCTTCATGTCATCTGTGACCTCCTTACTTTCAATAAAAGCCTCAAGAGGCCATCAGAAGGGGGGCGCGGACAGAGACGAGAGCAGCTGAGATGTGGCTGGTTCTCTGTCCGTCCTCCGTGATGATGTATGAAAAACTTACTGACTTTGTCTTCCTTCCTTATTGTGTGTTTAATAAATGTTAGGTCGTTTAAACCTGACATTTAATTGGTCCTTCGAGCCGGATCCCAACAAACCAAGGAATCCAGCAGGTGTGGTGGACTTCAAGGTAACTGTGGACGTTTATAAATTTCAAGACTGGTTTTCCGCCTCACCGGCTGGAGTCCAAGGTTGACGGGAGAACCGAAGGAAGACAAAGTTGGTAAGTGAGATTTTGTTGTGTTACCCTGAAAGAAGAGGGTGTTGAGGGACGACGGAGTCCGATAAAGTCCGTGTTAAAGGCCGTGGAATTCTAGACACTGACGGTAAAAGAGGGGCGCCGGAGTCCGATAAAGTCCGTGAGAAAATACGTGAAAATTCTAGATACTGACGGTAAAAAGAGAAAAATAGACGACGGAACCGATAAAGTCCGTGGGTAAAGTGACGTCATTTCTGTGTTGAGTGATTGTGAGTGTGACTGGAGATACAAAACCACCAGGTATTTTGTCTCATGTAAAAACAGTAGGAATGTAAACAGCAACCTGTTGTGGAAGCAGAGGCAAGAATCCTTCACTCGAGAGTCGAGTAGAAGCGAGGATTACCACTTCAGGTGATTTAATTGCTGTCCTACTGACAAAAAATCCAGGTGTTAGAATACCCTAGGTATTGAGACCGACCTGGACTAAAAACATCTAAAAATAAAAATAAAAAAAAATTAAAATAAAAAAAATGGGGAAGTTGATCAGTAAAATCGACCATAAAAGAGGATTGGTTTGTGAGGACTGGAAATACATGCAGAAAAAAGATCCGAAGTCAATAAAATACCTTAACCTGTGGATCAGTAAATATGGTTTTAAGGGAACTCTAAACTCACAGAAAATAGTTGAACTGCAGGATAAGATAACTATTGACACAAAACAGAACACCAAGAAGATGCGAAAACGTGGTTTCGCAGAAAGCCAGATATGGTTGAACGAGGCGAAGTGGCGTGAACAAGGAGAAGGGAGGGGGGACTGTAGACAGAAAAAACCCGAGGTCATGTTTTACAGAGCAGATGAGACGGGGCCTGTACAGAGAAGACAGAAAGATGAAAAAACGGACGACGATGACAGAATTCTTTCTCACAGTATCCCGATCTATCCACTGTTACCGCCTCCTAATCTTGAACTGAATAACACACCTACTTCTCCGCCAGCCGCTGACACTGTTCCTCTCATTGAAGTTGCAAATCCTAACACTGACGATGTTAAAAAGGCTGAAGAAGGCCTGACCTCCCATGGGGAGGATGTGGAGGGATCTGTCTGTGCCGTGGAGGACCTCGGACGGTCCTGCCACCGTGATGACGGAGAGGTCCAGCGGGTTTGGATGACTGCTCTGGGCAGTGACTGGCGTCATGTTGGAGGTGACTGGGACCCCCAGTATGACGGTAATGTTTTGGATCCAGATAAAATGCAGCTGCGACGCAGAGTGAAGGAACTCGGTGACGGAACAAAACAACGTTTCAACGCTTCATCTGTCTTCACAGTGGTGGACATCAGGAACACCGTTTTCTCTGTCCCCATTCATAAAGACAGCCGATCTTGGTTTGGTTTCAGATTTCTGGATGGAAGAAGAAGGAAGAAGAAAAAAAAAAAAAAAAAAATCTGTACCAATGGGCTGCTGTGTGAGCCATGATGATGATCATGTCTCAACAGGAGGGAAGGGGTCAGAGGTCATTTGGATTGAAAACTCCGATAGGAAAGGTGAGCCAAAGTCTGATAATAGGGTGGATTCAGACATTTAGAGTCTGAATAGACCCGAAAGTCAGTGAAGCATTTTAAGACACCTGACCAAGTAGAGGAGATAATAATTCAATCGAAATGACCAAAACGGTAAGAAATGCTGCAGGATGCTGGATGGTGACTTTATTCCTCATCCTGAGTTTGTGTTGTTGTAGTCACCCTGTTGCTTCCTGTTTCAGTGAATCCTGATATCTCAGCTGAAGAACTGACGACTGTCTGCCGTAACATCAAGAAGCCTTCGGAGAACCAAGAGATCCAGCAGCTCCACTTGGACCTCTGACAACGATCCCACATACATTGATGTCATCAGATTTCCACTGGGTGTCAGATGAGTATAAATTTATAGACCAGATAGCAGCAGGATTTGAGTCCTCTGTTTGGTGCACGTTAAACAAAAATGAACAACATCTATTACAATGTTCAGAAATTAGGAAGCTGGACACAGAACGGGTTTGAGGCTGTATTTGGACAGCTGTCTGCCACGTCTCTTATGACTTTCCAGAACAGGATTGTCCTGGAGAAGGGAGGTGTGTGTGTGTGTGCCATGTTTGGAAAACAGTGTTGCACTTCTGATAACGCCGCAGATGTTAGTCGTACCAAGGATATAAGAGGGCTGCGGACCCTGAATGGTAAAAGTACTGAGAAGCACTGCGGTGTTGACACCTCCATGTGGATGCATGTGGCAAGTACCGAACCTTAGTATCTTCTGTACTAGTATCCATCGCTGTATTTTCAGCATTTCTGACATTGTGTGGTTGTTGTTGCATTCCGAAGTCTGCGTGCACTGCTGAACCGATTGATCATCACAGCCATCTCACCCGTGGAAGACCGTGTGGCACAAATGTATCTGATTTTGGGTCTTGACTCTGATAGTGATGAAGAAAATGATCATGATGAAATTTTCTTTGATAACGATGATATTAATATCTCTTTTTTTGACTTATAGAAACCCCTCTGAGCGTAAATGTCTTTGTTCTAATAAAAAACGACTCCATGACTGAAGATCACCTGAAGTGGTCTTGGACACCGTGAAATAAACAAAGATTGTGTTAAAGCAGGAGGGAATGATAGGTTTAAACTTTAACACACTCTTTGTTTAATCTCATTGTTATTTTACGCACGGTATACTGCTTGTCTTATAAGATAGTTGTACACGTCAGAGAATATATCTTGTACAAGTTGCTTATCTTCATGTCATCTGTGACCTCCTTACTTTCAATAAAAGCCTCAAGAGGCCATCAGAAGGGGGGCGCGGACAGAGACGAGAGCAGCTGAGATGTGGCTGGTTCTCTGTCCGTCCTCCGTGATGATGTATGAAAAACTTACTGACTTTGTCTTCCTTCCTTATTGTGTGTTTAATAAATGTTAGGTCATTTAAACCTGACACCAACTGACCAGAAGTGACAAACTGGAAAATTGATGACGCTTATGTCTGCACAATGGATGTAAGGTTTTAGAAGTAAACATTTAGATAATCAGTAAGATTATCTTTCATTCATTGAGATAATTACCTTTTTCTTTTCCTGCAATTGCTGGGTATTTTTTCTCCATCTGAATACTTCAGGAATCCTACAATGGTTGCAGTACTACAGAAACATTGGTAAGATGCTGGACAATTTAAAAAAAAAAAAATCAAATCATGAAGAAACCAGCCAAAAATGTAAAATTTTTGCATCTTACCAAATAGAAATCCTGTTCCGAGCCACAGGCGAAGCTGACTTCATACTTGGATAAACAGTCATTAGATGTGTGTCAGCTTGGTCTTTAATCCATGTCCACCATGATCGTCTTTTTTTTTTTTTTCAGATTTCACAGTTCTTCATTCCCGCTTACCCAGGCAGACAGTAAAAACTTAGAGACCCGGCTGTTTTCAGAATCGAACTCCAGTTACCTCTGAAATGATCAGGAATCCTGACACTTATATTAGTCATCAAAGCCGTAACAACAGAAGAGACACTGACCCTCTCAGGGTTTTATCCATCTGCCTGTTCACCGCTTTGTTCAAATGATCCATCTGTGGGGGCCCCGGACAGGTGAATAGCCCATCCTCCTCAGAGGTGGATGTATAGGTGCACTCAGCTGGTACTTAGAAACAATGTCATCACTCAGATTCTCTATCATGTAATGCTAGCTTCCCTCCCCCCGCAGACCATGAAACCAAGATCCCCCTCTCCTGCCCTTCTCTTTTCAATCTTTCATCTCATCACAGTGCGGACACGCTATATCACTCTTCAGCCATGCATGTAGTTCCCAAAGAGACTGCTGTTGGTAGCCTGCTGCTCCCAGCTCCCCTGCAGTGCTGACTTCATGTCACAACAGGAGCAGCTTTTTCCATTGCAGTGCTTACATCTAATGTCACTGCTCAGAGTTTGGAGGGAAATTGAGGAGCTACACACAAACGGAGCGGCATAGTCAGGTGCAGCACACCTGGAGCTGCTACAGGATGGATACCTTCTTTTTAAAGTCCCTACTAATCTAGTTGGACATCACAGTGTAATAGCAGTGTTGGAAATTAAACCAGCAACCCTAAGAATTGAAGCCTGTAACTTTTAGTCAAACAGTTGACCTAGATGCTGGTATAATCCCCTTTAACCCAAGTTATTTGAGAGACCTGGCAAGGGATGTGCAGTTCTCAAACAGTACATTTTAACAGCTTTAACTCGCCGTCAACTGTTTGGTACCTTATTCTGTGGTCCACAGTTACACATCCACTCAAGGAGATGCATGGGGTCAAGCACAAACGGACACAAACTCACATGCTTTCTAACACCGAAACAACCCAGGGGTGAGAGAGTAAGTTATCAAAAGCAGGAGCCCTCTAAAGCAGCAGGGGACTGTTTACAGAAAATGATCTCTAAATTTGAGACTGCTTCAGTTTTAAAATAAACTAGGATCGATGTATTCCTTCACTTCAAATATTTAAGTGGAAAGGCATTAAAAATGAAATGCAATGCCTTTAAATCTGGCTTCATAGTTGATGCAGCGAATCAAAAGCTTGGACCATATATGAAGTTTATTTTCATTCTTGTTAAAAAAAAAAAAAAAATCACAAATTTTTATATGAATTAGTGTTGAATGTAATCAAATTTGATGCATTTACAGAGATTCAAACCTTCAGACTTTATTTTTAAATTGATTTCTTCACAAATGGAAACTGAACAAAAACAAAATAGCTTATGAACTGTACAATCAGACCCCACGGTAGGTGGATGGTGAAAGCGATGATGAAGGTGTCGTGGTTGGGTAGTGTCAAAGACGGATGGAGAGTCAAGGTGGACCAGCGAGCGAAAGGCATCTTGTACAGTCTGATCTGAGATGACCAGAGGCTTTTGTTGCATGTCTGTTCCCCTTTCCCAGTTTTGTTCCCCTGTCACCTTTGTGCTAGCAGATACAAAAAAACCCCCCCAACAAAATACAAAAAAATCTAAATATCTTAAGAAAGAAAAACATATCAGCATATGTTTCTGTAAAGCACATGGTGAGAATACTTTCTTTCTTTTACCAGCAGGCTACAGCACAGAAATTTGATCAGAATTTTTAAGATTTTCAGTTAAAGCTTTCAATTAAAAACAAATTTAAAAAAATGAAATTAGTAAGCCACGTGGATGGGTAATGAATTAAACAAACAAACAAACAAACAAAAAAAAAGACATGTAGTCTAACTAAAAATAAATACCACAGATAGAAAATATAACAACACATTTTGCTTAACATCTGGTGTCATTACGAACATAAATAGTTGATTATTTCTTCTAGTGATTATAAAGGCAGCACAGTGAATAACAAATAGGTTATGGTGCTTATTGCTTACTATGAGTTTACAGGAAGACAAATGTCTGGAGGTTTCTAGCTTAATAATAAAAATAACATTAATAATAATTATAATAATGATAATAATAACAACAATACTAATAACAATAATAATAATAACAATAATAATAATATACATTCACATCCAACTGCACATAAACACAAACATCCACGATAAAGGCATCCACTCGGACTCCATTTACTTAATAACAAACACTTGCCGCTCATTTTCATGAGCAGCCAAATCTTCCTCCAAAAACGTCCTAAGTGCCTCATTTCTTTTCATTCACAAGCATATTCACAAATATGATACAATTTGGAGCTGGATACGGCTTCATCTGTGCGACGAGTTCTGCGGACAACGAGAAAGAAAAAAGCTCAATTATTTTTTTAATGAGAGGAAAACATAGCCTACCTACAGAAAACAAACAGCTACAGTACACAATGTGGGAGTCAGGTAAAATAAAATAAATAAATAAATAAAAGATTTGCAAGAATGCAGAGGGATATACCATCGCTCAGGGGTGTTTTTTGTGGGTAGCTGGGTGGCTGCTGGTAGGACCCCCTTACGCCCTAAACCACCTCCACCTTCGGGCACGTCAAAACTGTCCCCTCCTTCTGCATCGCCAAGAAAAGGCTCGGGATCTAGGTCGTATTCATAGGAGTAGTAGGACACCTCTGCAACGGACCCCTGTTCCTCCTCACCTGCAGAGGCGAACATGGACGCATTCATCCAGATGTTTTCATTTCAAAGCTTTAGTATAGAACAATGTTCACAAACGGACAACGCTGTCAAAAAGGAAGGAAGGAACAACATCCCTGGGCATGTGAGATGCCAGCACGAGTAAAGGGAATTAGAGGACTTTAGTGTACTATCACAGGCAACCTGTAACCTTCAATGAATCCACATCATTTGCAAAAAGTGAAGCTGTAAACCCAGATCCAGGCTCTTTGTTTTATTTACAGGTAAATTTAGGATTTAAACTGTTAAAAGTGTCATCCATTTAATCTTAAACTGTGTCCCAGCTTTATTGGAAATGGTTTATGTGGGATAAATTTCTACCGCCGGATTTATACCAATCAATTGATCCGCACGTGGCAGTAAAGTGCCAGATAATATAGCAAAACAGAAACAATAATAAGGGGGACAACAATTAATAATGAAAGTACACAACCAAATTCAAATTTATAAAGGTTGCCAGTAATAAAAGGAGCTACAAGTGAATGCAAACTATTTTTAACTTTTCAGAGAAACACTAGCTCATCTCTGTTCACCTCCGCCTGTTCATGTGCAGTACCTATGTATGGCCAGTAGGGGTCACACCCTACTTAATATTCATTTCTTACATCTTCATCTATATTTTTGTGTGTGTGTGTGTGTGTGTGTGTGTGTGTGTGGGGGGGGGGGGGGGGGGGGGGGGGGTATATGCAGACTTATTAAATATTAATTTTCACGATGACGTCTTGCAGATTTACACAAATAGAATATATAAACATTAGACTCAAAATTTGAAAGATCCTTGATCAATTAAAGAAAGGATGGATACAGAAAAGGATGGAACTTGCAGCTTGTACGTTGTTTACATATTCTACTGTATTTTGCCCACTAATAAGACAAGTCTGATCATGGAAGCTAATTCCAGAGCTTCAGCTTCCTTTGCTGTCCTGATGGAAACTGTCAGTTCTTTGGCACAACCCACCTTCACCTATTACACCCTTGGTGCACTTAGAGGGCATGTTGTCAACGTTCTAATGGTTTACAATGACAGTGTTTTTACAGTACTTATTCATCCTAATCACCCCAGGGTTGCCTTATTGTAGCTGATCGTGTTTGCATGTGCAGACACATATTTGCTTGCGCTAACAAGCAGTAAGTGATTGCTCGTGTGTGTTTGCATTCACGGATGCATGTGTGAGGAATAGCATTCCTGTGGTGAGAGTGAAGCTTTTGTACTAAGGAGACCTTTGACTGAGCTCAGCTTTGTGAGGAACAGCTACTGGGAGATGAAGGCTGCAAAACAAGTCACTACAGGCTACACCACGTCAAGCATGCACACACACACACACACACACACACACACACCCACACACGCGCGCACACACACACACAGGTAGCTTTAACGTTATGTCTATGACAGTTCACACATTACAGCATGCAATGTGCACGTGTCAAGACTACACTCTTCTACAGTTTGTGCAGTACCTTTTTCTGTTTTCATTGGCAAATGTAGCACAGCTACATCCTCCCATCGCACACATTCGAACATCCTAACAGGAATTCTGGCTACATCTCTGGAGGGGGCACGCTCATGGCTGCTGTGTGAAACTCATCCACCCATTTATCTCACCAATTGTAGACATGATGTGGTGGCAGGGGAATGTGCTGCCACACACCCCACCTACATATCCACTTTCCTCATCTCTTCTCCTTTTTCTCTTTCTTTTTTCATCTTGTTCATGTCTTTCAGCCCCCCCCCCCCCCCCCCCCCCCCCCCCCCCCCCCCCAATGCATCTCTCACGTTGACTATAAGTGGCAATGTAATTTCAGTCATTTCTTTCAAAAATCCCATTTAGTAAAACACTGAAGCCAGATTCTGACATGTCATTGATACAGATGCAGAAAATCTGGTTAGTAAAACACGGTGGCAATCAGACAGCAAAGGTAAAGTGCTGCTGATTCTTGTGGATATATGTAATCAAGAAAAAGCCTGCAGAAAAAAGAGGTAAATGGATGGACAATGGAAAGTAGGTTTTGGTGCAGTAGTCAGGGGAAGGTGTGTTTTGAAGATACCTGTATTTACAGGGACAGAGGGCTGCTCCGTTTCCTGGCTCACTACTGGCTGATTGTCTTTGGTGCTCTCCACTGGAAATAGAAACACTTTTACATGTAAACTCCTGAAATCATTCACATTCACGTGGCTTCCACAGCGCTATCCAAGGGAGAAAGAAAGAAACGTTAAATACATTGATGGAGTACTATGTTGCATAATCTAAATACTTCCTGGAATAATTATCCGGCCCACTGAGCAACACTTCATGGCAAAGCCAGAATGTACACTCAGTCTCGGACGCTTGTATTACAATGCATCAGTCAAACACTTTAACTGGCCAGGCCGCAGCCAGGAGGCCATGTGCGGAAACAAATTGTATCTTTTTCTTCCTCAAAATGAGGAAACGGTGGCATGAATCTGCCCCACGCAAGCATACACAAACAAACACGGTCAGGGAGCTCGACACAAAAATACAATCATTTTGATGATCTACAGCATGAACCACTTGGCACACACTGAGGTCTTTTCCCACCGAAGTTTTGTCTATGCCTTTTCCCAATCGGCTCTACAACATGAAGGCTCCTTTTGTTGTTGGGCTGTGCGTCGGAAAGGAATGTGACAAGGATTTCAAAGGCTGGACAAAAGCACTCTGTCATTTGGAGGGAGCCCTGTAATACGGCGGCGAGCGAGAGAGGGAGAAAGATGTGGGAGGGAGTATTACGATGGGTAGTTCTTTTCAGAGGACTCATCCAGTAATCAGCTCAACACCTGAACAGCTGTTTCCTCTGCTCAGATAAGTATCGACACACTCGCAGGTGCACACGAACAAACTCAACTAGCACAATGGATGATTACACACTAATACTGGGTTGCAACAAAGCAAACCAACCGTATCCAGCAGAACACACACACAACTACAAATCATATACATCGTCACTCCATGCGATACATTCTGAACGAGCTGGTGCGAATGGTCTAGCTGCAGTCATTATCGTCATTTCTTCTGCATATTTGTATTTCTCCCTGTCACCATTGTCTCGGCTGCAGCGATCATGATCATTGAAAAATAATAAAAGACCCGATTTGGCATTCTGAATCTTTATATCCAAAGTTATGACAACAAGTTTTTTTCTAATCAGACACGAAGCCACTTTCATGTGAAGTATAAAATGAACATTTTCTTTCAGTTCATAGAGTTTAGGAATTGGTACAGACTAATATTAATAACAAACTAGGACCTTATTATTAGTTGTTTATAAGCTTGTGGTGAACCAGTTCTTAAGCAGGTGGGTCAGTTGACATTAAATATTTTAAAACACTCAGCCTATAAGAACAAAGCTGGAGATACGATGTGTCTATAGTCATGTGTATAAGCAGAAGTGTGACAGAATTATCAGGCCTAAGAGATTATTTGTGGAAAAAAGAGATTAAGTAGTGATATAAGATGAAAGATCCCTTACTGCGTGGGCACTGGGACAGAGGCACCTGCTTGATGCGCGTCCCGTTTCGACAGGCAAAGACCTCCATTTGGCACTGGTTCTGGTAGAGCTGCCCGTCTGACCCACAGACAGGCTCCCCGTCGTAGCCACAGTCTCTGTAACATGTGCAACGCTCAAACTGCTCCTCCTCCAGACAGCCAAACACATTGTTGCACTGATTTGCCTGCACAAAACCTGCGATGAAGAGATCTTTTTAGGAAACTGATGAAAGTGGGATGCCTGCAAGCTGTTACGGGGTTTAGCAAGTGTGTCCCACCTATCCACTGATTGGTTGAACTCTCCACCTCGTTGCAAGTGGGTCCATCACACAGCTCCCGTGCAAGCGGACTGCTCTCACTCACGTTGTAGAATCTGGTGGCCTCAAAAGCTGCATGACGGGTACAGATCCACACCATCACAGTCACACATCCGCATACGGTATACAGCACGATGATCACATCCACCCCAATGTGCTTACTTTAAAAGATTATGTGGGTTTTTTTCCCCAATTGTGTGTGTGGGTTTGTTTTTTTTTTTTCTGGTCTGCATAAGAGAGTCATTAAATGAACACCTGGTTCATAGTAGTCATAGATCTTGACCGGAACAGGCGCAGTCTTGCCCACAATGTATTCCCTGACAGCTTGGAAGGCCACACACGTCATACACTGACTGGGAATCTAAGAAAGGGGAACACCCACAGACACAAACACATTAGCACAGATGCAAGCATGCATACTTGCACTTTTGCCAACCCTTGCGTTAAGCCTGCTGTTTGCTTTCAAATGAGCAAAAAGGCACTGGCACAGTAATGAAGAATTTAAATGATTAAACTCGCCTCATCAAAGTAGAACAAGACCTTTCTCCCACTCAGCTCGTATCTCTTCAGGCCAACTCTCTTGTCCATCAACACCTGTTGAGGAGGAGAGTGAGTACGACAACATCAATATGTCAGAGAGCACAAACACACAACTGAACTGAAGACACTGTAAACTGGATTAGTAAAGGAATTAGTTTCAAATATTGCAGCCTTTCAGTGGGAATAATATTCTGAAAAACCTTTATGATTCCTCACGATATTTTCTTGCAATACAAAGCCGTCTGAATATGCAACATGACAAGATCATTTTTTAAATTAATGAACGATGACTAAGTTATAAAGATGCTATTCACTGGGACTCTGTGCCTGGAGAACCAGAAGTCAACCCCCCCCCCCCCCCCCCCCCCCCCCCCCCCCCCCCCCCCCCCCCCCCCCCCCACCTTATTCTGTCAAAGAAAGGTGGCAGTCTTCCGACAGCGGGGGTTTATGAGGTGCTCAGTCTGAGCTGGCGCCACTCTCACTCCCTCTTATACACACATATATATATATATATATATACACACACAGTAAAAGTAGTCTCTGTATTCAAAAGTATTGTTTATAGCAAATAAAAATTGCCCATTAACTTCCATAGCTCAAATTGTAATACCAGTTTGTGTTCTGGACAGTTGAGCTCATTATACTGAGTGATAAGAGACCATGGCTGCAGTCGCCCCCAGTCAGTCACTGGACTAATCATTCGTGGATGCCCAGCATCCACGGAAAGCAACCAGACAGGACTGCAGAAGCCAAACCTGCCACAGTAAACGGAGGAATGTAAGTATTAGTCAAAGCAGGCAGCAGTAAAATTCAGGGGAGGCCAGCAGGGGTGTAAACAGAGGTTGTAAGCCACTGCAACTCAGGTCAGCCTCAAGTGGCACACTAAAGGTGTGTATGTGTGTATGTGTGTGTACTTTAATAGTTCTCCAGGTAGCCATGGAGGTAGCTGTTGCAGAGATGGGAGCTCTGGACTTAACCCCAGAGCCACAAGCCTTTGACGGGCTACCAGGGAGCTGACCTGGATTCAGACATTGTATTTACCTTCATCTGCTCTCAGACCTGTTCACCCGGCACCTGACAAGCCTTTACTCACTTCCTCTGTTTATAATGAGTATAGCTGTCCCTTTTCTCAGCTTTTCCGTACTCCATGATGTCTAATAAGTTGTGCATATTTGCTCTTCCAGATCCTGAACAGCCTGATAATCTCTGACTCTAAACCACTGGACCTTCCCCTGTACTGATCTGGTTAGTTTTTCCGACATTACACCGAAGAACCACCACCTAAATATCTATTCCTCTGACCCTGATGGATATAAATCAATGAAGATTCCCTATACAATATTTTAATGCTGCACTTGTTCCTACTATGCAACACTTAATCTATCTGTCACCATCTGAAGATCGTATCCAGGAACTGTTCAATCTTCACAATGGAGAGCATGTCAGATAAATGATTTACTGCTTCCAGCTCTGGCAAATATTTATGTTCCTTGTGTGACACAACCGAAAGATCCATATCTGCTATGTGTGTTTGTTTATGAGGGTAACTTAGGGATATATCCTTTGTGGGTGCTATTGTGTACATGTGAGTGTGTTGGTTACAAAGAGTTTTTGAAGAAAACAGGATGAGCCTGATAAATTCCATGCTTTTCTTGTAAAATGGCTTCCAGATGTGGATGCATCTGTGTCTGTTATTTACATCACTACTCGTCCCATCACCATGACCAACAATAATAGCCAGTGAGTGTCTATGGGTAAAGCTTTGGTAAAGTGCGTGCATGTGTGTCAGATTACGTACCCTCTCTAGACTTTCGACATCTGCTCGGAAGCCAGAAATCATAGGAACTTCTATGACTGCCATGTTAGATGAGCCTGAGTGGAGCCATCTAGGCAAAATATTTGAGGTTAAGATAAATATGGAGTTTTGTTAGAAACAGGTCTGTCTGTGACTGTTTGTGTGTGTGTGTATGTGTGTGTCTGGGGGGGGAGGGGGGCGGGGGGTTCGACTTCTACCTGGCACAGACTTCTAAGGAGATGTTAAAGTCCATTTTGTCCTGGTGGGCTGCTGGGTCGTCGTCATCAACGGGTGCTCGCCGCTTGCGATTGAGCTCAGAGCGATTGTCTGCTCGACTCCGGGAGCGTGACGTTGAATAACGGGAAGAGGAAGAGGCGAGTTGAGGGTGTCGCTCCTGAGGAGGCTCTTTCAGGTCCACTTTAAGCTGAAAAGCTGGCTTGGACACTGGGTCAGGTACGTTGTAAGACACATCAATCTTCAGATGTGCAGGGGGAAGAAGCAGAAATGGTTATCAAGTTAGACTCTTCACTGTCAAATAGAGGCACCGGCATCCAGACAAAAAAAGAACAAAATGGAAGAGGTTTTTAAACTACGTAAGAGTCTCCGGAAACGAACTTGATGTTATTGTAGCCGCACTAGTCATGTGGTCTCATAATCATTACGCAACCATCTTTAACTCTAGTTCAAGCATGTTGATGAAAAAGTATTCATACAGAATAAACCTTAAAACAGCTATTGAATGAATGAATCAAATCTAGTAACAAAACAATTTCCAATTTTCCTAGTTAATTTAATCTTATAAATGTAATTTGGCTAAATTTGACCTAATCCATTACACTGATTTTTGGTTAAAAAACTGAAACTGACTGTTTAGCACAGTAACATTAAGAATTTTTTATACATTTGTAGAAGAATTTTACATCCAAATAACTAGACAGAAAGAAATACCACGGACTTCTACACTGCAAAAACTAATAACCCTCGCTGTCGGAAGAAAGTAAACAAAACAACAAAAAACTAAGAGCCTTGTTTCAAGAAAACCTGAATACTATTTTTCAAGTTTTAAGAATTCTAGTCAAGAAAATTGTTCTTACCTCACTGGTAAAGATATTTTTGCTAAAAATAAGAATTTTTGAAACGTTTTGGAGCTGTTTTTTGCAGTGTATTACTTCCACACACTGATGCAAAATGCATTCTGGGATGACATATCTGGGGATTTTGGTCGTACTTCACAAGATGTGTGTTTTGAACTGGAACAGTACTTTGGCTGCGACTGATGACATTTCACAAATACACAAGAGCACAAATACAGTAAAAAGTACATGTGTTGAGAAATGGCTAAAGGCTCTTGGACACTCCTGAATGAGTATTTACATAACCCCACCCCCGGCCTCTTGTGATTAGCTCGGTACATTCTGTATCGGTGGTTGTGAATGGGAAACTTATTATCACTAGTGAGAGTTATTTGGACACTTCGCGACAGAGAATTGTCATGAAGGGAATAGGTATGAATGGCAAGGCTACTATGAATCACATTTTTATTGAATTGTGCTATATAATTAAATCTGTATTGCTTTGCATTTATCTCAGTATATGCATATATAAGGTCTACAAAGTTACAAAGCCACACAAACACTAGTTATTCTCTTTGAGGGGACTAGTCTTGAACCATCTAGAATATCTAATTATAGCCACATTCAGAGTTATTGGTCTTATCATGTTTGTGGCTATTTGGAGCCAAAATCACATCAACGTTTCACGTATTCTAAAAGGTCTTTATGTGTTTTTATGCACTCTATGTACATAGTTTTTGAGAGCAATATGTAAGACGTGATCATCAAAGACTGGGAACAAGCCTCTAGGAATTAAAATATTTGTGACTTCGAGCATGCAAGATTTAGAGAAACAAAGAGAACTACCAAGTTCTCTGGACACAAGACATGCATTCAGCAGATATCAAAACAGACACACACACACACACACACACACACACACAGCATTTTGTTGTGTTTTGATTTCAAAGAAGGTTGTTTTTCCCAGAAGTGCACTCATTCTTTATAAATCCTGCAGTGAAATTTTAGACCTTTGCAAAGCTACTAAATTATAATCCTGAGACACAGGACACATTGCTTACAGTCAGGCTACAAACACATACACAGGGAGGGCTCTTTGATTGCCCGGCTCTTGCATTTCATTAGGGCCCAGGTGCTGCTGGCCTGAGGGGTTGAGAGGTGTGTTGATGCATGAAGAGGTGTAGATGGAAGGAAAATTTGTGTGTGAGAAACCTGCCAAGAAGGGCAAGTTGAAAGAGATCTCAGGCGCTGCATAGCTCACCACAACACCCTCTCCTGTGGCCGGATCTGCCGCACGCAAATTAAGTCATATTTCATGCACAGGATCCAAAAAAAAAAAAAAAACCGGAGCGTAAACATCTCTGATTACAGATGCATTTTCATTTACACAATGTTTAGTTTTAAAGTGGACAAATGTTTAAACAGGGATCATAAGAAGTAAGTGCTGCATATTGTTTCCAAAGGAGTAAAGTAACTCTGGAAGTTTATGAAAGAGGTTTGTGTTTGTTTTCAGGGCTGGACTGGGACAAAAAAAGTCGGCTTGGGCACTTTGAGCTGAGACCGGCCCACCAGGATGAATGACAACAAACTTTCTTTTAATAGTGCTTGATCAGCACCCCCACCGCCCCAGTGGGTCTGCGGGTCCCTCCTCCTACCGGCCACCTCCGCCACCGTCACCTGCAGCTGCTTCGGATGCTGTTTCTGCTGCTGAAGTGGAAGCTCCACCAGAGCCACCAGCAAACATCTGTGTAATTGTAATACATTTAGTGGCATATGCTTGAAGGGCTTGTTGCTCATTTTTTCCGTGCCTCATTATCATTTCTTGCTGCTCTCAAAGACGGAGGGGGCCCTCGGCCCAGAATTGATCATGATTAATGGGCCGATTTACCAGTTTTGTGGACCAATATGTATCTTAACTAATACCATTATGAATGCTACCATTCATTTTGAAAAAAAAAAAAAGGCCCGGGCAAGTGCCCGGTATGCGTGATGGCCATTTCAGTGGTGTTTGTTTGTGACAAGGTAGGTTGTGAAAACAAGAATCGACATACTGTAAAATAACTGAGTAAGCTTCATCAGATACTGCCAAATTCATGATGTCCCTATTGGCAGATTCCTGGTTTCAGTCATGTAAATAAGCAGTATCATAGTCCCAGGCTAGTTTGGGTAATTTTTGAGGCTGCAAGCATGTGTCTGTATGAGCTTGAGTGTGTTTAATACCTGCATGAGGCAGCAACCTTCTCCTTTAGCACTAACAAAAAGGCCTGTAGGGATACTGGGGATCTGAAAAAGAAGAGACGAACAAGGAGAAACAAAGAGAGTCAGAGGGGGCAGGAAGAGGTGAGTGAGTCATTTATCAAGTGAATGAACGCCGTAGGCTGCTGCACTGCCACTAGTGGCTCCCTGGCTACCAACCAGAAGCCCTTAATTGCCCCCAATTAAGCTGACACCACTAATCATCGCAGCCTGGCAGAGACAGCCCCCTGCATTCTCACCTGAACCTTTCCTGGTTCCTGGTGGAGCCAGTTCACTCACACAGATCTTCCCCCATGTTTAAGGAAACAGAGTCATAAAACACAGTTCCTAAATCAACTGACCAACAAGGCGCTTTTGGGAGCTCCAGCCCAGGTGAGCCTGGTTTGGCTTGGCAGTAAAAAAAAAGGTGGGAGCTAGTGAATGGCCAAACAAGCAAACACAGAGATCACTGTTTGATGCCAGAGTGTAATTCCTGTACATAACAGCTCATCGGTAACAGTATTTAAATAATCTAGAGGTTTCTCTAAACGAAACATCCCATCCGATGTAGTCCCGGCAAAAGGAACTGATTGACAACTTAGTAACTGTCAACTGTAACAAGCAGTGTGAAGGAGTTGGCAGACTAGGTTGATTATTCCTCAGGAATACCGAGGAGCCTTAAAACAAATAAACAATGTTGATAAATAAAAACCAAGGATTTACCTTGGCACTCTGAAGGAGTTTCTTGTTGTCCCCGTTTAGTTCAAAGGTCTCCTGGAAGTCGAGGTTAGTGGAGGCCAGCGAGATGGTGAGGTTTACCCCTCCTACATAGGACAGGATGGCATACTCCGACAGAGCATGCAGGGCCACACACGTGTCCTGAAACAGGATTGTTAAAGCTTACTTAATATTTAAAGCTTGGTAGCTTATCCATGACATCATCTAAAGTCTAACTTAAGAGAAAAGAAAAAACACAACAGCACAAGGGTAAGATTTTTACACTTTCCCTGAAGGAAAAGAAACCGGAGAAAAAAACTACCTGCGTGGAGGAAAAGCCACCCAAGGCATTCCTTTGTTGGGAGAGCCATTTAACCACAGGGAGCGCAGAAGCCACATCCCCCACTAGGGTGTAGGTCAGAAGCCCGTAGGCGGTCATCTCCACCTCTGCTGACACCACTGGGATCAAAAAATAACTAATTTTGATAAGCATTTCCTAGATTGTGATTTCTATCACTTAAGAAGTCAACAACAATGTACCACATGTACCATACTGTACTATTTTGAAGTCCATTTATCCTGATGAAGTGACGTAAACTGTGATGCAGCCACTTTTCTCTATTTTTACTGGACTTTACTGGTATCGTCCTCAACCCCCTGCCCTACATTTGACATCCCTACTTAATTTTAGTCAGTTTTCTGAATACAGCAGTGGGGGAGCACCGATTTGTTCGGCGCGCCTCTGTCACGTGCATTTGTTGAATGGTTGTATGCGTGACAAGGTTTGTCACGGAGCCGATGATCTTCACTGAATCTGACCCGAAAAGGACAAAATATTATGTTAAAAGGTGCGCTTTAAAGCCCATTTTTTTAATGTGTCAATTGAAATTCAAATGTCAACTTTTGGAAATGAGAATAGAGTCAAATTGCCCTAACAACGAAAAGAAAGAAACAAAACAAATCCACATTGGCGTTCGCAGTCTCTCCTTTTCTTCAGATGTTGGGGTTGCCTGTGGCTGGGTTACAGTTTTTAAGAAGCAGATCAGAGCTCACATGGGGTCCAGATGCAAAGATTGTTCTGTACCTGGAGTCCAGTCAGCAGGCCCAAAGTTTTGAACCTGGGATTTTTTAATGCTCTGAAACACATTTATTGATTATTTAATCAGTCGTGTACTACTTAAAATGGAACTAGATGACACAGAGATGAATATGTGATGCTACAAAGAAGGATCGGACTGTTTAAAGAAGCACAAAAGAGGGTTTTGGCATTTTTTTTGCTCAGTTGGCTGCCTCTACCATGATGTCTGCTGTAGCTCTGTGAGATAGTCTCATAGCAGTTGCTGTGTGATATAATGCCGTGAAGCATTACGCCGTTGTTGCACCAGACCACCAGGACGGGAGTCGGGAGTTACTTTGGCTGGTTCTTGTCAAAGAGATGGCAACAGCTGGACGACTAATAATCATTCAAGTAAAATTTAAACTAATGTTTTTAACCTGAAAGTAAGTCTTCAAGGAGAGCATAGTATGGGACTTTTACATCCAACAGGTGTACGGAGTAGGTGTAGCAATGCTGACAGCTGTTCTGAACGATATTACCTGATTGAGAAAGGCCATCGCTGAAGCCCATGAAAGTGTCTTCGTCCGACACGGTACTGCCAGTCAGACTCCAGTGGGTGAGCCCGTCTAAAACGAAAAGCAATATGACGTGGAGAGCTGACATTAGACGGACGTGGTGGGGCGTGTCAAGGTCTGACTCATATCAATAATGTGTTCGACTCAGCAACGACGAAATCAAGCTCTGTGCTTACGTTACCTGTAAAATTATTATTGCAATCAAGTGAGAAAACTTTAATTTCCTCCTTGACTCAGTCAAGTCTGCCAAAACTTGAAAAACGCTTAAGTCAAAGAAGGAAATGGCCAAAAGGAAAGCAACTGTGAGATAAGAAATAGACTGGAAAAGGGAGGTGTGGCTTGAACTCTGCTGAGGTCTATAACAGCTACTTTTGAAATAGTTTCTGTCCCGTAGTTGATTTTCCTGCACAGTTACAGGTTGGGAGACCATAACTGTAAAACTTACTAACCTACAAAAGAATCTACCAAAATAAGCTTTAGACGCACATTGTAATATCTTTAAAGATCTTTTTTTCTTTTTTCTCCAAAGACCCTCCCCTTTATTTGTCACCTGTTCATACGTCTGCTGTCCACATTGCTGAGCACTGACTGGGTGAAATCCAGGTGACTTACAAATCACAGCTGCCGGTACCTTGTGTGATGGCCATGTGGTTGAGACGGCGCAACGCCAGCTGGGCATAAGGGCTGCGTAGCAGAGCCAAGGTGTATGCCGACAGAGCGGTGGTGTATGGATCATCAGCAGAATAAGTGTTGCTCTCCAAGAAATCCTTGGCTTTGGCCACTGACACTTTCTCCTCCTGCGCCAAACAAGACAGCCAATGACACTGAATTTCAACAAAAGACATTCTTTACCTTACAAGAACATAAAAAAGCACAGCATATTTTCTTGTGTGTCTTTTTTTTTTTTTTTTTTTGTATCCGCTGCTGCAGCAGAAAACTCTCCCCACTGTTTACGTGCAGTGACCTTTGGCACACTTTTATACAGCCACACGTTCACCGTCATCAGCTTATGTTCGGCTGTTTAGAGGCAGCCCCATCCAGCTGTGCAACAATCCTTCCGGTCCAAATTCGGCAATAGAATAAATATTCATAGTGCCCATTAAAAAGCTAAAAAGACTTTCCTCTCATGCATGTGTGACCTGCCCTCTCATCTATGAGATGGTAGGCCTCAAGAGCCACTCACTGTAATTGCAGCAGTCATCTTTTAATTAAATGAGATTAGACGGGACATGGAGGCACCGCTTTGAAGTGCAGGATACCTTTTTCAGCCTTTATCAGTTGTAAAAGGGCAGATTCTCAGAGGAATCTCTTAGGGATTGACAGCGGAGCAAAAGGGGAAGCGACGGATGGAGAGGAGCCAGTGAGAGGAAACGGTAAATAGAGAGCCATCTATTTGTACAACTGGAGAGCAAAGACGACAACAATCTGACGACTAAAGGCTTTTGTTTTTTAGGACTTTACAGTACAAGCTGAAGATTATGAAGCTCTTTTGCAAATCTTAGATATTTGATTGAGTAAATATCTAGTTATTGCAGATGGCTTTAAGTAAGTGTTTAGAAAAACTAAGTGAAGAACGTTGAATATCAGGGTGAAAAGCAGATGGCAGAAGGAGACCAATGAGATGTCTTTCAGGGGACTAAGCTGTCTTTGCACGTCAGCCTGAATCTTTTGAGGTAGTTCAAATGTGATTAGACATTACATTAAGAGCGCTGGGGCATAACAAATTTGAGTGGGCTGACTGCCAGCGCATCCATCTTCATAACTATCAGGAATGCAGCGGTACGTCCACACACGACCCGAGTTGGTTGGATGCTACACAGCTGTTTATGGGAACAGGTATTGCAGTAGGTGTTGTTCCTTAATGACCAAAAAAAACGTCTCCCTTAAAGTTTTATGAAATCATAAATCGAATTTTGCATCAGCTGTTCTGTAAAAGTGACACAGAAGACAAAATGGAACATTTCAGCATGTTTCTGTAGGCGTATTTGGGTCATAAAACTGCCGTCCGAAGACCGAAGAGCGACTGCGAAGCCAGAGGTGCACTCTCTACTTACCTCTGTGGTTATTCCTGTCTCCAACAGAGCTGCTACCACATAAGCTGTAAGTGAAATCTTTCCATGGATTCCTCCCTGTGAACAAAATCATAAATTAGGCTATGCTTTATGACATATCGTAGAGAAGCGCTCCAGTACCTAAACCTTCATTTATCCCCAGGGTGAATACTGTTTAACTTCTCAGCAGAGCCCAACCAGTGCGCTCTGTCAGCATTATCCTATCACACTCACACCTGTTCAAGCACAGGTACAGTATTTATGCAGTCTGATCTGTGTGGAGATGAGTTTTATTCCACTTTTTTTTTTGTCATAGAGAATAACGCAGTAGAAGATACACGAGTTAAGCACGTTAAAAACAGCGTCATCGCATAATTTGTCAGAGCTAGTGGATACAAACAGGAAACAAATGGAAATAAATAGAAATCTGAATGTTTCCAGTACCAAACAATATCTATAGGCATGCGGTATATGTATATATTTATGCAGGAGTATTTGCCAATATATTGATAGGAGAAAATATTTTTTCCTAAAATCAGTATCTACATCAACCTAAGAAAAAAAAGTAGTCAGTCAAGCAGAGGTTCAACAGTGCAAAAAAACTGAACCTGCAAATCGCAAAACAATGTCAGAATATTGTTCCTCAGCATCAAATTGGAAACACCTTGAATAGTTCATCTACAGTAAATATTATTATTTAACAACACAAAAAAATCTTAAAGAATTCTTTGCAAAGGGCAAGATGTAACTCAGTAGTGGATGGTCATGATGTTCAGGCTTCCAAAGCACTGCCTCAAAAACAGACGTGATTCTGTAATGGAAATCAGAGAGTGGGTTTAGGAGCACTTCAAGAAATCCCCTTTGCAGAGCGTTGTTGTGCCATTTTCGAAAGAAAAGCTCTATCATGCAAAGTGGAAGTCAATATGAACATGATCCACAAATGCTGCAGTCCTCTCTCATCCAAAGCTCGCTCACAAGGGACTGAGGCCAAGTGAAAAAACTGTACTGATCATACAAATCTAAATTCAACTGGGTGCTGCGTCCTTGGGACTAAAGAGTAGAGGGACCATCTGGAAATGCCTTGCATTATTTAGAAAAATACTAACCCTCCTATTGAAAGAAGATGGGAAGTTAAACTGTGGTAAACATCACCCTGCTCCAGTTTTTTTGAGACATGTTGCTGGCGTCAAATCAAATCCTCATTTTCAAAATTCAATATTTTGTCCAATCTATTCTATTGTAAATAAAATAAAGGTTTATGAGATTTGATTTCTAAAGAAAAACCAAACTGCTTTTCATTACACATCCATCCAGATATTGGCTCACCTGCAGGTCTTTGTTGAGGATGCGTCCCATGGCAGGGAAGGAACCGTCTTCTCGTTGATATTTGATGAGCCAAGACTTGGCTGCGCGAAGCTCGTCGGGGTCGATGAAGATGAATCCGCGGGACTGAGCAAAGGACTTCAGCACGAATGCTGTCAACCTAGAGGAAGGACAGATGGAGGCGGAATGATGACAGCAAGAAAAAGGGTGAGAAGAATGGAGATATTAAACATTCTTGCTGGCGAATGTCTGAAAATGAGGATCACTCTCCACAAGACTTTTGAAGACAGTCACAAAGCACTCTCATGACGGGGCATTTTCACTCATACTCCACCCCGTTCTGTGCATGTGTGTGCCCCCACGAAGGAATGGGGGTACATTTTTGTTCTGTGTGGCAGTAACAGAGGCGAAACAGAGGGGAGACAGGCTCTGTGTCTAAGCTTAAACCGGTGTCTTGGAACACGGTATTCCTACCGGTGGCTCTCCTGTCACTCTAACAAGTCCACTGTGCTGATATAGTGTGTGTAATAATCACACTCTGATCCGGCGCTATGTCTCCTCCATTCGGTCTGTGTGCTTTTCCTAGAGAGGAGCAGAAGTATTGATGGAGCTTTGGTTTTCACACATTGACAAATATGTTGGTACGCTTCCATTACACAAAGAAAAACCCACAATGGTCAATGAAATAATTTGAAACTGACAAAAGTAAAAATAAATAATAATTTAATAAAAACTGACTAATGAAAACATACATTTTTTTATTGGTTCAGAAGAATATTTAAAATCTTAAAAAAAAAAAGATAAACAAACAAAAACAAAACAAAATGAAACTAGACTGGAGAAATTAATTGATATCCACAACTGCATGTTTCAGCTCTTTTCCCAGATGTTCAGTAGGATTTAGATCAGGGTTCACAGAGGGACACTTCAGAATAGTGCAGTGTTTTTGTTCTCAGTCATTCTTGTCTGTTTTTAGTTGGGTGTTTTTGGTTTTTAATCCTGTTGGAGAACCCATAACCTGCAACTTTCTAACACTGGGCAGCACATTTCACTGGTGCCTTGATAGTCTTGAGATTTCATTGTACCTGCACAGATTCGAGACAGCCTGTACCAGACGCAGCAAAGCAGCCCCAGAACAGAACCGAGCCTCCTCCATGTTTCACAGTTGCTACAGTTTTCTTTTCTCTGAAAGATTCATTTTTGTGTCTGGAAACATAAAGATGATTTAACTTGCCAGAAAGTTCCAGCTTTGTCTCTCCTGTCCAAAGGACATTCTCAAAGAAGCTTTATGGTGTGTCAATGTGCATTTTGACAAATCCCTGTCTTGCATTTTTATGATCTGCCTGTGGAGTCCTCCTCGGTCGGTTCTTTGGAAAATTGTCCTGGGCTCTTTGATATTATCTATCTATTCAAGTTATTATAAATTTTCCTTTTGGAGCTACATCCAGGGAGGTTGACTGGAGTCCTCTAGGCCCTGAACTTCTGAATCAAATTTGTAACTGTAGTCACAGAAACATCAAGCCGCTTGGAGACGGTCTTATAGTCTTCCCCTATAACATGCTGGTCTAGAAATACTTTTTTTTCTGAGCTCCTCAGAAAACTCTCTCTATTGCTTTCTCTGGTCCATAGTGTGGCACGCGACACGATCCCAGCAGAGACGACTTTACACCCTTTGAACAATCAGACTGACTGACTGACTGACTGACTGCAACACTGACTATGCTTGTGATGCTTTTTACGGGACACACTTAAGTTTAACATGGCACTATCGTCAAATAATTTTTCAATCTTTTCCAGGGGACCAACTAATTTGTCCACGCTTGTAATTAGAGGACACGCTTATATAGATGGATTTGATGAAATCTTAAAAAACGGAAGGGAATCGGGATGAGAGTAGATGGGTGTGGCATCAATGGTTCAGGATGCAGCAGCTGTGCTCTTGAGAATGTGAAACTGCGCAAAGGCCAAAGAGTTCCTGCATGCATTTTGCAACATATGCAGACTGGTACCCAGGGATGAAGGTTGTGAATGTGACCGGGCTGGGAGAGCAACTGAAAGTTTATGAGCCATGGTTTTAGTGGGCCACGTTGGAGGAGAACCAGGAGAGAACAAGAGAAGGGCCAAGGTCGACCCTGGGGACACTGGGGGATGAGGTAATACACAAACAATCATCTATAAACAACAAACCTCCCGGAAGTGGTTAAAATCCTCAGTCTTGGAGATGTCGTTGCAGCATCTCTGACCACAAGTGCCTTATAAGATGAGGTAAGTTGTTTACCATGAAAAGAAGGAAAAAAAGGAGATGGAAATGAAGGATTACACACACAGGTCACACTGTAGTTTCCCAATGCAGCGCGCAAGTGAGATCACCATCCAAGAAAAGAGCACCAGGGGGATGAGTAGGAAAAAAAGAATGGTGTTCTCATAAACCAAAACATTAAATCTTCCCTGGCTGTAAACTGGATTATTCCTCCTCAGAGACCAAACAAAAAATCAGTCCTATTTTAAATTTTTACAACGTTAAGCAACATTGTGTCACTGGCTTAAACGGCTCTCTGTGTAAGGTATTCGAAAGTGTGATTGTAAATAATTTTGAGGAAAGAAGGAAGCTCAAGGAAAGGTCACTTCCAACCCTCGGCTCCGAGCTGAGAGCCCACTTCCAAATTCCCTCCCTGAGCTTCCGTGATCCAGCTCATATGTCAGAGCTGAGAGACAGTGCATCAGCATGCTTCGTGATTAAACCTTGGCTAATATATTGTTATGAGTTTAACATTGAAAAGTCATTCCCCTTTAATACGTCAAAGATATTAGTTTATCAAAACATGGTGAAAAAACTCACACAGGTTTTATGTTAAACACACAAAATCTGTAGCTTTGACCATACATGACCATCTCTATAATCGGCCAAGGAGCAACCACGAAAAGCAATACCGGTTAGTATTTGGTCAGCAGCAACTTTGGCTGAATACACAACAGAAGTGAGTTGATGCTCTACCGCGGAGAGATGTTTGTAGAGGACACCAAAAAATAAAAAATCAAAAAAAATCTCTGGCCCCAGTAGGTGCTCATGAAAAAGAACAAGCTTTTTTCATGAATATTAAATTGATTGATGCTATCCATATGTCTTTTGCAAATGTAGGTCTTCTAATCAGAGCGTAGTCTGCTCCTTTGAAAAACAATCGTCATATAAGTAGATAAGTAGACACTCAGCATCAAAGAAAGGTACGTGTAGGGGCTTGACGGGCAAATCTGAGAGCTTATGGGAGTGATTAACAAGACCCCCCCTTCCCACCACCACCACCACCACCCACACACACACACACACACACTCCTCCCCCACCCCCGTAGCCCTGAACAGGAAGAACCAGGTGAACAACAAGAGCTGTCAATCAGTACTGTTAACACACATGATCCTGGCATTTTAGAGGATAAGTTGTTGGGGTTTTTTATTGTTTGTTTGTTTCACTTATTTGAAACCTTGATTTGCATGTTTGCTTTAAATGGACTTAAAGTCAGTATTTTATTTAATTTTCTTTTCTGTAGAAAATCTTGTTGGGTCTTTATGTTGATATAAATAGGAGCATGGGGCCAGAAAGTCCTACTTCCAGTCATGAAGCTTTCAGCCCATTCTGCAGAGTGTTAACAGCCCTGGCATCAAAGCTGGCGAACACACCAAACCATTATTGCCAGCTGCTGCCTTTCGTTCAGGATTCCTAGATCATGTCAGTTTTCACTTCAAGACATTTTCAAATACTGGGAAACATTATCACAGCGCAACATGTACTTTTAAGCAGGCAGTAAAAGCACTGCTCTACTTATGAACTCTGGAACTAAAACAAAAGCCGGTCTTGTTTTGGATGCAACTGTGATGTTGATTGATTCATAAAGTGTCAAAATGCAAGTTTATGGAAGGTTCACCATCTGCGTTGTGCCCGAAACTCACACTAACTGCTCTGATCGCCAAAGAAAACTCCAAACTGCTGCATGTCACATCCTCATATCCTCTCATAGTCAGGTGAAGAGTTCATGCTTTCCGTTGCAGTTTAATATTACCAATTACAACCAGGTAGTGAGTCATTAGGAGCACTTTTATTTTCTAAGAAATGTATTTCAAAATGTGGGTGCATAGCCATTCGGTGTAGTGGCTCCAGACAACTTATAACCCTGTCTCCAAGAGTGGCATTTAAAGCTTGTTTCTGGGGTCAAAGCAGCATGGGTCCATTCAGTGGCTCGGATATGAACTCAGATTAAGAGCAAATAAATCCTGACAAGTTTTCCTGCCTGAGGGATCCAATTACTCAGTATGTTTATGATTCACTATCGTTTATATAACCTGCTGTTTCACAGTGTTAGCTCCATTAAATATCAAAATACCCACCTCAACTCATAAATCATTTAAAGGAATGCACATTGTGCACGGGCCTCAAAATACAAGCACAGGAGCTCCCCTCTGAGAGAGGTTTTTTGAGTTTGAGATATACTGAGATAATTTAGTGTGCCTGTCTACCCTGAAAACATGAAATAAACATTCTACCCAACAGGAAAAGATTAATTTGAGCGCTGTGAGCTTAGATTTTGATCAAAACATCTCGGCCCTGTCCAGCAACTTATGACCCACATAAAGCTGAAAAATACTGCCTCATTTAAGCACATCTTGGATGGTACAAGTTGTATGAACTTGAACAACTACATCAATGACTCACCACATACTCCCAGAGGAATCCCTTTCCCCAAAGGCACTATAGGACCCATCCTGCCGTTTGTATGTCAGCTGCCTCTGGTAGCCTGGATGAGAGCAAAGAGTAAATGTAAAAAGGTTCAAGAGTTAGTACCCCTTGTTTTAATTCAAAGGTTTTATCCGTCTGGATATTAATGAATGCCCAGAAGATGTTGAGGCATGTGTGTGTAGGGGGTATACATTAATGAGCATGACTGTACACCATTAAGAACAGACTTTGCATCCGTTAAAAAGAAAATTAAATATAATTTCAGTCAATACTATGGGTGATCAAGCAGCGGGAAAACAAAATAAAGTCAGAGTTATAATTCACGGGTGGTGTAAATCTTGTTTAAAACAGCACGTCAGTGTCTGTTATCCTCTTAACCTGGAGACTGTCTTCGCTGCTCATACGTCTTCTTAATCCAGCTGTTTTGTGCATGCTGCACCAAAATACATACACAAAAATATCATGTCAGCCTGGACATGCCCTCATCATACTCACACACCCAACAAAGCGACTTGTGTTCAGCACTGCAATTGTGGAATTGCAAAGCACCAAACTGTCCAAATAATTAAAAAATAAATAAATGCTGCACTTTATACCATATGGCCACTTTTTTACAGTCTCCTTTACTACTTCAAAAACAACCTCTTGAAATATTAAATTTACTTGCAGTTCAAGGTTTGTATAGATCTCTTTTACAAAATGCATTTTCCATCCTGGTGACAGTGGGAGCAAAATATAAAGAGGATGATTAATATCTAGTCTTGGTAACTCTGAGGAATTCAGTTTATGATCAACAAACATCAGGCACTCAAGTACTTTCCAGGCCGACTAAAGCGATTAAGGCATGAAATTCACAGTTCCAAAAGGCAAAATCTATGATGAAAGGTACATTTTTGCAACAATTAATTACCGCCCTTCAAAAGAATTATCACCTGCAGTTAAAAACATGCCATTCCCTCAGCATGAAGCCACTTTGCATGCCTCCAGGACAGAAGTGATTGACTTGTCAGGGTTCTCGGCACCCTCTTGAGGAGCTTAATCAACTTTCCTGTTTTTATTTCAAGAGGCACACTTGCTAATGTAATATTCATCAGCGGATATTTGGGAATGCAGCAATCGTCTGGTAAACATGTTATCTGTCCTCTCACCATAGATAAATAAATCTGCACTGAAATGACCCCTCATTTTACTGTCAAGAATGTGGATTTCTGACTCAGTTTCATCCAGAAGAGGCAGTTTAATATGACAAATGGTGAAAAAAAAAATATATATATATATATATTTTATTATATATATCTTTTATATATTTTATTTATATTTTTTTTTCCAGAAATGAAGGTAGAGCCCTTGAGGCTGTGGCTTCTTTACCTTGAAGCAGGTAGTCAGTTGCTTCATTTTCAACCTCAGGTGTGAGCTGCCTGGTCCTCTGCAAGTACTTCAGAACAAAGACGTTAGGGGCAAAGTGGATCATGTTTTGCTCGCCACACCCAAAGGGTAGCCTCAGCAGCTTGTCCAGGTTATTAAGAGTGGGTCCCATGACATCCCCTGTTACAAGGACACAGGTATAACATACAAGGACATATCAGCCCACTCACACTGCCGGTCTATTTCATTGCTATTCAAATGAAGACTCACAAACTCTTTCTGAATGAGTATGGTGAAAATCTCGGCAGAGGGTAGTTTACCAATCATAAATGCAGTAGCCTTTTCTGATCCAGGCACCATGTTGTGTGGGACCCCCAGTGTAAAGGCCTCACTGTGGTTGTCATCAGAGTCCTCCTTCTTCCAGATCTTAAACTCCCCCACTGAGCCCCAGCCTGTCGAGAAGCCAATATGTTGCACCTAGTCAAAAATGCAGACAAAACAGGATTTTAAAATAACCTGTAAAGGCAGCGCTTGTAGCAGCTTGTATATAGACACCATTAAAGGGTCAAACCTGTCCTGGGAATTGACCTGCCCACTGGAGGATGACAGACTCATTGGACGGATGCAAACCGTGGCCCACCTGGTGACAAAAAAAACCTGCTTATATATTTATTCTTACGTAAAACCACATCTCTTAACACAAGCACACAAACACTGAACAGACTCGGTGAGAAGTTATACTTATAATCACATTTAATCAAACAATATGCCGACTTAAAGATAATCAAAGTGCCAAATAAACACATTGCTTTTGAATGTAATGCGATGGTTTTAATATTTGCCGTTGGTGAACGGTGCATGGCAAATGTCAGGTATTTGACTGCTGTGAGCCAGTGACTGGAATGTGATCACCAGGTCAAGGTTCACCAAGCGTCCACTAAGCGACATCTGCTTATTAAGCGTGACCTTGAAAGAAAGGTACACCAGTAAAGTTGGCGCCTTAAACGCAGAGTCTGTGGCCTGGTGAGTGGTTTTCACTAACGTCTCGTTGCATCTAAGCACACATTCACTAGACAAACACTAAAATTGTAAGGCTTCTGTTTCTTACCTGTACCAATCCTTCCCTCCAGCTGATCCAAAAACTTCGGAATTCATCCCAGGACAGGATACTGGGTGTAGAGGCGCTGACAAGGGCGTCACCCATCTTGCCTAAGGAAATCCAGGAGCGGGTGTTCTGCCTACCACCGAGCACAATTTCAAGCATCTCTGCGCTATCATGTGGGCTGGCAGAGAGGGCGATATGGGCATCGTTGTGGGTCTTCACTGCCACCTCAAACTGGCTCATCTTCGCCGGCTTTTTGACATACTGGTACTCGTACTTGTTAGGAGTGGATATATGGATCCTCTCTAAGAATAAAAACACAAAAATGCACTTTGCTTTGAAAAGTTTAAGGCCTGGAAAATGGTAGTGGGGAAGTAAGATTAGAAACATATTTTCACTGACCATTGGGACAGAAGAAGACACTGTAGGTGTATTCTCTGGGCAGGCCTTCTGGCTACAAGTAGGACAAGAAGGAGAGTAGATGTTCAAAGGGAAATAGGACAGCAAAACCCACAGTTTAGATAAAGTTAAATTCATTCAGTTATACAAAGACAGAATTTCTTTTCAAGTGATGTATGTCAGCCCTGTCACCTCCACCAGGACGGTCCTGCGGATGTTGTCCAGGCCGGTTGGGATCCTCCTTTCGTCCAAATCGTTTCCCATTTTGCCTGTCAGGAAACCATCTGAACAGCAGCTTGGTGCACTGTAGGCAATGGCACGAGCTGTCCGGGTAGTACAGAGCAAAGTCAGAACCTAATTTCTTCAGTTTGTTCATGTTACAATATTTCAAAATGTCAGAGTTTCCACGAGGCAACCGCTGGCTGCTTGATGAACCAGAAAACTTTGTAGAATTAATGCACTCAGAAAGAATGTATATGTACATGTTCAAACATGAATACCAAAAGTGGAGGTTAAAGAAATAGGTTGAAGGAAGACAAGATAATCCTAGTTGGCAAAAAGCTCTTAGGCCACTGATGCTCATAATGTTCAGAAACTTCTAATTCATCATAAAAATGCGTCCAAAAGTGTTGGTGACATCAAAAACTAGCAACCTTAACACCTTGAATTTTCCGTATTCCCAAGTGGACTTTGATGTACACTACACAGGGCAAGCATGTCTGCAGAGGGACACCCAGTTCTCTGGATGGGGAGCACATTGGAAATGTGGCCCTGTGCCAGTGGCGTCTCTTTGTGTGTGTGTAGTGAGAAGGAAACACAAGGGGCCAGGAAACTATGAGTGGGGCCATGGGGGGCCCATTGACCGCCAATGACCTGCAAACTCATCAACATGCCACTGAGTGTCACAGCGCAGCTCTGGTTACTCCCCCACTGCTGGCCAACTTTGTTTTCACATGCACTTGGGAGGGGACTGTTTGTAACCTGAGTGGGTGACCAGATCACACGCGGCTCAGCTTCTTGGCTGGCAGAGCTATTCTAAGTCAAAGACTTGCCTTTTTGCAAAGGCATCACACTGAGGGGACCCGATGTCAAGATGAAAGGCTGGTATTGTTTTTAAGAGCCATAGGACTTCAGAATTCAAATAATGCTGTTTTCATGATCCAAACCAATTTAATCTGTCTTGTTTATATAATCATCAAGGACTACAAGGCTACAAATATTGCATAAAAGGTTATCCACACCTTTTGCAGAACAGTTTGTCCTGTAACTCCAATGAAGGCGTAACTTCTTCTTCAATAAACTAAGGACTGATTTTGTTTGATTGCGCTCTGCTGGTACCTGTGATGTTAACAGATCCCAGTTCGGTGAAAGACAACACAATGGAAGTAGGAGCCGCTTGTCCAGGAGCAACACACTTCTTTCTGGTAAGGTGGTGCTTTCCAGGATGGCCAATAAACTTGATGCCCTTTGCAACTGACACTTTTACATGAACCTATGAAAGGAGAGAAGAGGAATACGCAAGTCAGAAGACATCTTTTAATGACATCATATGTGCTGGGCACGCCCTCCCTCACATAGCATGTTTCCTCAAAGCGGGGCAAATTTTTTAATCGCATTGCAAAATTTTCCATGCTGCCTTACTCATGCTCCTCAGGCTCTCTGAAGGATTAAGTTCCACTCATCGTCCAATTTTCACAGGGCTCAGTAACGCAGAGGAATCTTTTAACTGTTCTTTATCCACATGCCACAAGTCATAAATACCGGAGCAGAAAATATAGGAATCACATGTTGCTGGGGTGGACATCAAAGGAAGGGCTATTCTGGTTTGCATATTCACCAAACATGACATCAGGGCAGCACACGCACAGGCCATTTCACTGGCTCATCTGCAAACATCATGATGTCATTTGTATGGCGTGCAGGTTGGACCCTTTTAAGGCAAGGATAGAGTTTGGAGGGTTCTTCAAAGGGAGCGCTGAAACATTTTCCTGAGCTAATATTACATCTTGACATCACAAACATGTACTTCCTCTGGAATTTCCATCCTCTCTAAACCCTGTGGGCCCACCTGAGCCCATCCACATTCCATAAGAGTCCTTTGCTTGTTTATCACATCACTGATATTGAACCAGTTCTACCAAATGCATTACATTTGTGTGTGTTTCCTGCACATGGAAGGTACTGTCTGTCTTCTCTATTATATGTAGTCTTCTTATCCATTACTTCCACCCTATCTTAAACTCTCTCTTTTATTGTGTTTAACAAGACTGGGATTTTATTTTCACAGTATTGGATTTCTGTCTCTCCACAATGTGGTTCTACTAAAGGTTTGTTTATACTTCCCCTGTAGAAAGACCATCTATTTTTTTTCGCCTCATTTAAAATGAAGTATGTTCAGTTTTCTTTCTGAGGATTATCTCCATCCCTGAGATGGACTGAAAAATTTAACGTTATACCTCATTTGCTCATATTCTGGCTCATCATTTACAAATGTAGAGCATTTTTCATCGCTGCAAACTTCCACTCCTGACTAAGGAGAGTACAAAATGACTATATCTCTTCTTCTGTAAGGAGTTCATAGCTATTTCATGTCACTTTTCAGATGCCGTACAGAGCACAACACTGGCAAGTATTAGTATCCCTTCTTTTACAAGCGCCTCAGCCAACCACATATACTGATTCCACATCAAGGACCTCTGACAAGCGGCTTTCTACCTGCAGAAAACAAGAAAACATTGCAAGCAGACACGTTCACCTATCTTCCCTCATTGTGGTCTGTTATATGGTGATGTGTTTGTGGCCCGAAAAACAGAAAAAAAAAAACAACAAAAAACCCTAAAAGCTTGCAAGCTCATTTATCATCTTACCTCAGAACAGGTGGGCAAGTAGTTGTACACGATGAGGGGAACTTTGGTCTGCTCCCCTCTGATTAAGCTGTAGGGCAGCGTAAAATCAACAAAGAAGGGCTTGAAAGTACGAAGCTCTGCCCTCTTCGCTAAACCCAGTCCCCTCTCTTCAGACAGGCCAACAGCTTCCGTGACCCAGGTGGTGATTGAATCCGGCAGATCCAGCTGCAGGTCAGCTTCCCCAGTGTCAGAGCTGTCAGTGACACATTGACAAGCATTTTCATTAGCAGACCATGTTAGACAACACAACCAGAAGACTGTAGGAACATTTCACCGATGAAGTTAATACGCCGATGAAAAGGAATCTTCTACAAAACCTGCCTTGATGAAACATGGAAAATTATTTTTATGCTGCAAACACCTGTGTCAACATCTGCACCAATATAACGACATCAAACGCTCTAAAATGGATAGATGTGAGGGACGGTCAGGTGTTGACCCACTCTGCTGCTCTGAATCAAATGGGCTGAGGTCATTCTTGGCAGCATATATTTCAAGTTGGTCTTGGCAAATAAACTTCAGGCCATAATAAACTTCAAGAACTGCATTACACCCTTCCTTTTGATCAATCTTGCCCAAAATCCACTTTAAAAGACTTTTAAGAAACATCTGAGCTTCGGACTTCACAGGAAATTAGAGAGAGCTGAAATTCCATCCATAGGAATCCAGCGTATGGAAATCCATGGCAATGTATTTATACTGGCTGAAAATGAATCAAAGGAGCTCTTGAGAAAGTAACAGTCTGTTCCAAGAATAAATTAGGCACCTTTACCCAGAGAGGGTAATGCTGGATGTCGCCCATGATGGATCATCCGTTTTCTCACATGCAACGTTGCTTCAATTGTGGCTAAATCTCATGAAAAGATATCTAGCCACAGGTATGAACATGTAAATGCAAGACAAATACTTGTTAAATACCTAACATTGAGGCAGTGCCACACCCATGTCTCTGGGAAAAATGTGCGTCTCCGGCTCTCCGCTCTACAACAAAAACACAGGCGGACGTCAGTTCATTTTCACAGCTGGAAAATTTGATATCAAAAGTTTTCTAAATAACATCATGTGTTTACTGTTAATCACTACAGTGAGGCGCATTTTTGTCTAAAATACAAACAAACAAAAGGTTATCTTTTCTGTCATGTTGATCTCTGCATTTTTGTACACCCTCTTACCATTTGCATATATATTAGTGGTTAATACAAGTTTGGTAAACAAGGTTTTTTTTTTTTAAATGTGTCCATGGATGTGTGTGAGCGTGTTCCTTTCACCAGCCCTCATGACATATTAGCCATATTTTAAAAGAGACAAAAAGAATAAAAAATTCTGCCAAAAAGGACTAAGATCACCGAATGTGAGAGGTAAAAGAGTGGGACATGAAAGAGCAGGGAAGAAAAGACGATACAGTGATGGGTGCAGTTTGGTGACTGTGTGGTGTGTTGTAGTGTGTGTGAATGAGTGTGTAACGTGTTGTTTTGGAATAAAAGTAGACATAGGACACCCAGGTATTTCCAAACAGAAAAGGACAGAGAAAAGGGGGACGAGCATTGCATTTATCTTTGTTTAATGTTGGTGTGTGACGTGCATGTGCTATATGTGTAGTGCATGTGCAGTGTGTTTGGGATGCATGTAGGCCTATGAGCATATTTAAGTGTTGGGGGGTGGGGGGTGGGGGGTGGGGGGGGGGGGGGGGGGGGGGGGGGGTACATTGATATGTATAAAAGATGTATGCAGAATATACATAGAACATAGAGGTGTCTTTAACTGCTTTTACATATTTAAGTCACTGATATAAAGTTGTATACATGCAGTCAACTAGGAGATATACATATTAATTGTGGGGATAGATAGATAGATAGATAGATAGATAGATAGATAGATAGATAGATAGATAGATAGATAGATAGATAGATAGATAGATAGATAGATAGACAGACAGACAGACAGACAGACAGACAGACAGACAGACAGACAGACAGACAGACAGAGAGAGAGAGAGAGAGAGAGACAGACAGACAGAGAGAGAGACAGACAGACAAACACACATACATACATACATATACACATGCAGTTCTCATAATATATAAATATATATAATATAATATATAAATATAATATATATATAAGATATATATATATATATTATATATATATAGATATATATATATATAGATATATATATATATATATATATATATATATATATATATATATATATTATATTTATATATATATATTATATTTATATATAATATAATATATAAATATACATCGATACATTCATGTATACATGTGCTTAAATATATATATGTACATACAAATAACTATTCATATAATATGAATATGTATATTATATGCACATACATTTAGCTCATTGCACATATATATAAACATACATATACATTACATACACATGCAAACACCTGGTCCCAAAAGACAGGGGCCCGTGTGCCTGGCCCTGTGCCTACTCGTTCCAGAGCAACCGGTCAAACCCAAAAACAAATAGACTAAGTGAAACAAAAACTTTTGCGCTCTTGAAGTGATAAAATCTTTCTTATGGGCTTGTTTTCGAATTCATTTTTTTCAGTAAAGTACACATGCTCTAGTGAAGGACTAAATTCAATTTTTCCTCAATAAGAGCAACTTGTTATCTTCTGCTTAACATTAAGTAGCTTAACTACCATATTCAAGACCAAAATTTGAAAAGAATTCCCTAAAATAGAAGCCTGAAATTAGATTTGAAATTAGTTTTAACTAAAAACAGATGTTGATGGTTTTATTTTCAGGTTGTTTTTCAGTTTACTTTTATATTCATTGGAAAAGTTATTGCCAAAATAAGAAATCAATTATATAGCGGAGTTTTAGTCGACTTGCAGTTTGTAATTTTTTTTTAATAGTTTTTATTCTATGTGATTTTTCAGTTTGATTGATTATTTCAGCTTAAGTTTAGATTTACCAGAGCATCAGTAGTTTTAGTCTTAGTTTTAGTTATTCAGCAACTGACAAAAAATCTAGAATGAAAGAATCCTATCAACAATGCCAAACCATACAAAAATATTCTTTTGAGTAATTAGAATAAGAAAAAAAAGAATTAGTAACTAGAAAAATGAAGTGCCAAACGTTAATAAAACAAAGTATGAAACAAAAATGAAAATAAGATTTATTTTACTGATTCTATTTCATTTCAGTTAGTTTTGCATGTCTAATATAAATTTTAATTTAGTTTTCATTTTACCAAAATCTTTATTTTTTATTTTCATTTCGGTTAACGAGATTACTTTTTTCCCTGTTAGTATCAGTTTTAGTCTTAGTTTTCGTTAACTATAAATACTCGGGTACGTAAATATAGTTTTGAAAGCTGCATTTATTGGCAGCTGCAGACTCCAACCTGACAGACATGTTTTACTTTATTCCACACTGCAGCAAAGTCAAAAGTTTTAAATCTGCTTAAATAAACAAACAAACAAAAAAAAGAGAGCCATGATGTGTCTGAGGGTTAGTGTGCAGGTCTGAAGGAGCAAAAAGAGAAGAAGATGGAAGGGGAAGTATTATTACAGGATGCTCAACAGACCCTGCTCATAAGGTACGTTAAATGGACCCTTGATGCATTTTCTTTCCACTTTGCAACCTGACCTGCCCAAAAGCAAATCCTTAATATTTACTTTTAACTTAAATGCACCTGAAGCCATAAGAGCATGGATCAACACATCACCAAAGTTTAGAGATTGTCTCTACCTGCTTGTGGAGCGGGGGTGTGTGGCAGCCACCAAGGTGGAGGTGTGTGGCTGAAAGGCAGGAACAGCCTCATCCGTGTACATGCCGCCGCTCTGCCGGTGATTTAAACTCACCATGTCTGTCATCACTACCAGCCCTGTTTCCTGCATTAAACATACAGAAACGTGAACACGCACACACTCGAAGGCATTGCACTTCCTTGTGGGCTCTTTAATCAAGTGCGTATTCTCACTGCGAAAGCAAAGCGAGCATCCTTAGTGATGTCCCAGTGCCATGGGAACACAGAGGAGCGTCTGCGTCTCTTTGAAGACAGCCCAGGCCACCAGAAGTGTCCGTCATCTTTAGGAATGCCGAAGACATCTGAAACGTCAAATTCTGCCAGCTCCTTAAACACCTGCACCGTGAAAACACATTCATACACGGACTCGCACATATTCACAACAAACTGGAGCTCAGAGGATTCCTTGTAAGGAAATTACTAAAAGTCTTAAACATCGACAGCTAATGCTGTAGAACACTTGTGAAATAATGTATAAACATGACAAACCTTGTCAGGACTCAGCTGAAAGTCAGGCTTTAACAGGTACAGACTCTTATCCACAGTGGCAACGCAAACACAGGAGCCCTTCTCACCCCGGACATGCAGGGTCACTGGGTCCCCTGGCATGGACTCATTAGATGACAAAGACACAGACACCTACAACCCAACAAACACGTGTAACTTATATGCATTCAGGAAAAAAAAAAGAAAAAAACTCCAACATTTTGACAAAATCATACATTCATGAGATTTCTTTGACTGAACAACAAACTAAACTAATTCTTGTGAATTAAACATTTTAATTACTAAATCATTTCAACGCTATTTCAGGCAGTGTCGCTTCAGCGGCGACTTCTGTGTCGTCTTTTACCTAATAGTTTTGAGTAGGAAGAAATGCTTGAGAGGAGCAGAAGAGAGCAGAAAACCACAGTGTTTAAAAGAGGGAGGGATGGTAAGAGAGAGCCATAAACTTTCACACATCAACACTATTTTTCACCAGCACGCAGTCACAAATTAGCTCTGTTAATCGGTTCCGCTGCCCTCCTTTCACCATTCTGCAACCTGTCATCCTCTCCTGTCATGACCCCACTTATCTGCCTGCATGGCCGCTGTCTTGTCCTGCCCGTACAACCCCCTCCTCCAGCACACAAACACACACACGCACGCACGCAATGTTGTAAGGGCATACCAGAGAGCTGTAAATACTTCAGGGAGTTAACTCCACCTAATTCAGGCAGGAACTTGGGAGCACTCTCAGCCCAACACAGCTGTTTGTTTACAGACATTACACTGTGCTGTAATGCCTGGTGCATGGACACTTGGGATTAGCTCCAAAATGTATACACAGAGTCCACCCTTTCTGCAGCTTTTAAAGGGATATTCCAGCCTTTTTGAACTGGGGTTATGTGACGTGCTTATGAGTAGTTAAGAGTCTTACCTGCAGTGGACAGCAGTCACTGCGCTCTCAGTTGGGAGAATCGGGAAAAACTGTTGCTGGGAAGCTATCCCAACATCAAATCAGAACGAGTCACCATTTTTCACCCTCTTAAACAATTCAAACCTCAGAAATGTTGGTCCAGTTAAAGCAACATTACATGTGGATTTTGCACCAGACAGTAATTTAATGCTGCAGCATCTTAAAGGCCAATTGATATTGAAGACGGACCGGTGTAACCGTGTATGATACGAAAGTGCTACAAATATTCTGTGTCTAAAACAGCGTACAAATAACCTGCTATGACTTTTTTTTGAGGTATGAGTTGTTCTGGGGTATGGCCGTTATTCTGTCAGAATTATCGCCAGAATTCCTCTCTGACTCTTAACATAGCTCCACTTTAAAATAAATAAAAAATTCTCTTTAATAACTACTTAAGTTAGTAGAAAAATAATCAATGAGCCCCAAAGCTTTGTCAGAGGTATAAGATCCATTCACACAACCAGTTTTTTTTTGGCACTTTAGGCTCTTTTTTCTGCCCTGCTGCACTGTGTGACCAGTTCAGCATTCAGTGGCAGTTCAGCATTTTGTTCCATGCCTGTGCTGCCATGGGAGGTGGTAACAGAGGGTGAAATAGGTGCTGTGTGAAACGGCATTGAGTCAAGGCATAATAGGGGCGTAATGATGGCTGCAAACTCCATGCAGAGAATGAAGTCAGTCCGTCATGCAGACTGGGAAAAACAGCACAGTGAACTGTCTGAAAGTGCTGTTCAAGCAGAAGAAAAAGGAAAAGAGCTGTTTATGAATCAAAATCAAAAAACTATTACAACAATAATTACCTGGTTCTCAAACTCAGGCTGCACAGAAATCTGGAGACTATCTGTGACGCCCTCGCCGTTTTGTCTCACGTAGTAAACCAGCAGACGGCTGATGGGCGCCATGCGGTGACTTACAGGGAAACGTAAATAGGACAGACAGCTGTCCATCTCGGTCTGTGAGGAAGCATCTGCAACACCTGCCGGAGTGATGGCAAAAAAAGACTGGATTGACACAGTACTCTGGTGCTGAGGGGCCCTGGAGTAAACCTTCAGAGTAGGCATTATCACATTAAGCAAGGGCCTTTTCAATGATTTACGCATGTTCGTGTCTACTGACTATGATCCAACCAGAGCTTTTATCCATCTAACAAGGTATTGTTGAAGGTGCAATAACATGAAACATGTTCACACACTTCCAGAGGCAGAAGGAGGGAGCTGGGTGGTGTGAACGTTCTTATCAAAGATGACTGTTGCCCTCTTTTCTCTGTGCGAGGCCGTCAAGTTGGCTGGCTGTTTTCCTGATAGGACAATGTTTCCCCTGGATGCAACCTCATAGTGTAAGGTGAAGTTACAGGGACATGTCGATTTAAGGGCCACTTCGGCCTCCTGGCCAACCTGCACACACAAACCAATACAGATGCTATTTCATGAATGTTTTTAGGATACTTCAGACCTGACAGAACCAAAATCAACCAGATGGTGAAGTATATTTCAAATTCACAGATTTTCCCAAATTTTGGCCTAAAGAAAAAAAGGTAAACCGTACTTTGAGAGGGGCACTGGGGCTCTGGATCTGGATGTGACACCTACTTGGAGAGTACCAACTACTTATTGACAGGTAGCTCGGTAAGTACTGGTCTCCCACGGTCTTGCCATCAATGGACATCACCTTGGTCTGTGCAAATGCAAAAATAACAAACTCTAAAAAATAATTACCAAGAATTTTTTTTTTTATCAACTCCTAACGTGAAGCTACTGCTACTCCTCCACTGACCTCAAGCCAGACATACTGAGCAGCTGTAGGGATGGAGGGGATCTCAAAGGTGGCTTGTCCATCCTTGGAGATCAGTTCACTGGTGTAGACATTGTCCTTGGGAGTCAGCTCTGCTTTAACTCTCACCCTCACCCCATCAGCTGGGCTTCCATCGGGATAGGTAACCTCAATCTACAGGCCGGAGGAGACAACAAAAGTGAGCAAAACATTAAAAAACAGATGACGGGCTCAGTAACTGATGTTAGTGCAAATCAGTCGTCATCTTATTTATCATTAGCGGTAAAATGATGTATTTGAAATGCGTTATGCAGGGAGCCTCACCTTTCCTTTGTAGGGTAGACCAGGCTTGAACTGCTTGCGTGTCTCTTTTGAATACTTGATGTCAATAAGCTGTTTATGAACTGCTGTGGAATCATCAAATGTGGTTTGCCTGCTCCCGTCCGTGCTGGCCACAGATGCCCAAATGTTAACGGTCCCCCTGAAGTGATCCGCCACATCCAGAGGCATCATCTCCTTAACACACAAGCTGAAATTTGCAGAGCCCTTGATCTGCCAACAGGAGAAACGTATTTAGGCTGAGAGCAGTGCATCAGTTTGAGTATTTTCACATAAGAATTAAGAGAACACAATAAAATAACATGCTGGTTTTTTTTTAATCACTTATGATGTCTCTTAAATATATTTAAATATATAAAAAAACGTACCTCCAGAGTTTTGATAACTGGATGGCCCATCTCATGGCGATAATAACCAACCCCATTTACTGTCATGTTCACGGTCAACTTTCCTGTCACTGGTTTCCCAAAGGTATACCTGCACAACATTGCCAAGTCAGATCTTAACAAAGAGAAGATTTGCTTTTATATTCTACACAACACAAAGGCCCATAACAGCTGACACGTTAATATTTAATTTTTGTCTATCCCCTTCACCTTGTAGCACTGACATACCTTGCTATGACGGTGGCCTGCTCACATGAGCTGAGATCACGGATGTAACGAGGTGGATCAATCACCAGCTCAAACTTGGGCATAACTGTGAGGAAAGGAGCGGAGCATGTTTCGTCTTCATCATCGTCTTTCTTAGCAGGTCATTAAATACATTCAATTCAATTCAATTCAATTTTATTTATATAGCGTCTATTACAACACAAGTTGTCTACATATGGGTTGTTTTCTTCTTTGTTTATAAAGTATTATACATCTGCTCAGATTGTAGTAGAGCGTCTCTAAAACAGTCTCTCTGTTCAGGTTAAGGATGGAAATGATACATGATGATGCAAAATGATACATACATACATACATACATATATATATATATGTATATATATATATATATATATATATATATATATATATATGTATATATATATATATATGTATATATATGTATATATATATATATATATATATATATATATATATATATATATATATATATATATATATATATATATATATATATATATATATATATATATATATATATATATATGTATATGTGTGTGTGTTTGTGTGTGTGTGTCCTCACCATATTTCTGCACTTCAAACGACTTGTTGTAGGTGTGGCCTTGGACCTCTACAAAGATAAACCACTCTCCAAACACCGGCTGGTCAGACAGAGGAAAACTCATATTCACAATCCCTGAGACAGAAAGAAATTTAGTTTAAAATGTTCTGTGTGTGCTTCATGCTGATACACAAGCATATATGTTATCACCCTGTTCTGTACACGCTTTAAATAACAATCACATTAGTGGACAGAATTGGATCATTTTACTGTGATTTGAACCTTCTTATTATGCCTAAAGTGGAATACATATTTTTTAAATATATATGATATAAATACATCACATAAATACATATAGTTCACCTAATTGCAGTAATTAAATGTTAAGCATGAACAATGATGATGTGAAAATATTAGACAAGATGTGGTTTACCACAGCAGACAGATTGAAGTCCCTTCCACTGCACCATCCTGGATCCTTTTGGATCCTGAAAGATTAAATCAGGATATCACACCTCAGTGCTTTTCACCTTTTTCTATCTGTTTTAGTCGTTCGGTCCATGCTGTTATTTCAACATGCAATACTACTTTATTATGTTCAGTCACGTGAAGCTGGAGTCTTTCCCAGCAGACAGACTGTAACAGCTCTTCTGGGTTGAGCAGTCTAATGGCCTTACAAGCTCTCCTAAGATCAAACAAAGACTAAACATAAAACGCTGCGAGCGTATGTGCTTGTTGCAATCTTTTACTTTTGTATAGGCTTTGTGAAATTGTTGCTTTTCTAAAAAAAATGCCTGAAGATTTGAGAAGACCTGGGAGGAGGAAGGACAGCATCCGAGAGAAGAGAAGAGAAGAGGTTCTTTTCATGTTGTTTATCCTCATGTTGTTCCTAAGAGCACCCTGTTATCTAAGTGAGCTGCTCTGACTTCTGCTCTGTAATCTCCAACCAAGCTGGGAACTAAAATTGCCACTGTCCCCCTCCCAGATGAGGCTCTTCCAACCCTGGGTGGTCCCGCCAGTCTCCACTCACCAAAATGTATGCCTCAATCTGCAAAAGTAAAATGAGAAGATAAGGGAGATAAGTACAATTTTGCATGAATCAGACTAAAAACCATCAAGTCAAAAGAGAAGTCCGTGCATCCTCTCAGGGCTTCACTCAGCTCTCCTTGTCCTTACCCAACAATCATCTACCTGTGAAAGTGAGTCATGCCTTTTACCTGTGACAGACTTTAATAACTGCAAACATCAAAAAACTGCATGTCTGCACAGTAACACAGTGTATTTGGAGCCACTGCAAACATTCCAAGATAAATGACTCTAACTTGGCCTCTGTAAACAAGTTCTTTGCGCCCAGGGCAAACTGGGGTTATCTTCGTTATACTACCATTTTAAAATGTGTTCTCAAGAAAATTATGGCTTGTGAATTCAAATGGAATATGAAATAAAAATTACTGGATTAAGTTACTTACATTAACGGAGCTTTGAGATTGAGAATTAATATTTTTTGCAATACAGGTTACAGATAAAACTTTGTTTTGGGTTTGACATGACTCGGAATTAGAAGTACCTTGTCATTCACTGGCCTCAAGTCTGGCGAGACTGTGTAAACATTGATGAGCACTGAAGACAAAAAAGAAACACAGTGTTGGAAAGATAATATAGCAGGCTTGCATACTTTGATCAGAGGAATTTTCATGCAAACAGGTTTCTATTACAGTTAAAAATCAATTAATCAGACAGTAAATTACACGTTTATATTATTCTTATGGGACGAAAGCTTTGCTTTGACCACAAATCAGATAGAAAGTTGGGATGGAAAAAGGAAAATCTAAAAGAAATAAAAAAATTCTGTGCTTTCTACATTTACTTTCAACTGCTTTTTTGCACTGCTGCCTGTGTAAATCCAAGAGATTACATGCTATGTCTTTTCAACCTCCTGCAAACCTCCTTGTCAACCCAGTCCTGAAATATTTTCCTAAAAGGGTATTATGAGTATAATTTAGGACTAAATTAACTTGAATAAATAAATATTCATATAAGAATTAAAATTGTTAAATGATTATGGGAATCTGGAGGAATCACGCACAAAGGGCAGGAGCACAAGCTGAAGTTGGACACCCATAACCTCTGATCCCTCAGACAGCGTCTTTGATCAACAGCTGATGAAACCACAGAAGTGAATACGATTACAGGTGGAAACGTTTGTTAAACACTTCAGTATGACGCTACATTCCCAAAAATACCACTTAGAACGGTGATGCGTGAAAAAGGACTGTCATTTTAACCCTGTCCAGAGGTCGCTTCAGCGTCTCCAGGCTCGGAGGCATCTGGGATACACCTGTGAAAATGCGTATTGTCATCAGGCAAATCAGTATTCCAGAGCTTCTCTGGAGGAAATCAATATTGTGTACTTTGAACAAAAGAGGAAAACATGACCATTCAGACTGTTTTAAAGAATCCAAAAGCCAGGCTCTGTGATGGTGAAGGGTTGTATCAGTATCCTTGACAAGGTTAATTTACACTTCTGTGATTACAGCACTAATACAGACAAGTATGAGGAACATACACTGCCTTCAGGAAAACTGTCTGCTTCAGAGAAAACCATATATTTTTTTAACAAAATAATGCAAAACCACAGTCAGGGAAGCCCACCTTCAGTCCTGACCTACTACTGTGCTATTACTATCTCCAGGGAAAGAAAAGTCAGTGTAACTTTTTTTTTTTTTTTTAGATTTGCCTTTTTCATACTGTCCCAACTATTTTGCTTTTTGTTTTGCATAAAATTGATTAGAACCTCAATATTATAAATATGTTTCATAAAAACATCCAGTTCAAGCCAAGCAGCTACATGGCCACTGTCTCATTTTCAGTAACTGAGTAGTATTCTGTCACAAACAATTAAAAAAATATGTGTATATATATATATATATATATATATATATATATATATATATATATATATATATATATATATATATATATATATATGTATGTATATATATATATATATATATGCATTTTTGTTCTTTTTTTTCTCTGCAGTTCTCTTTGATTAACTGATTAACTACCAGCTGCACTATGAGGGAACCTTTATGTTTGGGTTTGTAGATGGGTTTGTCAGTCTGGATGAAGACAGCTGTGCCCTTGCTCTCCACAGTGACGGTGGTGTAGTTGTGGAAAATGTAACCCCCCTCTGTCAGGTGACGGTTCCCCCACACCTTCAGATGGGCCTGACCTCTGAGTCCAGAGGGAACCTGGGTAAAAAAAAAGGTATTTAGGATTGAAATCTCGATGCAAGGCTTCAGTGATGACACCGTTTTATATGCTTTCCTAGATTTAGTGTATTTTAACATATCTGAGATAAGAGAGGCTGCAGAGTAACAAACACAACATTAAGAGGTTAAGGGTGGGAGGTGGGGCTTTTGAGAGACAGAGGCAAAAAGAATCGAGTTGTGCACGCTAGAGTGATCTTTTCCGGCCTTTAGGGGCAGCGCATCATATGTGTGCATCAACAGCTGTTGCATATTATTTTTGAGGCTGTTACCTTACTCCCATTGAATGAGCAGAGACAGATGTTGTATTACAAAATAATGTTAGTGTTGATTTGCACTATGGCTGAGGAATGTTCACATAATGGACAAGGGGCTCTCACTACTGTGCAGCTGCCACAACTGCCAAGAAAGCAAACAAACAAACAAACTGTCGTGCGCTTTTTCAGACTCACCTTCAGTTTGATGGTTCCTTTATCTATAAACCAACAGAAACAGAGAGATTCAGTGTGAGATGTTCTTTTTCATACCCATATCACTTCCACATTCCTGTCATTTACTCTGCATCTATGAGAGCAACTAGAGTCCGGCTGAGTTTTCCTGGAGGTCCTCAGTAGAAAATCCAGCTGCAACCGTATCCACGCTATTCTGTGCAGAGCTACCACCGTCAGTTAATAGCGCTGTCAAACAAATCACACACTGTTTACACTGAAAGGATGGTGGTATGGGCTGAAACGATTCCTGCGCTCTAAGACCATAAAAACCATAGTTGATGAGGAGCACTCTGCATACGTCTTTATGGGTATGTTTTTGCCAGCGTGTGCGTCTGCATAATTCCACATCCTTTGAATAAATCACACAAACAAGGTATCTTGTGGCTCAATTTGCCAGTCTAACCTTAGATTAAGAATTGGTCCTCACCAAACACTGAGCTGTGGCTGTGGGCGACTGTCTGTCCCTTCACCGACAGCTGCACCTGAACGGGTGTCTCTGTTTTTGCACTGAAGATGGTCACACTCACGCTCTCCTCAACACCCGCACGAAACACCGAGGGCGCAGCGACCAGGTAACCCCTGGGAGAGCAGGAGAACAGAGAAACAAAGAGATAAATACATTTAAAAAGAAAAAAACAAACAAACAACAAAAACAGATGACACGGGTTTGCAGGGGATGTGAAAACAGCTGGGAGTGGAAAATAAAAAAGAGAGGACAGAGGTCAAAAGGAGGAAGCGAGACGTAAACTCAGGTGGCGCATAAATACAGTCTACTATTCATGGTTTTAAGATAAAATTGCAACCTCATTTATACGATCAGAAAAGCACTCTCTTTTCAACTTTCTCTAACACATGACACATCATTTTCTGCAGAACTTCTTGACTTCTTGAGCCTCTTCCTGAGTCTTTTTTGCACCTGTGTGCACCTAGAAAGTGGTCTTGTTTAACATGTTTGGGATATTTTGGAAATAGTGTCTTAGTGTTTTAGATCACCCATGAACGCCATCCAAATAATTTCATTTCTACATCGTCTCTTTCTTACTGTAAAACACAGCGATTAAAGCTTTAATCAATGTATTATTGTGCAAACACTGCCATCATTTACACAGTTTGAGTTCTGTTGAGTTTGTTATAGTTTCTCATCAGGAGAGTCAAGATTATCTGCTTCTGTACTGTAAGATGTTGTCTTTGTAAAGTGGGAGAGACGACAGAACGAAGCAAGAAGCTGTCCGTTCCAGGTGTCTCTGCATTGTTTCAGTGTATGCATGTAACATATGTGTAAGAATGACACTTAAATGACTGTTAGACAGCAGAGGGGACTTTTATCAACCCTTCCAGGACATTTCCAGCATTGGCTTGTTAGTTATCCGCTGAGCCGATAGCTGAATCAGTGACTCGCTTGGTGACACGTGAGATCCTATGAAAGTTGAATGAATCGTCACCTTCTCCAGCTTGTGAAATACATTGCTGAATTTAAAAAAAAACGCAGCATTAACTCTAACTTTGAAAAAAAAAAAATATCTAAGATAAAAATGTTTGATTACATTACTTTCAGGTTTGGATGGGTTTGCATCAAATTTATCTGACAGATTCCAGTTTTTCCACAACAAAAATGTAACCTTTACGTACGCCAGGCTTAATTATGGCGTTCTGGCCTTGGGCCAACTCTTTATACGTGCTTCTTTTGGGTAACACAATCGTAACACTATTTTCCACTGTTATGCAGATGACACTTATCTCTACTTATCTTTTACGCCTGCAGAAACTAAGTAATTTTAGAAACTGAAACAGTCTGGAATACATTAAGACTGTGGTGACTTTTGAATTTCTACATCTGAACACACATAAAGACTAAACTAAACTGAAAACAACTAAAATAAAAACATGGTTATTCTATGCTACTAGTGCACACAGTTTGTGTTATATAGTATACAGTATGCAAAATGGAAACAATTATGCAATCTGCAGTATGTGAGAAGTAGCTGGATGGTTTGCTGCTTCTGGAAAAAGAAAAAATCGAATATGTAATTAACCAGTTTATCTCACATATTTTATACCATGATGGAATTTTGTCACATGGTTGTCTTCCATCTGGGCGGTAACATACTAGTTTTTACTCTGGCATACTACACAGTAAACCAGTATGCAGTGCATAGTGTTTACTTGTAAATGCGATACAAAGTGTGTGGCATCAAAAGCATCCATTTTCGGTACTAAAAACGATTCCTCATCTGAATAACATTGTCACTCTGGTTGGCGATACTTTGACTTTGGGACTGCTGGGAGAACTCTTGAGGTCCTTTTAGCCAGTCATCGCTGTCTTTTAACTTACACATTATGCATGTCTCTACAGCAGCCTTTTTAACTTATATGCGTCGTGCTACCAAAATCCATTCACCGACACCAACGCTGAAAAGCTGCTTCTTGCATTTATCACATGTTGACTCTTTCCTGGACATCTATACAATTCTTAACCAGATCCAAAATACAGCAGTCAGAGTACTGATTAGTAATGCCAAGAGAGATCATTTAATTTACTGTTTTTATATTTAAATGTCTTGTTGTGCTTTAAATGCGTTTATCCTATTCATATTGTTAATGATATCTATTTATAATTCTTTTCTTATTTTATCCTGTTCAGAGTCAAAATAACAAACATTTGTCATACTTTTGAAAATGATCCTGTAAAACTACATATGAAAATCTACAAAAGTATCAATATTAATAATAATAATTAATATTTGATTGTTTTTCTTCCCCTTCATTAAATGTTATCAGATCCAGATTCTAGCTCCATTTGGAAATACATATTGTTTATGTAATGCATAGCGCAATACACCAGCACATCATTTATGAGTAAACCAGCGCACGTACTCAAAATATCTTCTTGTTTGACCCATTCAGCCTTAAAACACTGATTCCAGCCTTTCTATATAAAAACCTCACTGAAGATCACATAAATTAGGGGTGAGTAAATCCCTGAGTGCAAACCCAATTGCATGCATGAGAGAAGGATCAGGTGGTTGGTATTACAGGACTACAGCATTACGGCCAGAGGCAGCTGAAGTTCCTGTGAGAGAGTCACGAGAAAATCCCTTAAAAATAAAGCTTCGTAGAAGTGAGATAATATGAAGCAATTGACTCTACGTGTTTAATCTTTAGTGAGTTTAACCAGCTCTAGGATGAGGGCGGATCGGATTGGGGGAGATCGGTCTTGTTTTCAGTCACATGGCTCAGTGTACTGTAGTTCCCAATCTTTTAGGGCAACTTTTATCCTCTGAGAGTTAAGAGCTGTTCAGTGCCTAAGAAGGATTTGTGCCCTCCTTTGTAGATGAAACCCTCAACAGTCAGTCACATGATTTCATGTTCTCAGCCTTTTGGTTTAGTAAACTTTCCCTCAAAGTCTGTTTATTTTAACACTTGACGAATAACTCAGCATTTAAATGGGGAGGGATTGTATATCACCCTTGTAATGAATGCTTAAAACATAAATTGCAAACACTCATGGTCAACTTTACCCCTCAAACAAGTGGCTGAATGAACCGGAACCTGGGAAGACACTGAAAAAAGTAGTTACTTATATTTGCAATTTTTTTCTATCATATAACTGAACCATGGGCAATCGGAAGAAAAGCATTGGTGCAGGTCAGTAACAAACAGTGAATGAAGTCTGTTTATATATAAATGACAAGGTGTTAAGACATGTCAGTATCTATGATCACATACTGGGAATGACAAAGTTCAGACGACACGCACACACACACACACACACACACACACACACACACACACACACACACACACACACACACACACAAAGAAAGAAAACTAATTTCACTAAAAGCTACTTGAGATTGCTGTGCAGACAAGACTTGCAGCTTTTTTTTTTTTTTTTGCAGATATTATTTTCCATTACAATAGCCACCAAGATGTGAAACTTGTAAGTATTGCATCACGGGACGCGGCCACCACATGCAACACGGGATACTTACTGTCTGTTCTGCGCACAACTTGTGCTCATGTTGCAAATAAAAATGGTCCACAAAACACCCAAAGCTGCCAAAGTCAGCCGCAACATTTTGGCTTCAGGAACCGAGTTCCTTTGTGGATATCAGCTCCCCTGTGAGTGGGGCTGTCTTTCCAAACTCTGATGAAAATGTAAGATGAAATGTAACAGTTCGGATCTAGAGTCCTCCCCGTCTATCAATCCATTGATGTTGCCTGAAGTGATAGGTGTGCAGAGCTTCGTCTGGATTCAGAGTTGTTGTAATCATCCCTCGTAAGCAAATCCGGTTCCAAGGAACTTTTATTTCCTCCTTTTACAGCCCAGAATATACGGCAAGTCCTCTCCCATGTGCCTTCACCCGCCCCGGTTCTGTTCTCTCATATTTCAGCATTACAGTTTGTTAGTGTCCTCCCACTGCAGCGCTGCAGAAATGTCACAGAATATGTTTGTTAGACCTGTGAGAAGTGCCAAAACTCTCGGTAATCCGGTTGTTCTCTGCGATCTTGAGTCGCCCAGTCAGATTTCTGGGAGTCCAGGGGCGATCAATCCGCTTCCCGCAGCACTTCATTCACTTTAATGCGTCGACTCATTCTCTGCAGAGCCCGACTAAACGCCGATGTTTGAAAAAAAGAAAACATGCATGCTCGGGCCACAACATAATCATACCCACATTTCAGGATTTCACTTCATCTGAAAAGTCACGTCATTTAAAAGACACAAGTCCGCTGTTGTTGTTTTTAATGTTCTCACAGAAGGAAAAAAAAATAAATAAAACGCAAACCGATTTGATACGGCACTATTATTACCGTTTAAATCGCATTGAAAGACACTACAGATATATGCTGCCCTCAAGTGGTAACGAGACATCGATGCAAAAGTAGTCTAAAAGTTTATTGACGTTTTCTAAACGCGACTTTGTTTTAAACAGCATACGATGCATAACGGCCTAACATAACGAGTTATTTTTTCTATGAGTTTTCTGAAAACAAAACGAGGTTAAATCATTAGGCATTTCTTCATTGTAAAAATACCTATTACTGCAAATGAAGGTACTTTATATATTAAGTTAAACTCAGATCAGACAGCATATAAAGGGTATATATTTTGTTTTCACAACGTGACCATATCTTACACTATGCTATGCTGTTTGCAGGTGTATATGAAAATGACAGAACAACAACCAGGAGACTCATCTGGAGCTCAGCAAGACTTCGGCTCTTTGCATTCAGCTTTGTGGACACATACCTCCCTGTTCTGCTCTGAGCTGGAAAAATGGAGTGAAATTTAAAACTTTATGGTGATAATACTGCTCTGTTTGGCACTTCTGTGGATAACTAATGTGCATGTAAGTGACGGTGGGGGGAAATTCACCTTCATTGTTATTTCTGTCTGATGGGTTTTTGTGAACCCAGAAGTTGCTCATTAATTAAAATTTTCTTTCCCCTGTAAAAAGAAGAAAAGAAAAAAGAAAAAAAAGAGGAACGCTTTACAAATTTGGATGTCATCCTTGTGCCCCGCTGAAACTGGATCGTTCCATTTTTAGTATTTGTGCTACTACAGAGACACGACTCCACCCGGTACAGTATAATTTATGGGCCCCAACCTTTCATCCTCAGTCACGTGGGTGGCTCACTGGAGGAAGCTGAGGATATAAACTGGGCAGTCATGGAGAGAAAAACCCTCTCAGGCACAAATCTGGAAGCTGCTATGTAACTACATACCTGCAACAACTCATTCATTTTCAGTGGGATCCAGTTTAATAAACAAGATATGTGATAATTAAAACCTCATATGTCAATAACATGATTTAATTTTTTTTAAATTTATTGTTAATTAACTTATTATGGTCAAGACATTATCAAGACAATGGAAGCGCTTTTCTTTTTATTTAGCCAGTAGCAGGCAAGCTTTCCACTGATGTCCTGCTGGTTGACAGTGTCACTGGTGGTAATTAACTCAGGGCCTAATCATCTGGTATGAACATTAGTTCTGTGATCCACATATTACTTGACATAGCTTTTTATTCCTGATGTCCCTTCCTGACACAAGCTTCCCCATTTATCCGGGCTTGGGACCGGCGTTATGAAGACACTGTGTGGAGAGCCTTTGGTGCATTAGATGTTTCCCTGCTTCAACACAACTGATTAAAGCAAACGGATCATCAAAAAAATTGTGCTGACCTTGATGACCCATCCATCCGAAACAAGTATGTTGAAGCAGAGAAACGTCTAAAACATGAAGGACAGCAGCCGTGACAACTGGCTTCAGAGAGCCCTGCCTTTGTGGCTGAGCTAGTTGAAAGAGTCCAGCGACTACTGGAAACAAGTCTGACTTACTGCCAGCAACGGGAACCATACATACATTCCTTTCCTCTCTCTTTTTAATGGGAGAAAACAAGCTCCTGCTCAGTTTGGCTTTTGGAACGCCACCTGGAAACTCAGAGGTACCACGAAATATCTCAGAGAAAATCACGAGGTGCCAAAGCATTTTCAGGTCACTTACAGACATTATTTAAAATCACCAATAAACATAACGAGTGACTTTTTTTTTTATGTGTTGGAAGAAGCCGGAACGCCAGGAGAAAACCCACACTGAGAAGAAGAGGAAAAAAAGGCAAACAGTTGATTAAGGCCTATTACAATTAAAGTCACATTTAAGGACACCACAGATAGATGCTGCCCTCAAGTGGTCAAATGACGTAGGTGCAAACCAAAGACCCCGTGGTTTTATTGGTTAGCAAAATGTGATGGATTGTTTCTTCAGTGCTGTCGTGATGGAACAAAAAGAGCAGTGATCAGCAGTTCAACTTTACTTAGGTTTTAATAAAAACATTAAAAGAAACATTTAACATTAACAAACGAACATGACAAGCCAGCTGGCCATTCCTGAATTTCCACTGCTTCTGTACAACAAACTGTGAATGAATCCCACAAGAACCATCGAGTTGTCTGACAGCAGACTTCTAGAAAACCATAAAGATTTGTTTCTATCTTTATCCACATCCGCCTGACTGATCTTAAAACACTTGAACACATTTAATCGTTTCACCTCTTCAGCTCTGACTGTTAGGGAATATCAGATCATTCTTTTTTTTTCTTCCACTGATCGACTGTCCCTCTTGTGGTCAGCGAGGGTATTTTTGGCCGTCGTGATTTACATCTTGCAAGAAAACATTTGAATAACATGGGTGCCTGAGATTTCACGCGCGCACAGTGCCGTGAATGATGTTCCCAATAGTGAGGTCTCTCCGTTTGTCAGACACTATGCTGTGATACAGTTTACAGTGCAGTTTTCCTTGCTCGGGCTCATTAAAAGCAGCTTTGGAGAAAACCACTTGGTTGTCCTGACTGACCTCCAAGCCATACCCCTGACAAAGTTGAGACGTGAGTGAAATGTCTAAGGACAAGAGTTTAGACAGTTTGTCAAGAGGAAAGCGACAATTGCGGCTGTTGTACCCGTGGCTGTATATCAGCAACAGGTCTCTCCGAGATGTCACCAGGTGACGGTGGAGTGCACAGGTTTGCAGAAAGTTCAGCTTCTGAGCCAATCGTAACAAACGTAGAGGATTTCTCTCCAGAAAAGCTCGGTTGATTGAAAGAGCCAGTGTGATGGAAGGAGTGCTGCGGAGCTGCTTCGGGACTTCCAAAATGTGCTGCATTGAACGGGCTGAACCTGCAGGGAAAGCATTAAGATATTTTATCCCAGGAATGCCATAATGGTGGACAACATTTAAAATGTATCTCTAGAATTTTTTAATCTGCAGGCAACAGAAAACTAAAAACAAAGCAAATTCAGATAAGGACACCAAGCATTCAAAAGGAGCCTTGTTCTTTGAATATTGCTTTTAAAAACCTGGATAATCTTCTGATTTTATTATTCCTTAAACTAATTCAATGCGTCCCACAACCAAAGAGAAGAAAGAGCCCCAAAGAACGATATCTCTATGTAGTTTTCTTTTGCTTATGATCTTCACTTCTTCTTCAAGTGATTCACTGGTCCATGGATCCTATTTCAATAGACCGATAGAGGTTCAGTTTAGATCATCACTCGTCCGTTTTAAATGTATAATTCCAGAGAAAAACAAGACTCGGGGAGGCGAATGTTTTTAAACAAGATTACAATTCTCATGTGATCTCAAACCGTCCAGGTAAGCTTGTAGTCTCCCGACTCCATGGGAGCAGGCAGGCTTATGAGCGCAACGCCTTTGAAATGTCCTTTGTACGAAACTAAGACAGAGCAAACCGCAACGGGAGCATTTTTCAAGTTTTTACTTGGAATAAAACTATGTCCATGTTGCTCCAGATCCGTCTGCAGCTCCAAAGTTATTTTCTGTGGTGCGTTCCCTCAATCGATTTTCTTAGGAAATAAATCAGCACTAAACTCAGGGAAGGACTTAACATTTTGAAATGATTAAATTGTATCTCTGCATCTGCAGCCTGTTTTCTATAAATCATGTATAAATCACCAAAGCTGTGAGTAAAAAAAACACGTCAACCAACCCAGGTTGTAGAGCAAATCCAGCGCGTAGAACTCTTCCTGGTTGGGGTGCGGTTCAGTTCCAGCTGCGTAGCAATCCAACAGCCAGCTCAGGTATTCTTGCAGGTGTGTGTCGTTGATGCTGGGGTCATAAAGACGCAGCGGCTCCCCACAAAGACAATAAGAAGCATAGACGAGAAAACGGACGGCAGGCTCTAAAATAGCCACGCAGTCCGATCCAGACACCCTCTGGATGATCATATCCTGTTTCACACTACGCAGCCGATCAAAGACAAAGCTGTACACCTGAAGGAAGAGAATACGTTTAATGCTCGTACAAGTTTTACATGCATTTATAACCTAAATATTGCAATTGTCCTGGTGGTCTTGTAACACGTAACCTGCAGTCATGTTCTTTTCACAGAAAGGTTTTACTCTGAGAAGAGCAAGCAGGTTTGTAAAGTTGGATCTGAAATAACCAGACGACTTGTGAAACAAAATGTTTTGCCATAATGCCCAATGATTCTGGTTCCTGAATATGTATGATGGAGGTAAACTGAAGACCTGGAAACAACTCAATCCTGTTAATCCTCGAATATCCAACAACACTGACGTTTTCCCTCTGATTCTGAAGTGGTTTTGATGGAGCCTCCACCAAAGGCTTCATGTCTGGGTTCTGATTCCCTTAAAGATATCATTTACAGTCTTAGACTAAAAAGTATATATATGTATAAATATAAAAGACTTGCCTCAGTCCATGGTTGGTGATTTGGGGAGGCTGCGATGTCATCAATAAGGTAACAAACAGTTTTAAATAACACAGCAGGTGGTCGGAGGTCAGCAGGGTTTGTTGCATCTTTCCCAGCTGCAGGTCTGGAGTATTCCTTGACGGCTCGAAAAGGGTCACCCCTTGGCCTTCGGTCTTTCTCTGTGCCCAACACCATTTCAAATCGATGAAGCCGATTCTGAGTCTCACGGTCCCACAACTCTTGAGCAGGGCACATGGTCTGGCAGGCCCCTTTGGGGACCGTTTCCTTTCCCTGCGCTCCAGGTTTTTGCTCCTCTTCTTCCACGTTTGCAACATGGACTTTTCTTTCATTTTCCCATCGCTCTTTTGTGCTTTGTCTCCACTGCCTTCCTGTCGTCATGCCACTCCTCTGTGAGTGGTAGACATCTGTCCCTTGGGCTTTGCCTTTGTTTTGCCATTGCTCTGTGTTGTTCTGCCTCCACTGTCCTGATGGTGCGCCACTCCTCTGCGAGTGAGAGCTGCTTAACAAACAGTTTCACAAATGTTTATAGTTTCCACAGTTAAAATTAAAACATATCTTCTTTGCACATGCGACGAACATACAGCTTCTTCTTTTACAGCAGCCACCAACACAAGGTTGTTTTTTTTTTTTAGACAAAGTTATTAACTTGATGTATATTAAGATTTTTCATTTGGATACCAAGAATTTACGTTTTAGCTCGATGCTTCAAAAGAAAGAAAAAAAAAAGTGTTTGGTTTGTAACTTGAGCGTTAAAGACAGTTGACATGGATCCAGCAAATCATATTTAGGATGTAATTTCTTACAAATGCTGACCAGAATAGTGCAAAGAGAAGGAGCATCCGGAGGCAGACTTGTTTTTTGTTTTTTAAATGTCTGAAGTCTGTTTTTTAACGATAAATGTGTCCTGGGTAACTATAAAAAAACCCTCAATCGACACAGGTGTTACTGGCAGATTTAAATGTAAGTGTAACATAACTGCTGGGCAGCGGCCGGCTAACAACATGTCAACGTGATTGTTTTTTACTGCACAACGCAGGCCAGCGTCGGATATCCCGAACCTTCAGTTAGCGCTGACATGTTTGTATTGGGATGTCTTTACCAAAATGAGCAGTTTGAGAGAAACGAACGCCGCTGTTTTTAGGTTTTTACTCACATGCCACGGGAGCCTCTTCTACCGCTCATGAGCGCCTGCGAATGGACATGTGACTTTCTAGCAGCCAATCAAAGTAACCCATTTGTATTTGTGACACAACGTAACTTCCGGAATTGGACGTCATATATCGAAGCAGTTTTGAAATAATGCAAGTATTTAATAATGAATTAATAAAATTAATTTTGATACATGTGGGCCTCAATTTAAGAACGTTACATTTGGGTTAAGAAATTATAGAAAATAGAGCCACGATTCTGTTTTCCTTTAATTTTATTTAAAAACAAGGAGACGTCTACCTCAATTTAAAGAACAGAGATATAACAAAAAAAAAAAAACTATTAAAACTAAACATTATCACTGTTTCAAATATATCTATACAGTGTAATGCGTCATGTGTTGTTCATTTAAGGTTGCATTACCTATTCTTTCCATCTGGTAAATACCAGCTGATTATTTGTTAAATCTGCTCATTAAATGTGAATGGAAATTAATTTAATACATTTTGTTTTTGTTTTCTGTTTATTTACCATATCTTATCTATAAAATAGCATCGGCACATGGTCCATTTTTACACTCTCATATAATACAAGTGAAATCAGACAGACAGACAGTCCACGAAGAAACAGAAAAAAAAGAACGTACAAATAAATCAAAAACAAGGAAAACTGAAGGGTTATCCAAAGTGCATGTACTCTGTATCCCATACTGTGCAGTATTTTTTATTTGCGGCAGAAGAGCTCACGGGTTCTTGAACTCCCGAGCTCGTCCTCTTCAGTGGCCTGTGTGACATGGATCGAATGACGGCAGACCAGGGATGACAGCTCCAGCAGCTCGGTAAATGCACTACAAAAAAAACAATAAATCATCACCATCTGAGTACAAATGAAACATACTCAAAGCCAAGATACTTTTCAGGATGCAACTGGATTCTTACAAGGAAGAAAAATAAATCATTTTAAAAAACTGTAATGGTGTCACACGGTACTGGGAAGTCCCCATCAACACATGCACCTACCGCGACAGCTGGTGACTGATTTCCTTTGATGTTTTTTTCATATCCTTGAGGGACTCCAAAGTTGCAGTGTTGCCCGCATGGTTTCCTTGTGTACACTCCAGCAACAATTTCTCAGTTGTCTTCAGGCACGCCTCAGCTTTATCTAAACAATCAGAGAAAGCACAACCCATATATCATTTAATTTTTACAAAACAGAACACTTAATTTCATGATCTTATGTAGTTTTGATATGTCAAAGTAAACAATACTGCTTTAACAGGTCTGTGATTTTAGGACTGATCAATTTTACTGTCAAAGAACATTTGATCCAAACATTTAGGCAGATTTAGATTCTGTAATTTGTACGCTTTTATCCAAAGCGGCTGAGATGAGATAAAGTAGTCAACATCATTATCTTTAACAGCAACTTTTTATCAGTTTAAAACACAATGACTACCTAGAAATGCTCTTCCATCTCCCCCGGTGTAGAAATTCTTGACCGGCAGATCATGACGGGTGGTGTCAGTAGCTGATGCAAAGCACCTGTAGTCCTTTGTGAACTGTTTGGAAGCCTCTGCCACAGGTGTCAGTATATCAATCTGATGGAAAAACAGTATTAGCAGGGTATTAATGGTACATCTGTTCCTTTATCAGCACACACACTGTACATGTTACATAAACTGCGTAATGGGATGTTTGTTAGCTCATACCTGGGTAACAAAAACATTTATTTGGGTTGAGTGACTTCTACTCTTCTACCCTTTATTGGGCAGTCATTAAAATACTTGGAACTTCAAAATTTCAACTCTAGAGGGTCATTGGAGAATATTAAAAATTACCTCTATTAACATTGTAACTTTTTTTGTAACAACTGCAGATTGCCCTATGAACCCTATAAAGGGTTAATCAAAAATGCACACATTAGAACAGTTATAAAAGGAAGCATGTGTTACCTGCAAATCCAACAGCTCATTGAGCTGCCGTTTCCTCTCTGCCAGAAGGTATCGGCGCTTCTTTTCTTCAACCTCAGTATACAGCATGTGTTCTTCTTCCATTTCTATCAAGATCTTTGCTTCTGCCTCAGCCTTGAATTTTGTAGTATGATTTTCCATCTCAAAGAACATTGAAAAAAGACAGCCGGATCATTTGAATAATGCCAGTAACTCAAAAATATTTTATTCCCAGCACTACACATAGATATAAGCTACTGAAAGCAATTTCAAGCACACAGCAGACAGTATGAGAACAACTTACTTTAGCTGTGAGGTAGGCTAGTAGAAACGTTTGCATCTCAATGATCCTCTTCTCATGTTCTGAATTTTTTTCCGTCTCCACTGCATTTTCAATCACAGTTTTATCTTACAGTGACAGATTAAAGACAACGCGTTAATGCACAGTCCAGTCAGAAACTAACTCCCAGTGATGTAGGTGTTTTATTGATTACCTTTAATGACTGAAATATCAAAATCTGGTCGAAGGCAGTGCCCATCTGAAAAAGTGGACTGGAGAACACTTTTTCCAAGAAGTGATGGACCAGTTTCACGAGACATCATTGCTGTAAGGAGGATAATGTGAATTTGTACATGTTATTTTGATGCTATAGACAAGATCAAACTGGGGAAATAGTTTATTAAGGAATAATGAACTGTTAGGTGTAGAAGGCATATGACAGCACTGAATAATTATATGCTCACTTAATTTAAATTCACAATTTCAAAATGAGAAATAGAGTCATGGTAACAGAAAACTAGACCAATCATCATAAAAAGTACTTACAAGCTGCAAGCACCTGTGGGGTCATTGAGCGCCTTGGTGGAGTGCCCACCTTTGGCTTGACACCGGCAGGTTTGGGTGAGGAAGGCCGCAGAGGTGCAACAACCGAGTCGTTGGTCAGTGAGTTACTCTGTTAATGTAAATGGGAAATAAATTTGAAAATGTATTTATATTATATATAATTAATAAGTGACATCAACACACAAAAACAAGAAGACAGCTGAATTGAGAACACAGAAGGGAAGCACATGGCATAGGCAGTTACCGTATTATCTGGATAAAAATACACGGACAAAAAGAACAAACATCATTACCTTTGAAAGAGACGTTTTCTCAGCAGCTTGGAGATATCGAGACTTGACAATAGTACCACCTGCTAAAGATGATGAGGACAAATACTGATGAATGAAGCTGCGTTATTTCCGATGGAACTAGTATCTGCACGCTTTATATCACGTTAAAACATAAATTATGCAAGTCCATCTTGTAACTTTTAATATAAAGAAGACTGTAATGAAGAATGCATATGCACACTACTGAGTAGCTGACCACATACTAATGATAATTAGAAACATTCAATGCACTTTGACACCTAACAATATAATAACTAATTAAAACGATCCAATCTGGTACAAGACTGGTAAACCACATTTTGGTGAACACATGCCAAAAACCTTTAATGTCTTGTTAAACATGGGCGTCATACAACGTGAAAGTCAGTTTGCCTGCTTATCCGTTTTGATTTATTTTTCAGATGAGATGAGCGAGCTGGAGTCGATGACACCCGGGGACGTCTGCATGCCCGTAGCAGCCAACCACACCAGCAACACCAGCAACACCAGCCACACCAGCAACACCAGCAACACCAGCCACACCAGCCACACCAGCAACACCAGCAACACCAGCAACACCAGCAACACCAGCAACACCAGCAACACCAGCAACACCAGCAACACCAGCAACACCAGCAACACACTTACACTTACATTTAACAGTTTTCTTCCCGTTTCCACTGCTGTTGGCTTTATTGGTGCTGCCGCCACTCTTCAAACTGTAGAGAAAACGGACAGAAATACATTACTGCCCAAACTGAAACGCCAAGGTTTGAAGTTTCATTAACTATTGTAACATAGAAATTATTCAGGAAAATGACAGTGAAGGATTTTATCTCATTTTACGTAGTAGTCGGAATACGCGAACTTAAGTTCACTTAAACGGCTGTCTATTGGACATCTAATTCCTGTGAATTAACCTGAATACACATCTAAGACCAGTTAAAGCCGATTTAAAGGGAAAATAAAGCGCATACAAACCTTTTTTGGTCGGTGGAAGCATTTTTAAAACTACTTGCTGTTACTGTTGTTCTTCTGGACGCCATATTTGCTTTGAAGCAAACCGCCAGTACTTCCACTTTTGTAACCGGGAGGAACGAGAATCAAATATTTGTTCCGCTCTTCCTTTATCGAGGTGCACATTTCAAATAATCCGGGGGGAAAAAATAAATACTGACATTTACTGGACTGAAATGTTTATACCACTCGAGCTTCAGTAATACTTGTCTCCACAGAATACTATATAACTCACTATTGAAACAATCTCTCAAATTAATTATCTAAAGCTAATATAATACTTATTTTTATTAACCCATATTTGAATTTGGTCAGTAAAAATAACGAATTGAGTTATTATTTAGATATTAATATCTATCACTGGGCTAAATGTCACTGTACATCATTGTAATGTATTTGATCAAGCACAGATACTTAGTGTCAGGTGTAATTCTAACAATGCACCCAGTTTCCAAAATAAGTTAGGGATAGATAGATAGATAGATAGATAGATAGATAGATAGATAGATAGATAGATAGATAGATAGATAGATAGATAGATAGATAGATAGATAGATAGATAGATAGATAGATAGATAGATAGATAGATAGATAGATAGATAGATAGATAGATAGATAGATAGATAGATAGATAGATAGATAGATAGATAGATAGATAGATAGATAGATAGATAGATAGATAGATAGCACTTGAGAGCTTAAAGACCATGGCACAAGCTGTGTGTTGGGTCCGTCCAGGCAGGACTGTGCCTCTACATTAGATATTGTATTGCAAATACTCCACTAACCACTAGGTGGGGATACGAGTCTGCACGGTTACACAATTTTAGTGTGTGAAGCGGTAGGGTGCATGACTGAGGTGGAAACGTGTGATACTTTAACCAGATGGACAAAGGATTACTCTGGAATATTTCATTTTTTTGGACAAGCTCTACGATGCAGATTTAAACAAATTACACTTAAAACTTTACTGTAGTAAAGTTTACAACAGAGAAGACTTATGTTAGATTTGTGCAGAGGAGGTGTATATGTTTCTGACCTTTTTAGGCATTTGGGATGCACAATCACATCAGAAACATTTGTTGAAGTAAGAAAAATCAGGGTTCCGTATAAATGAAAATATTTTTCAACAAGACAAACCTCATTAAGCAAAGACTGCAAAGGCATGATTGAGGAGGGAGAGGACACAGGCATTACAGTGGACATACTGTAGTTGTGATGCGAGACATCACAACTACATTAGAGATAGAGACACTTCATGATTTTGATCTTTAATGTCATAAAATCTTTTTAAATGGTGTGAGAAGAATTTACAAGGGGTATACATTTTAACGCAGCAATTCATTTGGGATGTTTATTTGTCATTCTTTATTTCTTTACTAGATCTGAATTGCAATAATTGAGGTACGTTAACTAACATAACTGATGAGTTTACACTCTGTATAATGAAAATGAAATCAAGACAGTGTTGGAATAAATGCTCCCTTTTTATTTTATCTTATTTTTTCCAACTTCTTTGGGTTCATGGTTATGAGTTTAAGTATGTCACGTGTGTTATATTAACACGCTGTACTTGTTTTTTTTTCTTATTTAGGGTCATCATAAAACAAGAAACTGACTATGTGTATAGACTGTGCCAACGCGGTGAACTAGGGCACATGGCAACTCAAGCCTCGATGCACGTGAACGCATGCGTGCATCTTTATCCCATATGTGAGCGTCTGCTTAACGAGTTCCTTTACATGGTGTTTAGTGCCAGCATGTGTGCTCTAGTCTTAGAGAACATAATAGATGCTGATCCCACATGTCTAAGCTAGTCTCAAACAATGGAAAGGACAATAGGAAGTGAGGTGGGGTGATGGATGACAAACACTGGTTTGCAGCTACTCCTAATACACTTCCCCAGACATAGAAGGATAAACCACTAAGTGGTCGACTAAACATTAGGAGGTTAATTGTGAGCATTATTAAAGAAACAAAACAACAAAAAAAAACCCAACTTGACACAGGAATAAAAGAGGAAACACATACTCCATGTTGTGTCTTTTATCTTCAAAATGTTATAAACTCACAACGAGTTTAACAGCTGTTTGATTTAAAAAAAAAAAAACCTTCATAACGTCTATCTGCTGGATAACATCCAGACTTTGAAACTAGCTTTACTGTGACCTTTCAACTTTAATAAATTTTCAGAAAGGTTGAACACTTGGCATTCCTGTTTTTGTGCATGTATCCTGTGTGTGTGTGTGTGTGTGTGTGTGTGTGTGTGTGTGTGTAAGAGAGACAGAGAGAGAGAGAGAGAGAGAGAGAGAGAGAGAGACACCCCTACCTTACATTATCAGTCTGTGTAAGGATGGGTCTTATTGCCACCCCCCCAACTCTCAAAGTAATAAAGCCCTGTGTTAGTGTGTGTCTGCATGTGAGCTGTCCATCTCTCACCACCAGGCAATGCCAGGACCAATGTCTGCTTTGAGAAGAGAGCTCTTAGTGAAGGTGATATGAGCAGTGCAGGGTCTGTCTGAGTTAAGACAGTAATGATATAAAATTCTGTACTGGTAAAGTGGCTTTGTTTTGCGATGCTTTTAAATTAAAGTAAAATGTGAGACTGAGTCTTAAACCAAGGGGCTGAAGTGAAAGAGTGAAAGACAGTGTTATAAAGACAGCCAGTAACTGAATGAGAGTCCTTGTCTTTTTTTCTTCTTCTTTTTTTGTAGCCCGGCTCTTTTTCCTTTTTATCTGTTCTGAAACTCTGACGTCCTGGAAAGGATGAAGGATTTATTTATGTCACTGTGACCTCATTGATACTCTGCTCTGCCACTCGAAGAATGAAAAAAAAAAAAAAAGCGAAATGAAACAGCCCTAAACACATGTGTGCTCACATGATTATACACACACTACCAGGCTGTGCCCCTCTTTCCTTTGCGGTAAGCTGTTACTCATCACCCAGTCTGCCAGTCTGGTCCACATAACCTACCAGGAATGCTTCAGATACACAGTGCCTCTCGCAGAAAAGTCAACAAACAGGATCTGCATCATTCAGCTGGGTGTCTGTGTTAGATGAAAATGTTCTATATCTGATTGAGGTATTGTTGCATGGCACAAAACATGTTCTGCCATGAGTGGATCAGTTTACTTGTATACTAATTTACCATAGTCATTTATATGTGGGAGTATATCTTCTCTATTTTAATTTTCAGCATGCAAAATTAGGAAAAATAAATTTAAGAAAAAAGAAAAGAAAGAAGTACACCATCTCAGCTTTTCAGGACAAATGCTGGGTGTATAATTTTCACTGTTTGCTCTTTTTTTTTTTTTTCCAGTGGACCTTCTTAAAGAAACTAGGTAAAGCAGGCCTAACTAGGCAGGCAATGTTATCAAGCCTCTTTCTGTTGGCTTTGGAGTTTTAGTGCAGTGTTTATTTACACTCTTCAGTCAGTTACCTTGCTCTTCATTTTATTCTATTTTTCACATCAATTCCAAATTTGTAAATGTTAACTGCATCATAATTTGTTGATAGGAGCATATGACATATTTTTAAAGGAATAGTTAAGGAAGAAGAAATGTCGGAAGGTAGTTTGATTTTCATTTGTAACTGTCAGGTTATAAGTTCCTAAGTTTACTGTAAAGACAGCCAATGAAGCGTGTTACAATGATATCCTTCAAAGTGCAAGCATGCGGAATTTTCTCCTTCTTTTTGTAGTTTTTTTATTAATCCAGTTGAATCATTTCTTTATTTTTCCATTTATTTCTCTCTGTCTTTTTTTTTTTTCATTTAAATTTCAGGTGAACCTTAGGAATACACATGTAGAAATACACACGCACAACGGACAAACCTGAAGGTCAAAACTAGACGCTTGTGATTGCTGGGCACGCCATTAAAAACAGGTGTGATGACAGAGACGATCCAGCTTGTTATCACTGCTTAGTTCAAAAGCCTGCTTATGTGTGTGGTTACATTAATGTCTATGGCGTGGGCAGCTTACGCGTCTGGAAACGCAACATCAATGCTGAAAAGTACACCAAGGTTTTAGAGCAATATATGCTCATCAACATCACTTTCGGGGAAGGACTTGCATATTTCAGCAAGACACTGCTAAACCACATAGTGCATCCATTACAGCAGCATGGCTTCGCAGGCGAAGAGTCCTGCCAGCCTGCAGTCCAGACTATTCACCCACAGAAAACATTTGGTGTATCATGATACTAAAAATCTGGCAATGCAAGTCCAGGATATCCGAGCAGTTAGAATCCTGCATCAGATAAGAACAGCACCACATTCCTTTCCTAAAACTCCAGCAGATGGTCTCTTTAGACTTTTACTGACAGTTGTTTGAAGAAGAGGTGACGCTACACAATGGTCATCATCACCCTGTTCTTGCTTTTTTTGATATGTGTTGCTGCCATCAAATTCAATATAACTGATATTTTCCATGAAATGGGAAAATGTCTTAGTTGTGATGTCAGATATGTAGTTTATCTTCTGTAAAATGTGGCTTTATGAGATTTGGAAACCAGTGAATTCTGTTTTTATTTACATTTTATACAACATCCCAGCCTTTTATGGAATTAGGGGTGCCATTTTCAGAATATAAATATTTTTTCCCCACAATACACAGTCAAAAAGTACAAAAGTCCTTTCAGGCAGGTCTCGTTACTCAGCAACCATCATGGTAATGCCTCAGTGTTCAGAAGTTACATTTCAATTTAAATTATCGCTGTGGGTCAATTATTGTAATTTTATTGGTCACGAGTTCAGAGAAATTACCTGGATGAAATCTGGGATGAAATCTAAGAGATAGTTGCATAGAGATATTTGTTATTGAAGCAATATTTCTTATCAAACTGCAACCATCTTGGAAAAGTCTTTGGACAGCTATTTCAATACACAGCTCCTTTCTAAATGAATGTGGGAAAGACAATTTACACTAATGCGAAGACAGCATTAATGGACATTTGCCTCTTGAGAGCTTAGAGAAAAATATACTACCTTCAAGATGACAACTTTTTCAGGACATTAACTCATTTTTCAATACAATATAAATCCATATTCATCACATATTATAAAGGCATGGCTGAGGAAGAAGAGGCTGCAGGCCCTGGCCTGGCCTGCTTACAGTCCTGACCTGGCCTGCTTACAGTCCTGACCTGGCCTGCTTACAGTCCTGACCTGGCCTGCTTACAGTCCTGACCTGTCCCAGACTGTAAACACATGATGAGCTGGACTGTTGCACACCTTTTTGATTTTCTGATTTGGAATTGTTCAATTTGGTGACACCTTGTGGCTCAAACTACAAATTGCAATCAAATGAGCTCTTTCAACACATACCTCAAAAAAGGATGTTGCTAAAAGATATGAAAAAGCCACATTCAAGCCAGCGTTTGGTTTGACCTTTCCGGGCTGCTGCAGAAACATTGTGGCTGCAGTGAGAGAACTTACCGATGTAATTTATCAGGAGAACATCGACTGGACTTGCCTTCTCCTCACACAAGTCGATCTCAATCGAGACTGTTCTCCTACATACTTCCTCAATGTTAGAAAAGGCCTCCAGTCGCTAAAAGAGCAAAGTTGCCTTCCTCCCCTTTGTATTCTCAAAGGAAAATACGTTAATGAATATTAAATGCTACACAATGAAACTTTTTGACTGTACCCTAAAATTAAGTTACAGCTAAATCTGGGCATTAATGCGAACAATGTTGCTGACATGAAACAGCAGGGATTCTGATTCAAATCACAAGCGCACGTGAACAAAAGCCCCACTGAGACACATTTTTAGATACAGCCAAGGTATTCGGCTTCAGACAGCCAGTGGGTACATGTGAGGATAAGCTTTAAATGTTTCATATCCATAAACTAATCAAGAGTTAAATGAGACAGCCAGAGCAGAAAGACTGATGAAGCTGCTGGGAGAGAGAGTAAACAAAAGAGTGGGACATAATGCTGCTTACTTATGAGCTTGGGGTGAGCCTGGGAGTTAAAATATTCCAGAGCCAGGGGAGTGACTGAGCTGGTGAGAGAAAGGGTAAATAGACTCAGGATACCACCTGATACAGACTGAACAAGACATGTGCAGCGCCATCATGACTTATTATGGGACAGCTATTGCTTTAAAAAAAAAAAAGCACTTAAACAAGGAGATGGGTAGATGTACAAATTCAAAAAAGGGATGGAAACAAAAAGTAGATGAACTGTCACAAATCTCAGCTAAATGTTGGTATCAGTACTCAACAAATTACTGTTGTAATACTAATGTATCTGTTATAACAAGTTCTTTTTACTCCAAACTCATCACTTGTTTAAACTTGGTCTTCAAAGTGCACATGCCAACTTCATTTTCGGATGTGCAGAGTTCTCCGGAGTTGACATCACAACAATTGCGTTTCCATTGAAATGTATAAAATATCACGTCACAGCACCCGACCTGGATGTTTTCCTCACCGTAACCAAGTACTCAAACGGTGAAAGAAGTCAAAACGCAGACAAAACAGTAATGAAAAGTAGAAGAGAAAAGCAGCAGATACCAGGTGTGTCCCAAACACACCTGCTAAGCTTGAGAGTCAGGTGACAATGGCTTTACCCTCAGTTTTCGCCAAAGAAAGATAACTGGGAACATTTAGCTGTTGAGCAATTCCCAGTGCACAGAAAAGAGACTCGAAAGGAGTACCCACACTGAAAACTAAAGTAGAGTGCTTTTTAATCAAGTCAGTATGTGCCAACTTTGGAATCAGAATGTGTTCGATTACTACATTTGTTTATACTTAAAATGTCTCTGTCCACACATTTCATTAATCTGGTTGTCTTATCCACATACTGTGGGATGTCTGGAAAAAAATCTTTTATTTGAACCCTTTTGTAGATTTTTTTTCCTGCGCTTTGGTTTTTGTCTGTTTTAGTCACTCAGTAAGTGATTATTTACAATTTAGCATTTGAGTTAGTTTATTTGTTTTTTTGTTTTAAAAATAGGACATTTTAAAAAGTTTTATCTGAAAGTGTGTGGTCTGGAGCCTGGAAAGCTGCATGTTTTTCCTCCTATGTAATGTTATGTTCTATGTTATGTTCCTCCTCCTCTAACCAACCCTGTTCTGTTTTCAATCTGTACAAACAGATGTCTTAATATAAATGTGGGAAATTATTGGTAAAACAGGATGACCTTTGGTACTGTAGGTCCTGGAATGTGTCGTGGTCCATGCCTCAGGTCAGAAACGTTGCATGATCCATACCATCCCAATTTTTATTGATTTATGTTTGTCAGCACAATTATTCGTTATTTGTATGATGTATTTTAATGTTTTTGAATAAAAATACTGTTGGAAGCTAAAACTGATGGACTCTCCTTCTCAGTAATCTGATTTCATCCCTCAAAGAACAACTTGAACCCCTGTTGAAAGAACGGCTCAAGATTTTTAGAAGTCTGAAGTCACGATTTCCACTTTGTGCTCCTGCTGGTCACGTCCTAATTGTTTAATTACAGTGCTTATGTTAACCCGCTTTGACCTCAGAACTGTGGCCACTCTTGTGAAGGCTTCAAGCAACTTCTCTCTCTGCATCCCTTCGGGCTCTTGGATTTCCTGGGTTTCCCGGGGGCAGTGGTGTTGTTTTCTGGATGGGAGCACTCCAGGATCCAGTCGTCAGTGTCATCCTGACGGGGTCAAACCTTAATGATCCCCAATAAAGGAGAAGTTTCAGAAAATATGGTATTTTGTGTACCATGAAGAGGAGGTTGTTCAGCTGTCAACAGTGAATTTAAAATATTTAAACATTTACAACATCAGTTAGATACTCGTAAACAAGTTAAGAAAATTTAGAAACAAGCGCATTGGTTATATCATTTAAGTTTGTTTAAACATATTTGTACCTCTTTGAAAATGATAAATGAGCAGCATATAAACATGGCGTGATTGGTTGTGTGTGTGTGTGTGTGTGTGTGTGCGTGCGTGTGTGGTGTGTGTGTGAGAACCCTGCTCAGTGCTTTAGTAGAGCAGTGTAGCGTGCAGTGCAGGAGTGAGCAGAGGCAGCCCGGGCCAGCGCAGCCCCAGTACTCTGGTAATCCCTGCGTTTTCAGGAGCCCTGGCCCGTACTTGATGAGCTTGAGCAAGAAAAAGGTTGCGCGCTCTCTCATGTGCTTCCCTCTCTCTGTGTCTCCCTGTCGTTCTGTCTCTCACTCTTTTATTCCCCCTCTTTTTCTCATGCTCCCCCTCCTTCTCATCCCCTGGAGCCACTGTTCGAATGAATGGTTTCCAAGTGTTGACTCAGCAACTTCATCTGCTCCTCTCACCCGTCGTACTTCTCAGCAGCTATTTCATCATATGGGGGAGGAAACCTGCAGAGCTGGTACCATCAGGAATGACAAAAAGTATGAATGCACTTGTGACTGCTTTGAATGTGAGCGCTTATTTTCTTTTTTTAGATTAATTTTATGTTTTTTTTGTAAAACAGCACATATTTAATTCAAACTCAACCTTGTGATTTTCTTTTTCATGAATTTTGTTCAGGTTTTTTTCTTTATCACAGCAAAAGTGTACAGAAACTGTTCCAACTCCACATTCGATGAGCTGGTCTTAGTTGAAAACATTGTATAAATGAGTATAAATAGTCTACATGTGTATTAGAAGGCATCCCGGAGAATTTCTCCATATTATAGCGAGACATTCACCTCTGCAGAAACTGGTTTAGGGTTACAATATAGACGGAGCATCCCTGACACATATACTCAGTGAAAACACTTAAGTGCTGCAAGATTTACAAAAATAAAAGTTTCTAACGTGCCACCGCTTTCCTGGAGTCACGCGCTAAGTTAAGATGGACTTTGTCAACATGCCAAACTGTTTTGTGGTCTGAATGGACGCTGCTTCCTCTCAGCTGACGAGGTCATACAGAGGCTTCATATCGGCGTACAATTCGGCGTACAGTGGCAGGGGGGTAAAGTATGCACGTTTGTGGCTAATGTAAGGGCAACTTCAGTAGCTGAAAAGGCTTCATACTAACACCAGGACATGCTCCCATCCAGACAGCTCCTCCGGGAAGGCTTGGACTACGCCGGCATGACTCTGCAGTGAAGGAGTCCAGATGCAGAAATTGGTCTGCCTGCAGTCCTGATCTGTCGCCCACAGAAAGCATTCTGTGCATTATGAAACCAAAGTTCTATCAAGATACGCCCCAAATTATTATTTTTTAATCCGCACATTTGTTTTTTTTTTTGTTTTTTTGTTTTTTTACAAAGGAAGACATGTTTTTTCAGTATTTCGGTAACATATTTGGTACAAAATGAAACAAATAAATCCCTGTGGTGATTGAGTTGGATAATTTATCTGACTATTCCTTCGACTCTGGACCATCCATTATCTACATCTGTTTATTCCTATTCGGGTCACATGGGTTTACTGGAGTCTGTCCCAGTTGTCTTTGAGTGAAAAGCAGGGGTACACCCTGGACAGGCCACCAGCCCACCACAGGGCTTTTCCCAGAAAATGACAAATAAAATCTTATTCCCAAGTATTGGAGTAGAGAGACCGCGTTCTTTTTTTAAACCCATACATGGAGATATGTTTATGGACATGTACAGTAAGGTGTCTGTTCTGTTCATGTGACTGAGAAACAAATATTGCGTTAAGGATACAGAGAGGTGTGGGGAGGCTCTGACACGGTGGCAGGATGGTTCGGGAGGGGATTAGCAGGAGGCTGGGGGCCCCGAGGCAGAGAACCTTGTTTCCTGGCCTGAGCCCCTGTTTGTCCTGCCTGACCTGGCAGCTCTGGGGGCAGATCCTGCTTGGATACATCCCTGCTCCCACGCCTGTCTGAAGCTGTTAGCCACTGGCTGTGAGTAGCTAGCTGGGCTTAGTGATGTCTGAGCTGCGGCTGGGCGGGGAGGGGGTCCAGTCATCTGTGGGAGGGGGTTCCCAGCTGCTGTGTGTTGGCAGAGAGTGGGTGACGGCGAAAAAGGCATCTGGCAGAACAGTGGGAGGGGATGATTAATAACTTTTGTTTGGCTATGGTCAACATATTTTCATGTTAGGTCTGCTCAAAAGGGGAGTCAGTGGCGTCGCCTCGGAGCTCGTGAACGTTTACCTCCGATGTTCTGACTTTCAATGCCTGCGCAGTTAGGTTAATGTGATGAAAAGGCCACCGTGATGTTCAGCCTGACTCCAGTGTGTTACTCAGGGCTGTTTTGTGTTCCAATTATTTGTTGTGTTGTTGATGGAAACGGGCGGTGAACCCGCTCACTGACGGGCTATAACAAAATAGTTCCGGCTGTGTCTTACAGACGCGTACCTACACGTACCTTTGCACAAATCCATTCTGGTCTCTCTTTAATTATCCGTCTGTATGTCATCAAGTTATCAAATGATCACGCAGCATCCCAATCCACCGTCAACACTGTGAGGCCGCCCAGACGGGCAGACGTGATCCACACTGAGCAGCTCAACACGCCTCGCCATGCCGTTGAGGCTGACCGTGGTTGGCCCTGCTTGGTTGTGGCCCTCTGTTTCTCTGAATAATCAAAAAGCGCCGTCACTATCTGGCGCTTAAAGGGTGTTGTCTTCATACCAGCTGCGTGCACAAGTGTTTTCACTCCAAAATCCATAAGATAACACATCTCCGCTCCGCCAAAGGGACGTTGTTTGATTATCGCTGTCAAAAAATGAAAATGAAATAGAGGGATATTTACTTTTCTTCCCCAAATGTTTTGATAGCTCAATTGCTTGTTTTCAGCAGCTTGTTATTATTTTTCAATTGGTGGATTGGCTGTTGGGTTTTGAAGAGAATGGCTCAGCTCTGTGTGTGTTGTTTCTGCCCTAGATATACACACAGCTGTCGGTGAAAGGCCAGAGCGCCGCAGAGATTCAGAGAAGGGATCACTAGTGCTAAAGTTTTATTCGCGGTGGCATAAAGAACCTCACAAGTCAGTACTTGTACTTTGCTTGAGCATCGCAGGGGGGGTTATTAGTTGGAGGTGAGAAAACTAATGCTTGTTTTATTCTTTTTTTTTTAAAGACCACGTTAAAAACAAAGAGAACACTATTACAATAATGATTAAAATGCGTATATTATTAATTGGAGGCTGCTGTAAACTGTCCAAATATTTTAAAAACAGTCCACTTTTGAGTGGATGGGCGTGGGTTGTGGGTGCTCATGCTTCGATCGTCACTGCGGGCCCAGTGGCGTCACTACTGCCCTGTCTTATAAAACTGTCAACGCCTTTCTCTCACCTGGACTGACACACACACACGTACACACGCGCGCTTTACAACCGGGCAGGACAAGGGCTATTTTTGTCCGGAGCAAAGCGGGTAGCCAGAGGTAAATTACGCACTCATTGGTTGTATCTGGCGGTATTTTACCCCCAGTTGATATTCTCGACTCAAAGAAGAACATTATTGTTTCTTTTATGAATCTGGCAAATTATTCTTACTTCTCTGGCATGTGCAACATGACCGCAGAGCACTCGCCCGCAGAGGCAAGCCCTGTTGTCATGTCTCCAAACGTGAGCCTGGACTCGCCGCTGCCTCCGCCGCCTGGGATGCTGCAGGTCCGGCCGAAGGAAGGCATTTTGATCAAATCGGAGCCACAGGGGAACAGTCCCAGTACGGAGGAGGGAGCCGCCCTGGGCCAGACTGAGGAGCACCTGCCCACAGGCAGCCGGCGCAGGAAGAGGCCAGTCCAAAGGGGGAAGCCTCCTTACAGCTACATCGCTCTCATCGCTATGGCCATTGCCAACTCCCCAGAGAGGAAGCTCACCTTAGGGGGCATTTATAAGTTCATCATGGAGCGCTTTCCTTTCTACAGAGAAAACTCAAAGAAGTGGCAAAACTCAATCCGCCACAACCTGACCCTGAACGACTGTTTTGTGAAGATCCCCAGGGAGCCCGGCAGGCCAGGTAAAGGCAACTACTGGACGTTAGACCCCGCAGCCGAGGACATGTTTGATAACGGAAGCTTTTTGAGGAGGAGGAAAAGATTCAAGCGCACAGATGTGAGCACCTACCCGGGCTACATGCAGAGCTCCAGTGCGTTTACTCCAACACCAATGGGCAGGCCGTCGTACCCCAACAGCCTGTACGCCGGGATAGGGCCAGGCTATGGTTCTCAGCTGACGGCCTCATCCCCGCATCCGGCCATGCTGCATCACTACCAGACGCCCGCCGGGGTCGGCCAAGGACAGCCGCGCATGTTCAGCATCGACAACATAATTAGCCAGCAGGCGGTGGTGCAGAACGGTGCGGCCGGTGAGCTCAGCTCCCAGGCTCTGGGGCTGGGCGCCGGTGACCTGGGCACCATGACCTCCAGCTGCTCCATATCCGGCGCCGATCCGTCTGCGTCCTTCCAGACCCAGACTGTAAACCCGTCAGGGAACATGCTGAGCAGAAACAGCGGGAACCTCTCTTCCAACCTGACCGCCGGGTATCCTTACTCCTCTTCCTCTGGCTCTCCTCCAAACCTGCCCTCCATGAGCCAGTCCGGGTTCTCCCCGGGAGGCTCTCAAGTGTACTGCTCTGGAAACCGACTGTCCCTGCCGGCCCTGCGACCGAGCTCCTGCGCCGAGCACTCGGAGCAGCTGCTGGGCCTGTCGAGCCCCATGAACTCCTACAACAACAGCTACATGAGGCAAAGCAACTTTGCTTCAGGACTAGAGCGGTATATGTGAGAGATTGTTTAATAAAAAAAGAAAGAAGAGATACACTGTCAGTTAACATGATCATCACTGAATGCAACCAGTCGTTTAATGACAGATTTGCTTACTGTAGAAGTTTATAAATGAAGTGACACAACATGACCGAGCCTCAGAATAAAACATTCCTATTTATAGAGGTGCGAAGCCATTGAGATCCGTTAGACACATTCCATCCCTGTATCGTCTGATGTTATGTTGTTTCACACTGTGTGCCTTCTTCCTGCTGAAGCCTATACTTCAACTTAACTTGTTTTTTAAATTGTCATAAAAAAAAACCCAATTGAAAACGGATATGTTCTGTTTGTAAATAGATTGTCAATGTAAAGATTTTATCCAAAGAAGAAAAGTGTCATTTCTGGACAAAAAGTTCTTAGTTACAAGGTTTATTTTTTTTGTTTTGTTTTCTTGTTAAGTGAACGGCAAGACATTTTCCTTTCAGTGTGACTCAATGTTTTATATGAGCAAATGCTGAGAAGAAAAAGGCTATGAAAGTTTAATTTCTATTATTTAATAACGAAATCAATAAGATTTAAGTCAAGAGAATTACGAGACTCAAATCATTTCATAAAACCTGTTCTGTGTTTCACTTTTTAGACCTGAGAAGTTTTCATAGCAATGCTTTTATTTGTGTTGTTGAATAAAGGTGTTTTGAAATTTTTCAGATTTAAAGTTTGTATTTGCTGTCAGATCATTTCTAATATTTCTGTAGTCTGTATGACCGTAAAATCCTTAATACTTTTTGATTTGGTTGAGGATGTGTTTTGGGGGTGTATTAATTATTGAAAATTACAGAACATTCCGTTTGGGAATTATCAGACAAGCAGCTCACAGACTGAAACGATTCAACTCAAAAACAACAATCTGGCTCCTGCAAGGCCCAATTTATGTGAATACCTAAACTTTTTTTTTTTTTTTTTGCAGTTTCCTTTTTTTACATCTATGTTATGTTGTCAGCAACTGTACAGAAATGATTTACTTCATCATGTTTTGGCCCCTTCTCATTATTGATCATATTTTCTATCTGATTATGTAGTGTTTATTATTTAGTTAATTATTTTGTTTCTTTTATCTTCTGAGAATAAATTAAAATATTGCAAATTTATTTGAGCACTTTCATATCTACTTTAACAACATCGATTAACTGATTAAAATTGAGAGACTGTATTAAAACAATTTATAGTTTTAGTTTATGTTAATACCACAAAAAAGAGAGGAAGAAAAAAATGTTATATTAAGGACAATTGCCCTCATTATGGTAATAAGAACTTTTTTTTTTTTTTTTTTTTAAAGGGCTTTAGTAGTAAAATAGTGATAAATGCAAACAGTGCAATCAGATAATAGATTGGATGCACTGAGTCAGTTTAAGTGTTATTTCCATTTTGGTTTAGTGAATCTTCAAAATTTCAAGTTAGTCTTTCACACATGGAAACCTCAGTCAGGATGGTCAGATTCAAAATATGGCCGGGCTCTTGACCAAATATTCATTGCAATAGTTTAATAGCATCTCTTGGATCAGCATTAATCTGTGATGGAAAACTAGTGTTTGAGTTCAAGACTATGCAACGAGGACTTATGTTCACAGTTCCTGCCATTAGGAGGAAGTACATGATCAGCCAGTGAGACTGTTGTCACACTCAGTTACACCTGTGCAGCTGCTCACCGTCTTCCAGTGTTTGTCCGACGGTATCTGTACGGGATCACCTACACTCTCTGTGAGGCTGACTAAACAATACCCATTTTTTTCTTTTAAATTCTGATTTGATTAACCAGATGCATCTGGGATAATTTTGAGACTTGACTCAAAATTGACTCGTTTGACTCGTTTATGTTATGATTAAAAAAAATGGATTAAAGCTTGATTTGGGACAAGGTTGGATACATATAGCATATGTGCTACATATTTCTCAAATTAGTTTCACCAACCCAAATCTATAGATGTAACAGAGATCTTTCACTCAGAAAAGAGGACAAACAAACAATGCACAGCCAACCAGGGCTGCATGATTTTGTGTTTTATTATACAGCTATTTAACATAAAAGACGGACTTCAGCATTTGTATTCACACATTAAACTTTTAGATGACTTTAGATTGTATTATATATTATAATATATAATATATATATAATCGTTCACTTGCATCGAAATGTTAAGCTGTGAGTCCATTTATCTATACACACAACATCGCCTACTAGATTACAGTAGTGTATAAACAATATAAACAACACGTATATGTAATACTTTGTTATTAACTGAATGAAAACAAATCAGTGGGAGTCAAAATACAGCGTTCAACCTAAAGCTCAGCATTTATCTTTTATTACACACTTTTAAAAAAACACCAATGTATACGCATGTGGCTAAAACGCATCAATTAGGTATCTTACTCTTAATCTTAGATCTTTAAAAAAGTCATATGAGCCGCTGCTTTAAAAAAATATCATTCGCCTCGGAATTTTTGCTCCTCTGTAATCGTCTCACAATACTACAATAATGTTGTTTGACAGTAAATGTTCGCTTTAAACATTAATTTTGTCACAAAGTAGCGTAAACTCTTTTTAATAGGTTTTCACCAGCAGAGGGCGCGTCAACACCACAAACTGCGGCGATGAGAAGCGCGTCTCTCTGGACAATCGGGTAAAACATTGAACCAGTGGACCTTTAGTAAGATGACAAGCCTAAAAAAAAATGGTTAAATGTGCAAAATTCAAAATATAACCTATCGAACCACAATATTAAACCACAATAATAATCATTAAACTTGTATTGAGAAATACTGTGTCATGTAATATTAATACCAGCATGTAAAATGACTATTAATAATAAATATTTTAAAAAATGAAATAAAACCAAGTATTTATTCATTTATCATTTTTAAATCTATTAATTTATTCATTATTTAATTTATGTCTATTATTGGAACACCTATTGAAAAAAGGTAATTTATTTATTATTTTATTATTTATTTAATGTATTATATTATGTATACGATTTTTAATATCCTTATATATATATATATATATATATATATATATATATATATATATATATATATATATATATATATATATATATATATATATATATATATATATATATATATATATATATATATATATACGCTGTACGTTATATATTGTTTATACATTCTTCAGCTAATTAATTAGCTGTTCGTGAATCCGAAAAAAAAAACTTGTGGTCTATAATTTGAGTTTAGGGGTAAAGATAGATAGATAAATAAATAAATAAATAAATAAATAAATAAATAAATAAATAAATAAATAAACAACAATAAGTTACATGATAAATACAGTGCTTGAACAGAGTATCGCGTCACGCCTGCCGCCAGCTGTCTGGCAGGTTAGTTTGTTTGTTTTACATCTTTACAGGCTCATCACACGCAGCTCTGACACTCCTGAATCAGCGAAGGCTTCGCTTTTCACGTCTCCTCGCCTTGAACTTGTGTCCTTAGTGAAACTATGACTCCGTTTAAAATTTAAACAACCAAATCTTAAAAAAAAAACCCCAAACAAAACAAACAAACAAACAAACAAACACAACAGGCAGACATATTCAAAACGAGTCCGCCTCTTTTCTGTCATGCAAAGAATTTGAAAACCTTTGCGCCGTTTCACCTACAAGTGTGACTGCAGAGGTGATGACAGGATCGCATTAGGTTCAACAACGCCGCAGCATAACTCACTAGAATGTCTACCTGCTCTAAATACCCCAAATCCACACTGTCATCCTCTGTCCTTGCACGAAGCGGAGCAGGCTGCAGCTGAGTAAAAACCCCAACATATGATCTATTTAAACTAGGCAGAACATCCAATTAGACAATGTTCTGTGTTGTTGACAAGGAAAACCCAAATACCCAAGATAATAGGCTATCCGGTTTGTTATGCAACTGGCCAAAACCTTTAAGAGGGAATAAATGAATTCACCCAAAATCAGGCACTCAATTAGTACACCGAAATCCTCCTTTGAAGACCACGCAACACTATACGGAAACAAAGATGACTTAATTTATCTAAAGGTAATGCTAAGATTATTTTATTCTCGATATGCTTATCTATGTTTGATGTAGGATTAGCCAAATTAATTTCATTTGAATCTAATTCAGTATAATTATATATATGACAGAGATAGTAAAATGTCTTTTTTGTTTTACATGTGTCCGTTTTCACAACAAACACTTTTTTTTCTTAAATGTATAGCTTACAACTTATTGAAAAAGATTAGAATAAGTGAGATTTCAGTCTGTCAATCAAAACTTGACATTATATAAACAAGCTCGGCTCGTAGCCAACGTGGGAGCAAACAGTGACACCAGCATTTATTCTTATCTTCTTTTAGTTTTGTTACTCTTCTTTTAAACATGAGCATACAATAATCAAAAGCTATAGTCGAGGAAATCCAAATATTTCTTTTTCTGCAGAGAATGCCCGTCCAGTTCCTGGTAACGTTGACTCAGACACCACGTGATCAGCGTGGTCCTATAAATACCTTTTGAGAGCTTAGGAGGATAGTGTGACAGTGTGGCTGGATACCTAGTTAAACCCGTGCGTAAAAGCTATTTTGGAGAGGCATCTGGATATCAAAAAGTGCCGTTTTAACACCACCCACGCGCACAAAATGATCACGGACGGAATCCATTGCATCTGAAGAAAACACAAGATACAATCGGCGCAAGAAGCTGACTTCTTCTCAGTGTGGCTTTTACGCCTGACAGTCCCAAGTTTTCTCTATGAGCCTCGTACGGCCCTGCTCGCTCCGCCGTGGACGCCAAGGAGTCGCCAGAGTCACAGGTCAAAGAGTTCCTTGTCTTTTTAATAGATTCTAGCCATGTGTTCATTTAGTAGTTGGAGATAAATCTGCAGCAAAAGCCTGGTGAGCTTGCAGGGAAAGAAAGAGGTGTGTCTGTGCGCTCTCGCGCTGTAGCCTGACCAGAGGAAAGAAGTCAGGTTTTTTGGGAGAGAGGGGGAAGGAGAAACGCTTCTCCAAGGATGACTTTAGGGACGGATATGTCCGACAGCTCTGCATTGTCTGAAGATGTGGACATCGATGTGGTTGGAGGTGACATAACCGTCGGGAAAGACGGGAAATACATTCACCACGAGTTCAACTTGGACAATGACTCGGACGATAATTACTCCCAGAATACGGTCGACAGGGTTTCCTCTCCCGGGCTCAGCAGTTCCGACTGTCCGTCAGACCAGCTGGGATCCACTGCAGAGGCTGGAACTGTAATCGGGGAAAAACCCAGAAAAAGTGCACTTGTGAAGCCCCCCTACTCTTACATCGCCCTGATCACCATGGCCATCCTGCAGAGCCCCAAAAAACGTCTGACTCTCAGCGAGATCTGCGAGTTTATCAGCAATAGATTCCCTTACTACCGGGAAAAATTTCCCGCGTGGCAAAACTCTATTCGCCACAATCTTTCCCTAAACGACTGCTTCGTGAAAATCCCACGGGAGCCCGGCAACCCCGGAAAGGGAAACTACTGGACCCTGGACCCGGACTCTGCAGATATGTTCGACAACGGGAGCTTCTTGCGCAGAAGGAAGCGCTTCAAGAGGCACCAAAACACAGAAATCCTCAGGGACTCCGGCGGCTTTCTACCAGGGTTTGGATACGGACCATATGGATACAACTATGGACTTCAACTGCAGAACTTCCACGCAGCCCACAACCCGTATCACCCACACCACACAGGTGGCTCATTCCCGTTCCCTAACGCGCCCTGCACCTTGCCTTCGTCAGCCTCCATATTTCCCGCGCCACATCACCTGCCCTCTCTTTTAGGGACCGATTTAAGAAAGACTTTTTACCCTCAACTGAGCCCTTCCCTGCCGCCCCTCAAGACGGACTCCAGCACCCCGAGTCGACCATCGTTCTCCATTGATAACATCATCGGAGCAGCCAACTCCACCACCTCTTCATACGGCGCGCAGACTGGCAGCCAGGCTCAGATCTTGGCCATGCTGACCCCGGCACTCACCTCCGCTTCCAGTCATTTGAACTTATCGCAGGAGAACATATTACAGCCAGGCCCACAAAGTCAAACTTTTCCCACCAAAAACCCGACTATGAACACTTGTCCATATTAAAGAAAGATAGAGAAAAAAAAAAACTTAGCCTATGAAAAATGTGTGACGTCGTCCTACGTGAAGGTAGGGTGAACTTTCTTGCTGAAGAGAGTGTTTTCGGCTCTCCAAGTTTCCTAACAATTAAGAGGAGAGCTAAGTTTATTTATGACTTGTACATATGTATAATACTGAGATACAGAAGCAGAAACAACTCGGAGAAAGATGTAAAAAAACAACAACAAAAAACAATTAACTCTGGTCTGCATCCTGGTGTGCGGCCTTCGTTCTGAATGAAGAAGAAACAAATTCTGATATTTTAAGTTAAAGCTTTCACCAATGACCACGGGAATAATGTCCATTTTTATAAATATAACTGAGAAGTTTATTATGATTCATATTGTGTTTATTTTGTGCGTTGTGAGAAAGTGGCACTGTTGTATTGTAGGCTGACAAGAGACGGCAAACTCAGGTTTTACTTAGAAAGCACATGGAGACAAAGGGGTGTTTCTGACATAAAAAGAAAAAAAAATCCCACTCTCACTCGCCTTGACTGTTTTACATGGTGAACTTGTGATAAAAAAAATCTTTTCACGCTGCCAGTGGACACGTAGATTGTGTGATTTTTGGTATTACACGGTGTAATACCTATCTCAGTCGTTGAATTGTTCGTCCCTCCCTATTCACAATTTAATCTGTGAAGCATACCATTTGTCATGTGTTGTCAATAGATAAACACTTAAATGTCCATAGGTCATTTTGTTGTAATGACGAAGTTAATAAATGTTTGTGAATTTAAAAAAAAAGAGAAAAATCGTTATTTTTTATTGCATTGCAGAGGTCCTTCTGAACATGGTTTTAAAAAAATAGATTAAGCAGCAGTGCAAGGGTTGAATTCAGAGCTGTTTTGTAACCAGTTTAATTGTGTTTTTTTATGCAAATGTTTGGAAACGTTTCCTAACCACTGAAATTGCATGGGTTTCAGTCTAAACTAGATTTATTTGGGGGTTACAACACGGACAGAATTTATTTCACTAATCTATTTTCACTTATAGCACAGATGTGCCATAATAAGCCATAATAATAACCCTGCGTGTTCCAGATAGTCAGCTCCCAAATCCAAGTTATTCAGGTGTGGATCGAGCCAATTAAACCAATCTTACTTCTCGGACTTGCGGTAAATGAAGCCCCCAATTTAGGTGTGAGAAATGCACACAATCCCTTAAATGTTTCCAACCCAACTTGATGTATGTGACATTGATGAATATCACGCAACAGTGGGCAAATATGCCTCTTGTGTGGCTGCTGCTCGTTTGTAAAGGACCATTTTCCAGCAAGCCACAAAGGCCCCCAAATGAATGGGGACGTTAGCGGGCCTCGGCGGTCTGTAATTGAAAGTGAACAAGGATATACCCACGGTCTTTGGGGGCTTTCGTTGCTAATTTGTAGCAGCATTTTTCATCAGGCTCCTAATCCGCCATAATGCGTCTTTTTGGCCGTTTGTTGATGTTGTCAGTGCGGACCCCTGACCTAAGCGAGTGAATGTGCGCACAGCGAGCGGTCCCCACGGCGAGACCAGCCGCACACATTTGGACCGTGAAAAGCAATCTTCTCAAAAGGCCCTCGGTCTGCTCCGCTTTCATGTCATCCGTGTTGTCTCGGGCTACGCAGAAAGCAAGCAGTGGGACTCCTCCAGCTACAGAAAACAGGCCTATTGGTCTTTTTCAGAGTTGTTGGAGCACATGTTTCTACACAGAAGGGGGTGTAAAGGCCCCTTTATTTACCAGATCTGTGTGCAAATGGTTAAATTAGTTTGTGGGTGTTTTGACAGATGATTATTAAGGATGAAGGGTGGGAGGGCTGACTCCTCTGCCCCCCCCCCCCCTCCCCCCTCAGAACAACTCACTTAAAGTCTTTGAAACGAAAACCAGCACATGACTACTTTCTTTATCCAGACTCAGCCTTTGTTTCTTTTCTTCTTCCGTCTGCTTGTTAGTGGAAATAAGAAAAGTTGCACATGGATTTGGGAAATAATTTTGATTAGCGCCTATCCCGCTGTATCTATAACGTTCATTGATATCCTCTGTGTGTAATTTGCAGAGTAAATGATCCGGAAAAAAACATTACCAGACTATTGAAGTTTTCTCTTCGCAGCCGTTCTGAAAGGGAGTCATTACGCACCGCATCAGACCATTAAAATCCACATCAAGCGTTTGCAGCGCTGGTTAGAAAACATTTAAAATAAAGACGGGAGCGAAACTAAGCCAATAAAGATCACCAGGAACACTATAACGCCTGCGCACACAGTAGATCGGTTGTGGGGAAGTTCCGTAGAAGGTCGAGTTGAGACCTGCAAATTTTCAGCTCAAAAGCACCAACAATGATAATCTTTTATTCTAAAACTGCAGTTAAACAGGAAGCATGCTCTTGTCCTAAAAGTTAAATCCGGAGTGCATTCAATACGAGCTATCCATTTAAAAATAGAATATAATCTACGAGCAAAACAGACAGTTAATTTTCAATGAAGATCCTGTTTTCTGCCCGGTTGTCACTTGCAGACCACCCACAGTATCAGCACCAGAGCGTGTCCTCATTTAGGCACCACAAAAGCCATCAGTCATTTTTCGCGACGTTTTCTCAAGCGAAATAGGACTGCGTGATATGTGAAGTGACAGCCAAATGACTCAGCAGTCACCAAAAACACGTTTATGCCAGTTCCCAGCTTTTTCTAAACGCTTCCACATGTCTCTTTTAGGCGTAAAGGACTTTTTTTTGTCGCTGTATGTTATGTATAGACTTCATACGTCAACATCAATTTAGATTTTTACCTTATTTTTACTTGCAATATTATTATTATTATTATTATTAAATATATTATAATTATTATTTTGATTATTATTATGGATTCACGCTGCGCCAATAAATCTTTGGATTAGTATTAAATCATTTAACTTAAGTATTTCACTGCAATGCCAATAAGCGGTTGTTCTTGATCGATGCGTCGATACGGACACGAGGACAGAATGTGTGATGACAGATGACCAGTGTTTGAGTGTGTCTATGCGTGTGTGTGTCTCCGTTTTCTACAAGATGTGCGCACTTGAAGGAATATCAATTGTGCAATGATGTCTTAAAGGTCTTGTTTTACAATTCGGATATTAATATAAATATAATATAATATAATATAATATAATATAATATATAATATAATATAATATAATATAATATACTATAATATAATATAATATAATATAATATAATATAATATAATATAATATAATATAATATAATATAATATAATATAATATAATATAATATAATATAATATAATATAATATAGAGTCCTATTAGTCATATTCAAATTTCTCTCTATTTCTTGATTTTATATCCGGTGTATGACTTCGTCCAGTTATTCAAATTCATTAAAAAAAAAAGAAAAAAAAGGGGGGAAGTAGGTTATTACAGCAAACTGAATGAGTCCATACGGAAAGCAAGATGTTCCTCTGGTTCCTGTCCTGGACTAATCTGCCACTCTCTACCTTAAACACTGGAACGTAACAGTAATGACACAAAGCATTATTATAATAATTATTATTATCATAATTCGTTGGGGAGCACATTCTGGGCCTAACGCTCTCCACATTTTTACTATTAATATTCTTAACCATCTTATGAATCGACATACTCAGTTTGAGGCGTTTTATTAATTGTGTGCACATTTGTACTCCGCTAACTTTTATTCATCAGCTTATCTTATCCCACATAACCCCATTTTCTGTCTCCCGTGAATGCGCGCACGCGTGCACGGCCTGGGCTAGCGGGGTTATTGGTTGGAGGAATGTTGGCACGGCCCGTGGCCTGCCCCCGGCCCGGAGGGGAGGCGAGCCGTACGGCTCAGTGTGAGCACCGCCGCTATAAATCACCGCAGCCCCTCCTCGCCGCTCCCGGTGCCCCCCACCCTTCCACCCTCCGTGTTTTTGCTACAGACTGAGGAATCCTCCGCTTAATTAATCTAGAATGTGTAAATAAAGCGAGGACAGTGAACTCCCCATCATCTTCGGAAACAAAATATTAACTTTGGGAGATCTTGGCTCCACCAACGCTCTCTCTCTCTCTCTCTCTCTCTCTCTCTCTCTCTCACACACACACACACACACACACACACACACACACACACACACACACACACAAACGAACACCTGCTGCAGAAAGTAAAGATGAGGGCTGGCGCGTGCACTGGAACACGCACGTGTACACACTTTATTGGGTCAGGGGTTTTATGACCGCCCACGCAGATCACGAGAAAATGATATTAGGTGATGCTACTACACTTGTCTTTCAGGAAATATCATGAATATCATTTGGTTGAGATAAAATAACACTGATATATTTTATAAGTAATTGTAAACCTTCTCCAATTCTCTCATTTTGTCGTTTTGTTTTCTAAAAGATTGATTTTAATTAAATATGGCTTTACAGGCTGACGCAGACGGGCACACTTTATGACATAACGCTAAAAATGCTAGTCTCCGGATTTTACGTCCGACAGCTGCCACGTACGTTGGAGATGGCTGCATCTGCTTTGCATGTCAATTAAATGATAAAATTAAGACACAAAGTAAACAAGTATCGCGTAAAAACACCCCGGTGACCTAAATACCGAGTCCGTGTTTCCGCGCGTGCAGAGACAGAAAACAAAAAAAACAAAAAAAAAAACAAAACAGTTCTGTGACGCAGGACTGAAGCGCTGGATAGATATCAAGCAGGGGATCATATAGTTTTCGGAGGATATAAAAACAACGACTCAGCCAACCACCGGCCAAAATAACAAAATTTACATCTTAAAAATGTTCCTCCATTTTCGCGCATCAGTTTGATTTATTTTTGGTTGAGATTTTGTCTTCGTATGCTACCACAGGGGCAGATATTTGGAGAGTTATGATTGAAGCATTAGACGTATAGCCGTAACTGGAATTCAGGTGGCGGTGGGGGGTGGGGGTGGGGGTGGGGGGGGGGGGGGGTGGTCTACCCCCGTTTGAACCCCCCCACCCCCGCAAACCCACTGACACCTTAAATCCAAAAAACAGGCTACACTCACTTACTGTGCTATTATCTAATTAAACTAAACTATTTTAAAAGGGACCCTCTGAGTGTCTTGTTCCGACCCCACCCCCAGGTCGGTCATCAGACTTTCTATTGGACCCTCCCGTACTCGGTCTGGCTTCACTGCACTAAAGGAAAGGCTGCCGTGCAGGACTTTTCTCTGTGGCTTTGATGGAGAGGCGCAGCTGCCTCTGGTGGCTTGCACACATGTCCCTGGTGCCATGCGGGCACTTTTACGGCTTCTTTTTTGACCTTTGATGCCAGCAGTGTGGACCCACACCATCAAATGCCAGTGCTGCCACGTATTTACTAAACCCCATAAATTAGGATATTGATATACGTTTCAGTCGTTCGTCCAATGCTTTAATCCCTCAGTGCATTTTGCAGGGGGAACATTTAAATTTCCCACCACGGGTCAGATCCGATTTAATTCGTTTAAACAGTAAACCTCTGAGTCGACCCTCTGAGTTGTTCAAGACAAACTTCCGGCACTGATGAGGAAAATTCAGTGAGCCACGTTTCCTATTGTAAAACCAGTTGCAGCTGATTCAAATCCAAAGATGTGTTTCACGACACGCATGCAATCATTTCGAGACCATACTAGCTGAGTATTTCAATTTGGCTGCTTTTTAGGGATCGCTATCCCCTTAATGCTTTGCAAGAGATAGACTAATGATTATACTTCAAACGATGATGTAAATCGGCAAAGTCAACAAGTCAGACCTGACGGGAAAAATAAATACCAAGGACGCTGCTGCCTCCTCTGTCCCCCAGAAGGTGAAAATGAAACTTTGTTTAAGCTGACATCCAATCTTCTCTAGCGTGAAAGAGTGTTTTCGAAAAGTCAGGGGAAAACCTCGCGATAAAGTTGAAGTTACTATCCAGAGTGAAATGCGATCATGCAGAGGTCGCGGGGCCCCAACTTTTAAGACTAATGTTTATTTAGAGAAGCGAGCGCTGTCCATGGGACTCCCAGTTTCTCCCAGAATGCTGCACTAATGTCTTTGCCAGGCCAGACTGGACCACCAGTAAGAGTCTGTGTAGTCTGCATCCTCTTGTGAACCAAACAGGACTTCATCCAGCGCAAGACACCGCAAGTATGTCCCACCGCTCCAAACCTTTATGGGATTAATATTAGCAAGTGGTCAGGAAGAAAATTCTGCATTTGGACTATATGCGCCAGTAAATAGGTCGATCACAAGATTTAGTAAACATTTAAACTGTCTTTTATTTAAATGTGAAGTCGGATTTTTTTAAAAGAGGAAATCTCTTACGTAAAAAATATTGAACAAAGATTACAAACTTTCTTTAGTAAATTTGCTTTTAAAAATCACAAACCGGCATCTCACCTACTGCTCTTTTACAGAGAACGAAAATCGTTTGATAATGAGGGTGTAAAAATGGACATATTTTGCAGCACATTTCTCCTGCGCTCGGAGAGCAGCAGCGTGTTTCTTACAGTTTGTGAAATGAATTAGATATGCTGGGGAATCTGACCTTTGCAAGACCGGCATATGTTTCACCCCTCAGGTTTAGTGTTCCTTGGGTAATTTTTTGTTTTCTCAGCTGGAACTGCCATTACACACCTGTGTCGGTACCGTCCATTTCTTTCTTTATCATCTCTCCTCGCAATCTCTCCAGTTTTCTCCCCTTCTAAAACTCAACCCCTCCTCCGCTGCAGCCACCAGTATGGATCTGGAAGCGAATGGACAAACTGCATATCAGTGGCGTGTACACCGCGTACACGCGCAATGTTCATTATAATAAAGAACAAAAAAATATGTTGAGAACATTGAGACACTTTGTTCTTTGAGAAATAAAAAAAACGTTTTTTTTTTTTTTTTTTTTTTTTAATTAAAATAAAAAAAGTGATATAGTTATGTATGGATCCACAATGTTGCCCAGACGTGCATTACACAACTTTCAAACGTTACAATAATTGAGAATGTTATGACAAAACTGATCAACAACTTTTATGCGATTTTTTACTATCTACCTTTAAACAGGTAGGTTGCTTTTTTAAGCATCTTCGAGTTCCCCACCGTTTCTATGTGCATCTAAGTTGTCTCTTTATTGTTTCTGCATGTAACTCGAGCCTGATTCCTGTTGTCAATATGAGGATCCTTAAAGATAACTGGCCTTTTTCATACCCCTTATTTCTTAAAATATGACTGGCAAATTAATTTTGGGACCAGTTACATTTCCTAAAAGAGTTGGGTGACAACATTAATCAAACCTTATGAACAATCTCCATTTGGGAACTGACAAATTATTTCAAACAACAGAAAACACTGTGATGCCAGACAGCTCAGTTGGTGGAGAACGTGCCCTGTGGAGGGAAGCTACAGATCCTAAGCATCCAGCCCAGGTCTGAGTCTCAGCCGGTGGCCCTTTGCTTTTGGTCGCATCTCTTTGCTCCTCTTTTTTTTGTTCAACTCTAACCACTTTCAACAAAGGCACAGAGCCACAAAAATTATAAAAAAAAAAAAAAAAAAAAAGACACTTAAATTGTTTTAACTTACTAACTTACACTCAGATGATTTTTTTTTTAAAGTTATTAAAAAAGTTTCTTGGTAAAATACACAGTTACGATGAATAGTGTAGTTGTTAATCATCATGAAATCATTTTCTGACAGAAAAACAACTAAAATTATTATTAAGTGCATCCTAATTCTTTTTATTTTCTTTACAAAGTGACATAATTTTCAAGGATGGATGGGTGCTTTTTCTATAAGAGGCATTGATCGAAAGCGTTGATGCAATCTCACACAATAAAGGTCCACAGGATTCTTCAGGCTGAAAGAGCACTGTGGAACAATGACATTAGCCTCAGCAGCAACAAATCCTGCAAGCAGCCACTTCAGTGAAGAGGTTGAATACAGTACAGAGCAGCATGCATGAAGGGCTGACAACGTAAAAAGAGATAGGGTAATTTAAGATCATATTTTAAGAATATTCTTTTTTTACTTCTTATTAAAGAACGGATCTATTTCTTGCAGTAATTCACATATACAGGAAAAAACTAAGCTGCAGGTGTATATGGTCCTCTTGCAGGGGAGCTGCCTGCAGCTGTCTGAGTGCGTACTTAAATCAGATATTAGGAAGTTTAAAAATCTGGATAAGTACATAAATCAAGTTTATGAAAATGCAGCTATGCGAGCACACGACTAAATACAAATCACGCACAAACGCCTTTAAAAAACAAATCAGCTACATTTCTCTTTTATTTTAAACCTTCGCATCTTAGTATGAATCAGCTTATGAGAAAGGAATCTGTTTAAACACATTGTGTTTCACCACTGGACTGTATGCTCTTACGTGCACTGAGGCTGGACTGCTGAAATTCAATTAGCACTGATGTAGCATAAATGGGGTGTATTATTACATCTGTGAGTGCATCTGTGTGTGAAAGTGTCCGTCTGCGTGTGATTGCAAGAGAGTTCACAGAAAGCCCAGTTCAAAGGGGCGAGCCAAATGAAAAGGCCAAAAGATGATAAGGCCACTCTGAGGCCCTCATGAGGAGACATGTCACACATAAGAAGGGAAAGCAGAGCAGAGAAACAACAGCCTCCACAGCGAGAGCTGATGCAGAGGTGGAGTAGCTTGAGATTGCACTCCTAAGTAGAGGTAAAGGGGCATCTGATCACATGCGTGTGCATATGTGTGTGTATGTGCATTTGATGGGGGGAGGTTACATGATGTTTCATGAGTAGTAGAGTCATTCCACAGAGCTAGAGGCGCGGCTGGATGACGGATTGGAAGCTGAAGGGGCGAGCAGATGGGTAAGTAGAGAAAGTGAGGTTAAGTGGCAGTTAGATGTTGCGGATCTAAGTAGATCAAGAGTAGGGGTGTGTGTGTGTGTGGTTGTGTGGGTGTGTGCGCGAGAGAGAGAAAACAGCAAAACAGAGTTAGACAAACCAGTACGCACAAACTATATTTCAAAGAGTGCAGCCAGTGCAGACAGCAGAGGCTGGTGATAATGCTTCTCCTTCCCTTTTCTATCCCCATGTGTTCATGCAGCGAGAAGCACAGTTAGCTCACCCATTTCTCAGTTCAGAGGTGGGTGTCCCAAAATGTCAACATAAAGTTTGCTTAATTTTATTCTTCATAGGAAATCAGTGGAGAAGAGTAATTGTTTTTACTAGAGCATGGAAGCCTAATATACAGGGCCTTTATTCCAAAATGCCCATTTTGCGATACTTTGACATTTCACGAGGAAACGAGATACCTAATTTAAAATCCTTATTTTCTTTTACTTGTGAGATTATTAGGAAAAAAAAAATAATTGTGCACTAAGGTTTTAAACCACAGCACATTCTTTGAAGATGAATCTAATGGTTTCCAGCCTCAACATTAAACACATTTTACTCACGGCATTATGTTTAATTTTTTTTATTTATATCCTAACTTGGTAAGTTAATCACCAAGCAATAAATGTAGCTACTCAAAAAGGTATTTGTAAAATTGTAACGTTTTCTCTTTAAAGGACAGAGACATATTTTTTTCTCTTTCTTATTCAGCCACAACATGATGTGTATGCCTGGTTGCCGAGGTGCTAAGCTCGGTCGTCAGGCACCGGCAGCAACGGAAACCGTTGGCTGACTGCAGCAACAGTAACATCTGTTTAACAATATATATTTTTTTTAAATCCACAAAAGATTTATCGACTCATTAAAAAGAGCCAAAAAGAGCTAGAATATGTTGTGCTTGTCTAACATACATCAGGTCTGGAAGCGCACAGCATGCACCTCTGCTTGATGGGGAGGATGTGATCCAGCTCAAGAGACGGGTTTAAGCAGGCGGCGGCGGTGCCGTAGACAACGACACTGCAAAAGGTAGACCGAGGCAGGCCACGCAGCCAGGCGCCAACAAGGTTTGAGGAGGAGGGGGGAGGTGAGATATTGGTGTTCGTGACTGTTTTTCTTTGCTCATATTGTGGGTTAGCTGGCTGACTGGGAAAAGCTTCCCGGGTGGCAAGCATCATAGGCCTGTCAGTGCGCCGTCGCAGACCATTGTGGCCGTGTGGGATTGATGAGGAGCAGCAACGGGAAGGCGGACGACAGTTGGGAAACAGGAAGAGGAAGGACAACGGATGAAACGTGGGAGGTGAGAGGCACCTCTGACACAACTGTCAGAGATTTTAATGATATTTACCTGTGAGATAATTTTGTAAAACAAACAGCAAAAAATAAAAAACACCAGCGATATTGTAAATTATCTAACTGTTCCACATGATTTTGCTCAGCCACCTGAATTGACTCTACCCATCCACTCTGCATCTTGTGAAATTGGCATTACAGCTTTGTGATACCCACTCCAGAGAAGCTGGGTGGAGGCTGCTAATTCAAATCTGATCCGTTCACTGGAATTATTCATTCTTTGGGCCAGGGTGCCCAAAACTAAGTTATAAGGATGTGTTATGTCAAAGTTTGCATTTAGACTCAGGTTAAACACCAGAAATATGCTGTCAAATGAAGAAAAAATACGTTTTGTCATGATATTATGCCCTAAAATGGGTTAGAAGGGGTATTTTTTGAGACAACCGGATGCTTTGCTTTATGTCTGACAAAGAAAATGACATGGGTGGGGCAAAATAATGGAGCAAATCATTCAGAATGACCTTTTCTTTACCCTTTATAGCTTCACACAGAGAGGCAATTAAAAAATCTGGGCACCTTGGCAGGATTTCTACACAGCATTAGATATCTACAATCACTTCCGGTGACTCCTCACAGCTCTATAGGCCTACCAAAAACAACACAAACTCTATAAATCCTCATAAAGGTCTCCTGACACTACCCAACTGTTCCTCCATGAAGGCCAAAACAAATGAGGTTGCTAATAAAATGTGATCTTATTGTCTATTTCTGCAGAATAAGGCTTCCCTTTCAGTCTCCTCTCAACTTATCCTTATCCCTCCAACCACATTGATGTTATTCCCCATCAATGGGAGGGGATGTCACCTTGGGATGCAACGGCTGATGAACTAAGGGTAATGGTCCCACTCTTCCTCCTTGTAACCCTGCCTCGCTCTTTCTTTCGGTTCGCTCAGTGGCTCTCCATCTCCCAATGCGGTTCTACATGCTTTTCTTGGCTTGACCAGCTTCTGTCTTCACTAAACAATCCTTCTCTCTGCATGCTGCATTATATCTGTGATTTCTTTTTTAAATTTTAAACTCTCAATCCCTCTCCTTTAAAGCTTTTGTCATCTTTTCTTGCACTTTTCTTTAACGCCAGCGTTCCCTGTTTCCACTCTCCCATTTGCTCTACATTACTGTGCTTTCAGTATTGCTTCTGATTTGCAAGTGATTTGGGCCGTCTGTCTTTCTCAGAGGGAGCAGCTCGCTGCGGCTGAGAGGGGTCATGCCTGGGTGAAGGATATCACTTCACACCTATCTCCTTCTTCATACACTCTTTCCTTATTCTCACCCCTCTCTCTTGACTAGTTTCTTTCTTTCCCTTCCAGTCTCATTTTCTTTTCTCTAGACATCCCTCCTTTTTCTTTTTCCATTTTTGACCTTTTTCTTCATTTCACCTTCAAATAACTCAATGGGTTTATTAAATACTCCCACAAGTGCTAATCTAAATCCACCTCTGATCCAAGTATTAAAAAATAATGTAATTTAACTCTGACAGCTCGGTCATTTTAGTTGATCATGACTTTGGATTTTGAAAACTTCTTGCACTCTGCATGTGTGGGGATACATCTAAGGTACATGCACGTGTGTGTCATGTTTGCAATTTAAGTCAGAAAATATGAAAGCAGGAGTGTGTGGGAGTGCTCCTGAAACAACAAGCTGGATGTGTGAAGAAGACACTGTGTGTACACAGATGTAGAAAGCAACAACTAACTGGGGAATAAAGGGAAAGATGTGGAGGAAAGAGACATAAGAGAGAGGATGGTGATCCAAAGGGGGGAAAAGATAGACAGGGGAGTGTGTGTTCTTGTGGGGGGCAACTTAAGGGATCGTCTTCCCCCCTTGGCCCCTCCCTGGCCCCAGCCAGAAGCCTCAAGGGGTCCCTGGGTTCCTGAGGAAAAACATCTCGGCCCCCATCACCCCTGAACCCAGCGCTGGGCTGTTTACCTTGGCCTGGCTGCCTGACAGCTTTACTGATGTTACATACAGGCACACAGGGACCCTGAGTCAGAGAGGGGAGAAGGAGCACGAGGAGAGAGGAGGAGGAGGAGGAGGAGGAGGACAGCAGGATAGATGAGGAATGGAGAAGTGAGGAGGATGGATACTGAGTGATGAGGGCAGTGGGTGTAGGGGAGGAAGCATGGGCACTGGGTGAGGAGAACAGGAGAGGAGCAGAGGAGGTGAGGGACCAGGAGGTGTGAGGGAGCCAGAGTGTTAGCTTACTCTGATCTTAATCATCAACATCAGATCCATTTGGGGAGATCTCCAGAGGAGAGAGAGCTGTTCAGAGGGCAGCTGAGTGCAAACTGAGTACACAACCGAGAAGAAATATTGTCAGCAGAAAAATCTGCACTAAAAACACAGGCATTCATTTTCATCAGCTCGCTAAGTTGATCACTGTGTATATAATGCTATATTTTTTTTTCTTTTTTGGGGTGGGGTGGGGTGGGGTGGGGGGGTGATTGCTTGGAGAAAT